>JAWWEW010000112.1:60487527-60498628 GCA_035583185.1 Anabacerthia variegaticeps
TAAACATACGCATTAGAACTGTCACAAACCTCACAACAGCATTTTCTGAGTTCCAGGGCAGAGAGCTCCCCACACACAAGTTTCTTGCCAAACACTGAAGTTTTGTAACACCCCCACAACATCTGATACACAACTTACATCTCTGAAAAGCAGACAAGGGAACTGATTTTCAAAGCAGAGGACAAGGTGAGAAGAGAACAGGACAAACTGAATCACCAGCTAATTCATTCAAAAACAATGCTGCGAACTATCTAGACTTCTCTAAGACTTGACAGCAGGAGACCGATAATCCACATGCCTGATTCCTTTCTGCTTGCAATTTTGCTGGTCAAATAGCTATCGAACTTAACCTTCCCTCAGTTCCACCCTCCTTCAAAGACTTACGTCTTTTTCCCAATAAATCAAATTAGCATTTAGGCAAGTACCATCTGCACTTACTTTGTTGCCCAAATAAGAACTGGGTGCACTCCAATAGTAAGTCTGTGGCAGTACTTTTCGTGCAGCCACATTGCTGATGCTAAACTGCCGATGCCCATCAAATCTTTTTTGCTTGGGAGTAACTCTGATGAGACCTGGTAAGTCAGTCAGATACCAACCATTCATGTCTTCTATCTGTAATGATAGGGGGAAAAAAAAACACATTACAGTAAGAATCGGGACATCAGTAATTTCAATAGTCACAGCCTCTCATTCTTCCATTTAAAAAAAGACTGATTAGGTTTGATAGCAGTTTAGGAACCAAGGAAGACACAAAGTAATAACAACAAAGATTTCTCTTATTGCATGTGACTGGGAGATACAACTTTTGACTAGTTTGAAATAACTGCTAGTGCTTGCATTCTCTGCTTCATTTGGTCCATAGCAAGGAGGAAATTCTACAATACAAGCATGTGCAAGAATATCTCCAATAGATACAAAAGTTTTCAGTAAATAATACAAGTCATGTAGTGTACAGAAGATGAGCTGAAAAAGGGACATACATTTTCTGTTTGTTGTAGGCAGTGCAATTTATAATAATTTGTAATGCTAAAGCCTTACAACTTACAAATTTAAATATACTTCTTTTTAGAAAGCTTAAGCAAAGATGGAAACTTTGAATTTCTTGAAATTCCTGAAATCCCATAACTAGAAATGAATCATCAGCAAAGAGCATACTGTTCATACAAGGGTGGCTTCCGGAGCCTGGATACAAGCAGAATAATAAACGAGTTCAGCCACGGGATGGAAAACTTTCCAGTTGCTGGCACGTAAATGAGAACACTAGGCATATATGATGCTATTTGCAGCCTTCCAGCTGCGATATGCCATAACAATATGGCCAAAACCAGGAGCTAGTAAACCTGGAATATATTCCCCAAACTCAATCTACAGGCATGAATATGTAGCATACATCCATTACAGTGGAATTAGTGTCTGAATTTTGAGAACTAATGTAGAGTTTAGAGTATATTTGCAGGCTAAGGACATTTTTCTACAGCACAAATAAGAACAGTAGGTTCACCTCCCTCTCACATCCTTTCCTAGGAATGCAGTATGCAAAAGAAATACTCTCAGAATGCCCCCTGCAAGGCATTCCTTCTTTCTTGCTTAAGCTGTGTGTTGCACAGTTAATGTTTAGAAATTCTTAATTATTTGAAGTCTAGAAATTTAATACTTACCTGGAAAAGAGATATGGTACATTCCAATGCACATTGCAATATTATGTTATGCATATGGCTTCATTTCTTACTTTTTTAGCTTTTTTTGTGCTTTTCACCATTATAACTGCGTTATTTCAGAACTTTCTCACAAAGAAGAGAAGCAAAGCTTATAAGCATTTTCTTTTGGGTAAACGAAAAATATCATAGAATCATAGAGTAGAATCATCAAGTATCTGCAGTTGGAAGGGACCCTTAATGATCATTGAGTCATAGGGGGCATAAAAGAACATGCAGCGTTTTCTAAGAAGATGCACCCTGGTGACAATGGTCAGTGACAACACACAAAAACACAAAACCAATGACATGTACTGGTATGGCATGATTTTTCTTACACTTCCATAGGTAAGGTGAGAATGTGTGCAGGTGTTTGTTTTCCCGGAGCAGAAACATTCCTCACAGCCTTCTGGATTATTTTGCTCAAGATTGAAGAAACCTGGTTTGCATTGATCACAGTTTTCTCCTTGAACGTGTTCCTGAAAATACACATTAGAATATTATTTCCATTGTCATAGATTACAACTCAAGATCACTGGTTTTTTACTCCTTAGGAGAGTATAGTTTGCAGGAGTCTAAAAACACTTATAGGAAAAACTTTCTTATTTGTGACTGCTAGTAGCAAACCCTTTACACAATAAAAGGTACTATGGCTGCATGTAAATAACAGGATATGGAATTTGACCAGTAAAAGAGTTTAATTTTTCTTGTATATTAATGGATATACTTGATTTCAGGGGATAATCTAATTATTTATTTATTTATTGTTACACTTGAGAGTTTCAGAAGGGAAGGAAGTATGGGACACAAAGTTACAATCTCAACAATAGTAGTTTGTAGGTAGGACTGATAAAATCTGAGCACATTCAACTGACGCAAACTACAGGGACATAGAATTAGTCATACTAATCACTCAGTATATCCGCTTTTCAGGGGCCTACCATTAGTAGCTGAATTCAGGCTAAATCCTAATGCTAAAAGGGTTGCACTTCTTTTCACAACTATGTGTGTTTGCCAGCCATGCAGCCATGTCTACAAACTCTTCTGCTGCAGAAAGACAGGTACTATATATACATGAAGAATTCTAAACTTAGCATTTGTTAATTATATTTTTCATAGAAAGCTTATGTTGTGCATTAAATCTTCATACCTTACACTAGAAATCAATTTGTCTGTAGCCAAAAATAAAGCTAAATTTTCTACATGGAGTGCGTTGCAGGAGGCTTACAATATGGTGCTGGCTTAGTAATTCAGTATTTTTCCCAACATAGTTCAAAAAATTCTTTCCCTTTCACAAGTATTACACACAGTCTCCTGAATCCTGGAGACAGTGCTCTGTGGTATGCACACAGGACCAAACTCTTGGCTCTATGTCAGCAGAGAATGAACACATTATAAAAAGCCTGCCTACGCTGTGTAGTCTAGGATTGCCCAAAATACACAGATCTGAAGTAAATTTGCCAAAAGCTATTTGATAGATTCCTGGGTAAGATCTAGCAAAGATACAAAAAGCAGGACAAAGCAGGTGGAGGTATGGGGAGAAAAGATAGCACACACGAATTAAGAGAAAATAGGGACCGTGAGCAGAAAGGGGCAATGACAGGCAAAAAAGGAGATACAATGAAAATGTAATAAGGTTTTCACCACTGAATATACAGTGACAGTATATGTAGCAAAATATCTTTTCTCTGTCTCTACTGCTGTGCTCTATGCTCCCCTTCAATAACATCATACAGATTCTACTAAACAAACGACAAATATCTTTAATACAACTCAGGGCTATCAGTCAATTACATTTAACTTCAGCACCTCATTAATGTCAAGACTGGTATTTTTATATTTTCACCAGCAATCTCAGGAGTAATCAATGCATATTACTGCCATGGACATGATGAAATCAATCAGTTACTCATGCTTCATGAGAAAAATAACATGGGTAACATCTGGGCACATACTCTCACTCACAATTCTACAAATTAGAATTATGAACACTGGTCCCAAAAGTTTCATACCATGGTGACATGCTTAGTGTGTGCAGAGTGGGAAGGGGAAAATAAAAAAAGGAGAATTGAAAAGCAAAACTATTTCTTTAAATGCAAATTTGCCCACTTTCCAGACACAAACATGTAATCTGTGAGTAAAACGTGTCGAATTCTACTGAGTAGGCAGCAAATTCAGTGAATAATAGATAAGTAAAACTCGAAGTTGGGAAGGAGATCTAACCTATCTTTCAGCAAATAAAATAATGTTTCTGCAGCCCCATGTATTTCTGAATACTGTTCAATCCACTGTTAAATTATCCAAAGATGAGACTTTGGCCATAAACCGTCAGGGAGTTATGATAATCAGTGAAAAAAAGGCATTTATACTTCCCATCACCTTTCTTTACTTTAGTTTACTCTAGTTAAAGATAACAATCTAACACCCACTTTGTTGCATTTTGCTGCTTACAGACAGAACTGCTTTTCAGCAATTTTCTTTACCAGAAAACTATCTTTAGTAAATTTACAGCTCATCATAGGTAATTGAAAGATGTGATTAAAAGAAGGGAAGCGTTTTTCCCAAGACCTGCTATTAACCAGACATCACACTTTATTCTTCATATGGAGCATAACTAATCTGATGATTTCAGTGTCCCTTTGACCATAATCTGCCTAGATTTGGATTTAAAGACTGCTAGTGGAAGTAAATGTGTATGTATCTGTATTTCAGCTATCTGCAAAAGCTATCATTTTTCTTGCATGAGCACTTAAAAAGGGATTAGAGGAGCAGAAAGAAGACAAAAGACAAACACTGAGGGAAAAGTGTATATAATGAGAATTCTCTGGGATAGAACAATTATCTCTGTTCCTTATTTATTCATTTTGGTCTGATTGTACTAACCTGTCAGCTTGGCTTTACACAAATAATGTTATAAGAATCATTAAGCAGCAGTTATCGTGTATTTAACATAATACAATTTCATCAAAGCTCTGTTTCAAGTCAGAATATAGCAAAAGCACTCCTGTTCTGATCTTCTAGACTTGATGGCTAATTAATTAGAAATGTGGTATGGATAGATTTTATTTCTGACAGAGAGCACATGACTGTTACGTAAAGTGAGGATAAGGTTAATTCTGAGTAGATTTCATTGCTATTCAGATGTCAAACCAGAGCTTTTTGTGTGTCCGCAGCATGAGCTTATAGATTGAAGCTTTTTTTCGTACATTTCTGTATTTAAGGATGTAATGTAAGTATTTTTAAATTCTCATTTGTGACTAATGCTGTTAATTAAATTCTGGAAGGAAACTCCACCAAGTACAACACATAAAAATTGATCCATAGTACAATTAGCTGTCCTTTGGGTATATTTGTGGTCATTTACTAGGCTGTCACTTAGAGAGCACAACCATTTCCAGAGCATTTCTGATAGCTAGGTATTTTATAAGAAGTGGATACACACGCTTTAAAAAGTTTTTCATTTCAATATAATATCAAGATATAATTTGATGGAGGCACATGAAGGCACACAGAGAAAAATACTCTTAAATTTTCTTTCTAAAAGCTAAGAAATTCTTCCTACAGAAAAGATAGATTTTGGTTTTTTAGAGATTTCTAAACAACAATCCTAAGGCAGAAAAGCATGCTTTCAGTTTGGAACTTAGGAAGAAAAGAGGAATATATCCCTAATGACTCCTCTTAAAATGCAAGTTTCTTGTTTTAATAGATCATCAGTTCACTTCATTCTCTCTTTTGAAGTCACATTACAGTTTAGTTTTAGAGTCCACAATACTGTAAACACATAGTTTCTGAACAGATGAGGACGGGAGTTTGAAACAAATTATTCACAGGCTTCATAAGTATCCCTTCATTACAGATTTCTAAGGACTTGTAGAGCTGGCAGCAGGCTCCTACATAAATATGTTGGTTACAGTGAGTTCTGAGATGACACAAGATAATCCAAGACTTCACTGGACGAAGATCAAGTGCTTGTGAGAAGTGACACACAGATATTAACACAGCTAGGTAGAACACTGCATTACTGTTGTATGACAGAAGAGCATTAACCACAATCTTTCAATATCATTAGTATCTTTCTATGACTCAGAAGAACTTGACATCCATACCTTGCAGATGCAGGGACCTACACAAGGGTCATCATTCTCACTGCCCTTGAGAGAGCAGTTGCAGGGCAGGCACTCAGGATATCCTTTATAACCCAAGGCACACTGATTGCAGCTTTCTCCTGCATAGCCCGTCTTGCAATGACAGAAACCAGGCAACATGTCTACGGGAAGAGGTAGAAAACATGAGACAGAGTTGATTTATCATTATTATTGTCAGACAAGTGTGTTAGAGTGTTCAAAGCAACACCTTTGGTAGGTATAACATAAGGCTGTTTACTGTTGGTCACACCACCATCTATTTAACTCAGTGACCTATCCGAGAGAGACTAGAATAAAGCATGTAAAAATAGTGCAAGTATACAGTGATTTGAATTTTGACTTTCCAGAAATCTGCATATTAGAGACCTTGAAAATTGAAACTTACCCCTACTTCCTTGCACCTAACAGTCCCTGAACACCTTCTCTTCCACTGATCCACCTAAAGGCCTTTGAACATGCTTTTATTTTCAGAATCCACAAAGCTCCCTAGCAGGAGCTACCACATTTAGCCTGGTATAGTGTGAAAGAAAACACTGAAGTGTGTTAAATCTCTATTTATTGCCATCTAATTACCATATAGAAAACAGCAAGTAACCAGTCACTTTTTCCATGCTATCTGTGATTTCAATATACCTCTATCATATCCCACATGACATTTTTATTTTATATGCCACAAACTCCTAAGCCTATTCAATATCTCTACAGAGAAACTGCTCGGTGTAGCCAAAAATCTCTATTGTCCTTCTCTGCACTGTTTTCAGTTCAAATAAATTATTTAAGAAGAAGGGAATGCATAGTGTGGACTGGTTTGATAGGGGGTTTTTATGACTTTTTTTCAGTCGTTTTTTTTAAACAGGAGTAGTATTTCCTCAGGTCCTGTTGACCTTTTTTAACTCGTGCTGAGACAGAACTGAGCTGGCAGACCTGGGGCACAGCCAAAGGTAATTCCAAGAGCTGTTTCACGACTGGTAGTGCCTAATTCAGAAATCACTGCAGTTACTGTACAAGTAGAACTACTTTTTTCAGTGTTCTACTTTTCCTTTAATTGCTATGGAAATTCATCGTTTATTTTACTACCCAGCCACTGACTATCTTGAGATTTTTCTGAACATTTTGCAGTTCTTTCATTTTTCTATGCTGAAAGATTTTGTACTTGCTAACTTCATCACCTTCCTACTCATCCCTTCTCCAGGTTAAATATGAATATTTTCAACAGTTCATATTGATCATCACTGTGAAAATGGTCCATTTATTCTTTTAACCAAGCACTAACGCATGAAAGAACCTTTCCTCCTTATTCTATTGCACTTTCTTTTGTGGATTTTGGTAAAGGATCTTGTCAAAACCATTTGAAATCATAATACAATATTAACCAAATGAACCTTTTTTCACATGTTCATTTAATCATTCAAACAGATTTGTAAGGCAGACTGTCCTCTATATAAATACCCCAGCCTTGAGTTTTACTCATTTTTGCCACATTTCAGAAATTGTATAAATTATTTATTGTATTTCTAGTGATTTGCTTGGTACAGAAACTAGACTTGATTCTAGTTTTCTGGACCCCCCTGCCTTTCTTTTACAAAATAGATAAACAGTATCTATTTATGTAATATTAATGTCTGTTTTTAAAAATACTATAAGCTACATTTAATGTTTCAAGCAACTCAATTTTCATCTTCTCAACCTGTCCTGAAGCCACGCATAAAAATGCTATATGCTTGATGAACTTTTATTCTGCATTTATCAGCTTGCTTTAAACCTGGCACTTCTCTTTGAGGCAGTTCTGACTTGTCCCCATGAACAAGGACTCCCAACTGAGAAATTCCCTGAGCTATTCTATTCACTGTTACAAAGAATTAATACAGCTTTTCTTCTGTGTCCTTTTCCCTCTCGAGATCTCCAGCTATAGCCTGATTACGCCTAAACCATATTTAGCTCCTACTGTATTTGAATCTCTAGCAGTCTTTTTGGTTCTGATTTATCTGAAGAAGTACTTCTTAGCAGCATTTAGGTATTTAGAAAATTATTCCTTAATATACGTGTATGCATTATTAAGAGTATGACTTTCTGGAGTCTGTTACAATCCTCAATTGAAAATAACTTCTGCTTTTTCAGGGAGCTTCTTTTTATTGTTTAAATAGATGTATCTTTTTTACTATTTTTTTTAGCTTAATTGCATTGCTTGAATAATTTTGAAGTAGAAAAATGCATCTTCTCTAAATGTCTAATATGCAGTCTGCAAACCCCATGCTTGCCATTAGCAGTCTTGGATTGTTAATTTTTGTTTTCTTTTGAAAGGTTTCCATATTTTGATTAAGTTGTTTTTAGGAAGGCTTTCTCATTCCTACAAGAATATTGAATTTGACTGTCCTTCAAGATGAGAGTTTTAAAACAGTCCCTCATGCATAAATCCAGAGGCATTTCTCCTTTTTATGGCTTCTCTAACTAGTTATTTGAAGAAGCACTCACCTACAGGAGTTTTAAATTATATTATCTGTTAATCTGTATAGAGACGAAATTCAATCTGTCTACCCTAACCTTACAGCCTCTTTGATCTCCTGTAGCACATCATAATGACTGTCACCTTCTTGATCTGTCCTAATTATATACAGAATTTCAGTGCATGAAATTTGTGTTGCTTACTATCACAAAGCCATGTGCTCCATGGGTTTTAATGCCTTTGGCCCACCTATTTCTCAAATTTCTGAGTTATTCTCCTCTCAACATCTACCAGTGAGGCCCCACAGCACAGCAGGCCTTAAGGTCTTTTGTAATCTGGGTCACTCCATCCTAACTGGACAATCTGGAACAGAGAAACTTTTGTTCCTTTCAGATGAAAATACTCTGCTGTACTAGAGGGTTCAGCAGTAAAAGACACAGGCAAGTCTACTCTTTAGAAGTGAGCCGGTCTTACTAGAAAATTTCAAGAACTCATGTCTCACAAGTCTCAGCAAACTCAAATTCAATTAACAGTCTCAGTAGGGAACTCCCAAATACTCATTTAAATCTATGGTCTGTCCTCCATTGCTCAGTAAATCCATTTTTTAAGTCCCCGTCGAGAGCTGTCCCTTCTCCTGCTGTTCCTTTCTTTGCAGTTAAGGGAGAGAGACCAGACTGGAAACCTCACTGTCTCCAGCCCTGCCCACCCCATTCTTACACAGCATACTTAGGCATGGATAACCTTCAGCCCACCAACTATTAAGAGACCTCACGCTCCACGTGAAAGAGAGGAAGGTGTGGAGACTGCTACCTGTTACATATTCTCCCAGCGCTTAGGCCTGTTGTTATGCTTAGTCTGTATATGCTATTTTGCTCCAGACCTCCTCTCATTTATGGCTCTCTCAAGATCTTGGCTCTCACTGTATTACATGGTATATAATTCAGTGTCTCACTGATTATTTTTGACCAGGCTTCTGTAGTGC
The DNA here is from genome assembly GCA_035583185.1 of Anabacerthia variegaticeps. Lineage (NCBI taxonomy): Eukaryota > Metazoa > Chordata > Aves > Passeriformes > Furnariidae > Anabacerthia > Anabacerthia variegaticeps. Next base: position 60,496,792 of record JAWWEW010000112.1, read on the forward strand.
ATATGTCATGTATACTATGTCAACAGTCTAACTATGTTTTGATTTAGGGCAGATGTTTCAGGTCTGTCTTTTGTTTTTGATGTAATGGACTCATATTTCAGCAGAAGTACATCTTTTGCTTTTGGTCTATGACTTCATAGGCCTTGTTTGAATGGGGCTTTATTGGATAAAGCTGTTATTCCCTGTTTTCTCCCTGAATATGATCAGTTTCTGTCCTATCTTTGAGCATTCAGAGGCTTTGAAAGTTCATCCTAGAGGATGAGTCTTCTCGAAATATGAGTTTTATCAGTCCGGTTTCTCCCAGCCTAGCAGTCTTTCAAACATGCACAAAAATAAATGAATGCAAAAGCATGCACCAGACCTTTGAAAAACCTGCAATCCCACGATTGGCCTCTGTTATTTTCACTCCTGTTCGACAGTGTATAAATTCCAAAAGATGATCTCATGGAAATCAGTGGGACTGCTTGCTGAACAAAATTCTACAAAGTCTGAATCAAGGTCGAGATGCCTGGATCTTATTTATCCTAAAATGTCTGAGGAAGTTTTTTAGCAAAAATGAACACCTGTCATTGGGATTACATTGAACTACATGAAGAGGCAATAGGGGAAAATTGATAGCATGTGGTGAAGACTGGGTCAGAAAACTCTGCCAGTTTTCAAACCTCGCAGCTCTGGCAGGTGCTTAAAAGCCAAGTAATATGGTTATTTGTTAAAATCTAGCCACTAGAGCTTGAAAGAAGAGTACTGATTCACTGAGAACACTCTAATTACTGGAGTATAGGGTAGTTCTGAAGGTATAGGTTCCACCTTTTCTTCTGTATGGACAATTGCAAATGATCACAATATCAAAGATGGTCAAGTTTACCATTATTAGGATGGATTGGACACAGGTGGACAAGTTCAGTTTTAAAATTATTGCCTTTCAGTTACAAAACCGAGAGGCATTTTCATCAGTTTATTTCATCAAGACCTCAGTTTAAAAAAATACTATGATTGATCCTAAGTCTCCTTTTTTTATATTGCTCACAAACATATGATATAGGATTGCTATGAAAGAATAGTTGAAAAGCATTCTTGAATATTCAAAACAAAAAAATACACTTTACAAGCTAGAATAATAAAAATATTTCATTTTAGAATGCTGACTGAAACCTGTGAAGACAGTTATACTATACTGATCAAAATGTAAATTATACATACAATACTTCCATACAATACACAACAATACGTCTTTTTCTCCTGAAACTATGAAGTGATTTTTCCATGCCTTTCTGTTATCTACTGAAACCTAATTATGAATATAGGATGCAGTCATTTGAGTCTTCTTGATGTGTTTCATCAATGTACCAGTTATTAGAGTATTTGCCGGAACTTTCCATTTTAATTGCTGCTTACTTACTGCACTCAAGCACACAGAGAATGTACAGCCTTCAGCTTTATTTTCCTTGACAATTGTTCACAGTGACTCTATATCCCCAGTGATGTTCCTTATTATTTTAATTGAATGTTTTAGTTTCCATTTTAGTTTAATGTTCGTTACTTTTTCAAAGCATTCACTTAGCACATATTTAAAAAGCATATTCCCATCATACACCAAGCAAACAATTCATTCTCAACCAACCAGCCAGTTGTATTTCAACCTACCCAGAGCGTTCATTCTGATTCACTGGTGAATATATAGATTCCTTCAGAAAGATCATGCTTTCCAGCCTTTCCTTTACAAAAATTTACCAATGCTTCAAACCCAACTGTTGCTCAAGGTGAGAAGTATATGGTAAAAAGGGTTTTATCAGTGTACTGAATATAAATTGGGGGGGGGGGGGGGGGGGGCGCAGGG
>JAWWEW010000112.1:60498638-60662801 GCA_035583185.1 Anabacerthia variegaticeps
GCCCCCCCCCCCCCCCCCCCCCCCGCCGGGAGAGAAAAAGTGATCTGCTTTCAGGATAGTTCAATATTAAAAATCATATCCAGACCTGCTCTCAATCCTAAAACAACCTCTTCTATTACCACAAAAATCTTTTCTGAAAAGAAATGCTAGAAAGGCTTTTTCTTTCAACTGGCGTTATTGTGTCTTTTCTTTTGAATAAGGCATTACAGTCACAAATATAGCCAAGAGTTCAAAAGTTATAAACAAACATAATGTGCAAGAAGTAAACAGTTTTTCTAATGTGTTGGAACATTATTTAGTAGAAGAACTTAAAAAAAAAAGGCAAATAAACAAGAAAGAGAAGAGAAGAACAAGAACATTTTAGGACTAATGGCTACAGAGCCAAGTTATATGTAGAGCTGGCTTATTTTTGTTGTTGTGGTCTTAAAATAGGTAAATAATAAGATAGATATCAAAATTGTCCTCTGGCCAATGTCTAAACAGTGCAAAGTGCCCACTTCTCACCAGATTTCCAAGACTGGGCAGGACACAGACAGCTGGCTGAAAAGAAATGGATGGACTACTTTGGGAAGATAATTCCATATATGATGGCGGTTACCTAAGCAACAGTTGTTAACAGAATAAGTAGTTTAAACACACAGAATAATCTCTAGAGTGAATAAGTTGGAAACAGAAGACATCAATGGGTCTGAAAAGGAATAAAGGGGAAAAAAAATACTTCAGTGTTACAAATGGCAGATTCAACAGAGATTAAGAATACTCTGACATTCTCAAAAGCAATAGACCTTTAAGCAATTGCAGCAGGATGAGTTAAGTTTCAGGCAGATGGTTACAATCAAGACAGAAAAAGATGAGAGTTTTCATTTTGTGAAGAGAGTAAAAGAACTCTTTTGTTCTCGGGACTGGAGGAACTGTGGAGATAGTTTGAATGCCTGGGGCTAGATGAGCAAGACTGTCTGCTTGCAATAAAAAGGAAGCAAAGCAGGAAAAAACCTCCAATTTTGGAGATGTTTTCTTCATGATGGTGGCATGACATATTTCTTGATTTACTAGAAAGACACAGTTAATGATCCAAACAGGAGAATTATTCTTTTCCTAGAGAGGTCTAAAAAAAGAGGCAATCGAAGAATTTGCCAGAAAGAAGATCAGAGGATTGAAAGAGGCAGAAAGAGACACAGGAAGCAAGGTGCCAAAGCACGGTACCACCTTGTCAGATTCAGAAAGTGTAAGCAGATTTAGAAAGCTACTATGAGATGGTTTAGATCTGTTGAATGCTCAGAGGCATAAGACACTATGAGAGCTCCCAGGGACACTATTACTGACAATCAAACAAGATGGAAAAAATGTCTCTTTATGCTTCCCTCTTCTTGTGAAAGAGGAGCTGTCAGCCTGTTAAGTGCTGTTCAGCTCCTAGGCTCTGGGAGCATGACCCACACCAAGGCCAGCACAGAAGGTGTGAAAAGAGAGACTGAAGCAGTGACAGACAGGACTAAGAAACCCAGCAGCCACGTAACACGCAAGCGGGACGTCACATTTCTTTGAGTTAGTCATTCCTCTATCTCAAAATTACAGTCTGAGAGGTTTCTTTGTTTCACTGTCTGCCATCTGTAACCTGTACAATCTCACCCCCAGGTCTGGTACAGGCACTGCAGAGCCTTGCTGTGTTTTTTCCAGCTCTGGGATTCATCCTCTCTTCTGCTCGTACTGTCTCTCATCAGTCCAGGTGATATAACTGTACTGGGCATCCATGCTCAGGCACTGGCAGTGGGAAAGGTGCTTCAGGGCAGCCTCTGTGAGGAAAGGATGCGCCTGCCCTGTGCCTAACACAGCCCTCTCCAGTGAGGTGCACAACTGAGCCCCTCACTAAGATAGGTCAGAGCATGGAAAAGGGCAAGGAGAGGGAGGAGGAGGTCCAGGTGCTGGAGCAGATGTACCTCTGCAGCCCCTGAAGGAAACCAGGCTGGAGCACATATCCTCACTGCAGCCCATGAAGGACTCCATGAGGAAAACATGAATATTTCTTGAAGGAACTACATCCCGTGGACAACCCATGATAGAGCAATTTTATTTTTTTCCCCCTGAAGGACACAGGCTCACGAGAAGCACTCACACTGGAGCTGGGGAAACGTGTGAGTAGAAAGGAGAATCAGAGAGGAACTGTTTTAACTCCTGCTCCCCACATCTCCCTGCACCATTTGTGCCAGTGGGGGAGAAGGCAGAGGAGTCTGGAATGAAGGAGTGAGGTTGAGTCTGGGAGGAGGGGTCAAAAAAAAAAAAAGAACATGGGGGAAGAGGTGAATTTTTAATTTTTGTCTTTGCTTATCAATATCTGAATCTATTTAAACTGGCAATAAGGTAAATTAATTTTCACCAAAGGAAGTCTGTTTTGCCCATGATGGTAATTGGCAAGCAATCTCCTGGTCTTTACCTCAACCTGTGAGCTGCTCCATCTGTTCTTCTGTCCTGCTGAGAAGGACAGTGAGAGAGTGGCTGGTTGGGCAGCTGCAGCTGGCCAAGATCAACCCACCACAGATACCACTGTGACAGTAAATCAGTATCATTTCATTGAAATGATACAATCAGTACATGGTTATTAAGTTAGATTTTGCACCTTTGGCCCAGTATTTGCATCTCTGCCATGCTGCTTTTATATTCCATTGATCTCTAGCAAAAAGGATTGCTGCACCTTATCAATAGATTCTAATTAGCCCAATTTAAACATCTCTTAAGAACTGACCTTGAGTTTTGTTATCTTCCTACAGTATTTTGAGAAGTTTTATAAGAAAAGAACCAAAAAATGTGGCAATCTACTGTTTATAAAGCACAATGAAGCAGTTTATTGTCTATGTGAAGATAGCTTTTACAGGGCTATGGTAAACATCTTGCAATTCTATGTTAGTAATAGAGAAAGCACATAAATACCTTTCAAACAGATTTTTTTCTAGATTTCAAGTGGAAATATGCTTAGATAGGAAAAGACATTAAAACATGATTGTTGCAGTAGTTTTAAACTCTGTGGTAAAAGAAAGCTCCTTAAAGCAAAAATTCTTCAATATTTTCCACAAAATATTCCAAAACTCTTCAACATTTTACATATTTTCCAAAGATACCTGAATTTATAAGCCATGCATCTGAAAGAAGCTTCAGTAAATTGAGAATATGAATTAAAAAAAAAAAAAAAATTATCAAAACTAAGCAGCTGGATTACTGCCTGTATGTGTAAAGTTTAAAAAAAATTAAAAAAATTGTGACTTTTTTTTGTTAAGGATACCAAAAATGTGATTCAGCTTTTCTTTGACTATTGACAAACTTCATCTTTAACATCAATATTTTTGATGCATCTTACCTTCTGCTGCATGTTTCTCATCCTTGACACAGGTATCATTTAAAGACCCATTTGGATCACAGGAACATGGCTGGCATGGATCTGGGCTATCAGGCAGTACCTATAAAAATAAAGAGATTACAAAACAAAACCTTACCTTCTATAATTGAAAATTTTAATTTACTTCTTAAACAAAAAGTAGGAGAGAGCAATTTCTGTGTAGGTGGCTTACACTTTAACAAAAATGAGATAGCTGATAAACTTAGTCTGCATAGTCCATGACAAAAAGAAAAGGCTTCAAATTGCACCAGAGATTGGATATTAGGAAAAATTCCTTCACAGAAAGCCCTGGAATGTGCTGCCAAAAAAAAAAAAAATAGTGAAGTCACCATCCCTAGAATTATTTAAAAGGTGTGTAGATGTGGCACTTAAGGACATTGTTTAGTGGTAGACTTGGCAGTGTTAGGTTAAGTGTTGGACTTGATGACCTTAGAGGTCCTTTCCAACATAAGTGATTCTATGTTCTATGATTCTATTAAAGTTACATTTTGGATTTTTATTTAGACACAGATACAAATATGTTTTCAACCAAAAAAAATCAGGTGTAGAGATTCAACAAACCATTATAACATTAAAATCAATAAATGAAATGAAGCAGATTTTAAGCATTTACTACGTAAAGTAATATTGACAAGTAGTTCAGTTGTTTTGGTCAATACAATTCAAAAACTCACTAAAGCTAGTTAGTCAATGACTGAGCAAAAGGTAAGTGAAAAAAAAGTGAATATTAGTCATTGGAACAATTTCCTTTTGTGCTTGAAAACTTTACCTCAACTGAACTTAACCCTTGGTCTAGTATGAACCTAGGAATATAAATTAGAAGTGCTGAATGAAGTAGGTATACACACACATCAGAGATGCACTATACAAACGTGCAACATAAATCAATAGCCAAATCCCTATTAGCTGGCTGATTACTCGATTCAGAGAAAAAAATCAAGAAAGTGCCCTGCTGCTGAAGAAATCGGTTCTTCAGTACTCCTTTTCTCAAGCTCTAAGGCTAAACCCAGTATATCAGGGAAAACGTAATTACTGCTCTTTGCTGATGTTTTCTGTGTTTGAAAATTGAATACCAATCAGAATAAAGGCCATTATTTACCCAACTGAAACTACACAAATGAAATATAAGCAATTTAAGCACACTATTAGCGTAGCTGTCTGAAGCACAGGAATTATCCATACTAACAATACAACCTAACATAATAGTCATCTTCTGACAGCTTAAACTTAGATGAAAATAGAGTCTTACGTGATGAAATACAAAAACCAATTCCCCCTGCACTGAAATTTAAAGACATTCATGAGACGCTATAGAATTTCAGTGGTTATTAATTCTACATTACATTCAAAAAATAAAAATTACAGACTCTCTTTCATCAATATCAAATATAGCAATATTGCTTTGAACTTTGCTAACAAAACTTGAAATTCATTACTGAGGCAAAAATTCTGTTTATAGGACCATATCCTTCTTTAAATTAAATTGAAATACTAGCTGGAGGCCCTGACCTAAAGTGCATTCCTTCATAGCAACACAATTCACTTCTCGATTTCTGTGAGCATTAACTTTATAGATTTCCAGCTGTGAAAAGCAACTGCCACACTGTCAGAATTAGAAGTTAACCTTCATAAAATGGCAGTCCAAACTGTGTCATCTCTTTTTAATAACTTAACTTCCCCTGATGAAGTGATGATTTGAACACCAAGCTTTACAGAGAAGGGACAAAAGATCAAGAGTTTACCCCTTTAGGTCTGAAGTATCCGTCGAGGCAGGTCTCGCAGTTTATGCCACCAGTGTAGCCTGTACAGTTCACACACACTCCGCCTCCAATGTATTCTCCATGGATATTCAAACTCTGATTTCTCTCTGCAACATCCTGATCATAGTAACACTCCTCAGTCTTCCCATGACAGTTGCATGCTAAAAGAGAAGGGATGTGTTAGCAAATACATTCCCACTGGAAATGCCCCACTGTTACTAAGGTATTAAAAAGAGTAACTCAACATTTTATCATTGGTGCTGTGTAAATTGTACATCAAACTTCATATCAAACAGTTTTTTACTACTTCATTTGTGAAAAGCAATGTGGTCTCATCATAAATAAAGCGTAGTACGTTGTGTTTTTTTCCCTCAGTATTTGTCTCAGGGAGTATGGAAGTTGACAGACATAGTCTAATTATGATGTTTTGGTTTAGGTTGTTATTTTTCTGTCGAAGTTGATAGCCAAGAAACCTATTGGTTGTTGTACATATGTATGGCTCATGAAAGAGTCATTCACCTTAAAACACAAGAGAAGTAGTAAGGAAAGCAGCAGAATGGTATGAGTAAATTAAAATAATTCAAAGTTGAAAGACATCCTAAAAATATTTGACTTGCACACATGCATATAAGAACTGGGTCAGAACAAAGGGATTTCTAATCCTAAACTTCTTTTGAAGTTCATATTTAAATTCCAGACTTCAGGTCCATGTGCAGGAAGGATAAACTAATAATCTGTTGCTGTGAAAATGAGGTAGCTCACTCTCTCCTTTCCTCTGTGCTATTAAAACATTCATTTCCACATAAAGAGAAAGTCAAAGCTTTTCAAGATTGTAGGGAAGTGTTATCTTTACATCTGAACCAGATCCCAGGGAACTGTTTCCACCACGACAGTACAACAATTCACTAAGGGCTGATTGGACAGGGCATGAGAAGTATCTCTCAAAAGTTAAACATGAAAATAAATGTACCCCGATTTAATTCCAGAATGCATTCCCAGCACAGACATAGCCCCAAATGAAACAAAGACCTCTGTGGCCAAAGTTTACAGGACACAAATAAGCAATGGCTACTTTTAATATGAGCATATCTGTTCCTTTTTATTTCTTTTTAATCACTCATGTTGAAATTATAGCTGAAATCCCACAAATGAATAAACACTTATATGTAATGGAGCCCTAGATTTTATGATGCTTAGAAATACAAGTGGTATGTGACCTTTGGAAGTAAGATGTTAAAGTTCAATTTTAACTTTATTATAAGCCTTACTACAATTAATCTGAAAATTAAATTCCCACCCTATGGGAAGGTGATATTTCAAGCTAAGTTTTCATTCCATGTTGGAAAACTAGACACGCTGTATTTTCTGCTAAAAAATCAAATTGTATTTGGATCATATAAAAATATTTTGTTTCAACAAGGATGATCATTATAACATATAAAAGTGCCATTTGCACAAAAATCATGCTGTTAAAGTTTAATATAAGCAAAAATCTGTAAAAATATTTGTTACCATACAGACCTGTTATTTTATCAAAACAAAACCATCATAATTATAAAAACTAAACAAGAAAAAAAAAACATACAGTATTCCCCAAATATCACCATGTCACAATAAAATACTTCATATTCAGTAAAACCATGATTCTACATGTAATTTTTCTGCTCATTCTTTTGAGTCCATCTAATTAAGTGAATAACATCACATCAAATGTTATTCATACACAAATGTGTTTAGAAACAAAATTAATTGCAAAATCATTTAGGACCCAATTTCAGTTTTCACTAACATTTTCAATAAACTTTCTCTTCTGTACTGCTTTCAACTTACGTTCACATTCATGCTTATGCAGGAAAGTGCCAGCATGCCAAGGCTTTTGATGGAAACCAGGACAACACTGATCACATGTCTCTCCGCATGTGTTGTGCTCACACTGACAGACAGATTTCTAATTTAAAAGAAAAACAAATATTTACTCAATGTGATGATTTGAAGAATCTGTCCATGTACATAATCTGCATTCCAGTTCAAATTATGAAAACATTGAGTTTGGCTATAATCTGTAATTCTTTTGTATATTCATTTTTATTCATTTATGCATCCTGCATTCACTAAATGTGTTTAACTTCTATAGCTCTATTTTAACAAAACAGCCACAAGGCAAAGGAACATAGTTGGCCAGATAATCTAAGGAGACTATAAGGGCATAGGAGAACTGAATGCCAACTGGATAAAGAAAGGAGAATGGGAGAATGAAAGTTCCCCAGTACAATAAATAAGACAAAGTGCTGGTGGCCCTCAAATACAGCTTCACATCACAGGAAAACTGATCTGACCCCAGAAAGAGTGATCCACTCTCCATCCTTCTCGTGGATGCTGCAATCCTGCTGCTGCAGAATGAAATCTATTCTGTTGGCTGATCCAATTAAAAATAGCCCCTTTTCAACTCTGGTCTTATTTTCTGACTGGATCAGTCAACTCATCATGTAACCTTCTAATTGCATAACTAATTCTATGGGAGGGATAGCAGAAGTATTTAAACTAATAAAAGATGAGTGCAAGCCCAGCCTTTCAGACACTTTTCAGTTCTTCAGCAGACCACATTAGTCCCAGCATGAAAATACTGCTTTAGGGAACACTCAAACTCTCCAAACCACAGAAGCAGCTTGGAAAAGAAAAAAGAAACTGTAGTTTGGAGAAATGAGAAGTAAAAATTGCCTTTTCTAGTTATTTGGTTAAGGGGATTCTCTGTGGTCCTTCTGAAGCTATTCAAGGTCAAAGCAGCAAGATGGAAAAAATCTATGGCTCATAGGACAAAGCATAAATCTTGCAAAACAAGGCTAAGTTAAGGAATGCTTGAGAAAAGCATGGCAGTAAATTCCAGCAAGTTTATTCTTTGCAATGCTAAGGGAAAAATTCTTTCTGATAACAACTACAGTCATAATGTTTATTAGCCTATTTTGGAATGGCTCAGTATAAAGAGCATCCCTGGAGAGCTAAACCTCCAAAATCTCTTCTGGCTTGAGTTGCTTCACTTATGTTATTTTTCATACTGGTCAGACAACAAATACATATTTGACATCCTGCAAAACAGGATACCACACTTGTCAAAAGGGCTTTCTTTTATTTATACCCATATTATCTGAAATATGTATTAATCGCAGTATCAGCACTTATTTTTTGAGGCAGGCCCAATTCTAACAGGTGACACTGAGACAACACTCAGTTTGATCACTAACAGCATCTGAAACAATAGTTCAAGCCTTGCTATACGCATCATTATAGAAAAGGTTCAGAAGATAAAAGCAAGGAGTTTGCAAAATTTTTAAAAGGTTCCACAGAAACTGCTTAGAACTGGAAATGCATTTGCTGTTAAGATTTCTTAATTTTTTTTTAATGATTTCCTACATTATGGCTTCATGTCAAATACAAACAAGATTTGCTGTTGAATCCTACAAAGCTCCTACTTAAGTGAATAGTGTATGCAGAGATCCCACACTGTGATATTAGTAGGAAAATCTGTATTAGTGGTAATGGGTGCATAGAGTTGGACAAGCAGAAACAAATTATATTTCTGTATTTGATTATATTGGTTATCTTTTTATTACACTGGTTATGAGCAAAAAGAAAGTAACAAGTTGGGAGACATTATAAACAGCTCATGATCTTCTAGATTAGCTTAACCGATCACTCAATTAATACCTCCTGCACAGTAAATGCACCATTCTAGAGCCATCATTTCTTTGGAAGTATCAATCAAATACTTGACAGTCATTTAGGAAACACCTTGATTAATATCAAGGAGGAAAAGAAAGACTGACTGTTAGTGCTCATTTCTACAGCTACACACAGTAACACAGATTTCTCTTTTTCCTAGGGAACTTCCAATATGGACTGAATTATCTGAAACCTATTCTTTCATTTCAGGAAAGTCTTCGCTGACACTGTACGAATGTTTATTATTCTGGTTGCTAGCAGTGTTTCATCCTGGCACTGCTTCTGACTCTCTTCTAAGTAAAGAACAGACATAAATTCACAGAACTCTGAGGAATATCAATATCAGGGGTTTTTTTTCATGTTTCACCCTATAAATAAGGCACATTAAAAAAAATACATACATTGGTCACTGGATCCAGCGGACAAGCCTTCGCATGGCCTGAACAAATGCACATGCCTCCAACAGAGATGTCTTTTATAGAATAGTAATACTGTAAGACAAAACAGAAATTGAATTGCTAAGCAGATTGTAAAATGCAGGTGCCAAACTGCAGAATTCATTTCTGGTGACAAAACTGTCAGGTCCTGTTTTATTTCTTTTTTGATCTATTAAAAATATAGCAGACAGTGTAATCCAAGCCATGTCTTGATCAACAGATTCAGGCTGAAAGGGTATAAATTGGCACAGTTCCATTTGTTTGAAGTCACAAGGGCCATGTCAATTTATACACAGCATACAACAAACTCAAGAATAGGAAAAGGCTATATATGCACTGGATAATGAAAAGTCAAATGCTACAGAATTTATTCCCTTCAGAAAATATAAAAAGGAAAAGGCATGACGATGGGGAGAAGAGAAAAGCTAGAACAAAAACTAAAAATCACCTTTGTTCACCTTAGTTGCATCTAATTTGGGCATTCGCTGTGGAAAAAAAAAGTGGTTTTCACTATTGGCCTTTTGAATGGCCATAGAATAGCCTTCATTACTGAGACTTAACTGCTTTTGACTTGTTTTGCTGCCATTTGACCATTTCTATTTTTTCTTTGGTGAGGATTAAGAGCCCTAACCAAAGAGAAGGATGGAATGATATTTATAGTCATATATTACAACATCTGTGAACAGTGAATCTTATTCAATTTCATCTGTTTTGGCAAGGGTTCTGCAACATGCTAACAACTGGCTAATCAAACCAAACATATGCTATTTGCAAATTTTGCTGTTACTGTGTTCAACTTCTTTATCAGATCATGAATAAATATATAAAACAAAATGAGAACTCTTACAACTCACAGTTAACCTAGCAAAACACAGAAAATGTATAATTTGTGGCTCCCTTTTGTTTCCTGACGAGGATGGCAAGTTTCAGTTGCTCTTTATTTCTTTGAGGACAGCCTCATGGAGACATGCCACACAGAAGTTACTGTTCTTTATTGGTTTAAGAAATCAGTGGATCATCCTTCACTCAGTTTTCATGTGTATACAGTGATTTTTAAGGTGTGAATTCAATTTTGTATTTCTACTCACTTAGAATCATATTTTTACACTTTTACAGAAACACATGGTTTCCACGATTAGTGAAGCTGCAATAACTGCACTCAACTGGAAGGGTTTATGGGATTGTATTGTAAAAGAGAATGGCTTATTCCAAACTTTCAGCAATAGTCATCACTGTGTATTTAGATGAGGAAATGAAAGCCAGAAATATGGAACAGAAGAAGCAAATTTTCTTTGCAGTTATCCACCATTGAGAAATGATATTAACTAAAGCCCATAATAATAATACACTCCCTTCGTAACAGGACTTGCTATAGTGGCAATCTAAACTTTCCAAAATTAAAATATGATGACCAACATGAAGAGGAAGTGAGCAGAAGGAAAAAAATGTGGGAAGTTATATATCCCCCAAACCAGTTTTTGAGAATGCTTAGTAGAAAAATCTGAGGAAAACTAGAATAACATACAACATTTGAGCAGCAGGGGAAAAGGCAAAGAAAGAAAGCAGATTGGAGAAAGAAGAGATAGGTGTGCGCACACCAAGGGACAGTGGAGAAGATCAGGGTACGGTGTGAGTTTGAGTGCTGCATCCATTCTTTTAAGCCAAAGCAGAACGCAAAATTTTTACTGTTAACCTCAATCATATGATAATGTTAAAAGCGGTGCATTCAGGTGCTACTACTACTTATAGTACAGCGAGAAATTCTACTCAAAGGAAGCGTTTAAGAAATGTTAAACACGGGAAAGGATTGAGCAGCAGAAGAGGCAAGAGGACACTAACAGCAAACACTTGCCAAATACCTGCATCCAAATGTTTGAAGTCAAAGGAATTCTGTGCTTATGTTAATAACAGCATTAAGCAGAAAAGATAACATTGCTACTTCCACTCTAGAGAAGATAACAAAACTGAGTGAACAGAGAATTCTCCACCAGGATTTTGACAGATAACTATTGTTGGTTTTCATCATCTCCCAAAATTTCCTACGGCGAACAAAGGCAGGTACAGCATTTACAAGTGTAAGAGAATGACTACACGTGCATTTCAACTGTCTTGCCAGAACTTACCCTCCTTGTAACAATGGGATCAATTTCAGTTGGATCTTTGTGTGCAAACATCATTAAATCAGCATTTAGTGTCCGTATCCTCTGGAATCTCAGGCGAATAAAGCGAGCTGAGGTGAATTCCAGTAATTCACGTGAAGGATCATCAGCACTAGGCCGTCCATTAATTAGAGAAGTGTGAATCTGAAAAATTATTAAAGCAATAAAGACTTAGGAAACATCGAAACTGTCACGATTATGCCAACAAATGTCACTACAGGCTCTGTGTGAATGCATTTGTAAATGTAAAATACCTTGTTTCCTTAGAAAGTATATTTGTCCACAGACCTCAGCTATGAAGAGTCTTTACAATAAAAACATTCTGAGCAAAGGAAAGTTATCATCTACAGAAAGACTGTAGCACGAACCATATATGTGTACCCAAGCCCTCCAAGTGTCCATGCTGCAGGCAACTCATTTCTCCTCCTGTAGTCTGAAAATAGATATATTAAAGCCATCATATAACCAAAGGGCTCAGAAATTTTGAATTAAAGGAATGTGTACTTGGAACAGGAATCAGAATTCAACAGGTGTCAGTTTGCACCTCTTAGAGCCATCATCATCAAAAGGCTTTTGAACAATGTGCATTTGAAAATCAGAATAAGGTAACTTTTGAAATACTGAAAACTACAATAGCTAGATGAGACAAAATAAGCATTCATAAGCACCTCTCCTTTCCCATTGTCTGTTTACATCATAGATCTTCTCCTTTGAATCTTGTTCTCAGCAAGGTGAAACAATTTCCTAGGTTACAACTGTTTTCATCCAGTCCCCGAGGAAAGTCTGTGTCACTTTTGAGGACTACGTTTAGCATTTGTTTTGTCAAAGACACTACTTCTCTCTGCTTACTCTGTGGGCTCTCTAAAGATTACTCCACTCCTCCCCTTTCCCTGCCTGCCCTATCCTAAAATCCTGAAATCTTCTTGATAAGTGTTCTCTGTGGCTCCTTCATAAAGAGACTCTCTGACCCTGACTGCAGCATCAAGGGCAAGGCAAGAAAAATAAGAGATCTCCCTCCCCTCCTGTCTTTGTAGCTGATCATGGCTTACACTAGCTGTGAATCAAATAAAACAGATGGGCTGCTACAGAACTGTTCTTGGAAAAGGCCTACAAGAAGAAGCATGTCAGGTACAGCAAAACACTGTTAATGAGCACCTAGGGGGAGGGAGGAAGGAAACCATTAATTTTCTTGTATTCTGAAGTGTTACATTTTAATTGGGGCATTTTTATTACACGCTAGTACACTGAAAGAATGTTCAGATGCTGAGCCAAACATGCAGAACATTAGAGCAAACAAAAGAATTATTTATTCTTTGCAATGAACATGTGTTGCATCTTAGCTCAGGGCTCTGAGTGAGAGGTCAGACCACACAGCCATGTTCTGTCATTGAACACGGTCACATTACCACTGTTTTAGGCAGACAGCTGCACTCTGAACACCAGCTGGCACTCACTCAGCAGTGGCTGCCTCACACCAAAGAAAGAGATAGTAAATCTACTGCTCCCAGGAAAGCAATAACTTCTTTCCTGGAGTTTTTGGAGATGTTGGACAACTTAGTGAGACAACTGCTGTCTAGCATTTGCTATGTGATACTGTCAACTTACTTATTTATCTCAAAGGTGGGTGCCAAGAGGATGGTGCCAGACTCTTTTCAGTGGTACCCAGAGACAGGACAAAGAGTAATGGCCATCAACTAAAATACAGGAAGTTTCACCTCATTGAGGAAGCACTTCTTTACACTGAGGGTGGCAGAGCACTGGAACAGGCTGCCCAGGGAGGTTGTGGATTCCCCCACTCTGGAGACATTCAAAATCCACCTGGATGAGTTCCTGTGTAACCTGCTCTAGTGGACCTTGCCTTGGCAAGGGAGTTGGACTCCAGAAATCCCTTCCAACGCTAACAACTCTGTGATTCTGTAATGTTCTCTACTAAGAGGGAAACCCTAAAACTCATTGCATCCAGCATCCTGCTCCAAAGTATCTATAGGTACACAGAATCACAGGGAGCCACTCTGCCAAGAGCTGCTGTCAGTTATATCTTGCCTATGTAAGAATCAGCACGCCTAAGTTTCTGCCACGTTATCTCCAGCAACAGGTGATATTGCTACTTCCTCTGCATATCACTTTGAGCTCTGCCTCAATTTTGCTCTTTACTATAAGTAATTAAAATTGAGGAGACACTTGACCAGAAATGAACAGAATAAAATGATATGAAAAAAACAGGGTGCAAACAAAAGATTATAACAAAACCCCTGAGGAAGCAAGGAGGAGGTTCTAAATGAGAAATGTCTGGCTACAAATAGGACAAAAACTCATGACTCAAGAACTGCTCAATTCAATGATGAAGAGAGAGAGGAGAACACATGAAAAGAGTCAACTTCAAAAGAAATCTGGAGATGTGGCAATAGGTCAAGTGGAAAGTGATAAATCTTTCCAAAGAAGCAGAATTTTAGTAAAAATACATTCCTAAAGACTTCTTTGTACCATATTTACCTGGAACCAAGGAAGCATGTTTCGTCTATTTTTTCACACTATCACCTCCTTCCTTTAAACAGGATCCAAGAGATTTCTTTTTTACATTCAGCAAACATACATGGGTTTAATAAAAAAGAATACTAAAGACTGAACTTTGTTATTCCATAGATAAAGAAGAAATATATCTTAAGTAGTGCTGAAAACATCCCCTTGCTCAATCTGATACAACAGCACCATGGTGATAAACAGCATGGCAATCTGACCAGCTTTTCAAAAAGATGAAAATAAAGCTTTTGGGGGTGAGGGGAGAAAAATGCAGGCAAAAGCGCATGTATCAGAATAAGCAAGTGCCCACAGAGAGTTAAGAGTGTGAATCATAGGCACAGCTTGATCAGGAATGACACAGCTGACAAATGGCAGTCATTCCTTTTGATTTATATTTTTTATTTAAAAGAACAAATTTAGTCTTCAGACACTGATGGGGAAAAAAGTCCACCATCTTGGAGTGGTAAGTTTACAGAACTAAAATATAAATTGACAAAATAAAACAAGAGGTATTCATTTTAGAATAGACCCCTTTTAAACAGGGTCTATCTGTCAGCAGCACATCTATTTGGAAAGGCTAAACTAGTAGAGATGATGACTAGCATTTACATTTTCTTTCATGCTTGTATTCAATGTTTCAGAATTTCATTTTAAAATAACAAATTTCTCCTAATTACTGAAAGACAGCTATGTCCTGTGCGAACTGTGGCACCTGTTCAAATAGGTACACCAAAATGGCACTGAGACTAGAAAATTCAAACTCAGTAGCTTTATCAAAATTAATCTGAAGTACAAATTCTACACAGGCAAAATTAATTACTCTAAATTATTTCTCCTCCTATAAACATCTGTGATGAAATAATTAATTTGTCCCTAGAAACGTTTAGAATCAACTTGAAGAGCTTCCAACAAAGTTGTTCCTACTCCTTGAAAAGAGAATAAGGAAGAAACAAACAGTACTTCAGTAACGCCTGTCATTAATCAGGAAAAAAAGAGTAAGAGTTTTAACCTAAAGAAGTGTAAGTAGGATTGGACTTAAAATATTTTCAATATGACTCTCACAATGAGACATCACTGAGTTTTTCCAGAATATACTCTTTTCATCTCCCTCATCTTGCACCTATTTCTAAGATACTGTTCATAGAATAGCACATTTCCAGTCCAGACTGTTCCAGTGAACACAGTCCTCGCTATCCATCTACCACTATGCCATACAAGAGCATCACAATACTGCGTAAAGACAAGCACCATCTTCACACAGGCAACTACGTTGCTGATGACAGTTCTACAGCAGAGTGAATATCCAAAGCTGAGTCTACCAGGAAATTAATATTTTAATCCCCCCATTGGGTTGCTACAGTTTGAATAATCCAAGTCCCCCTGAGGGCACAATGTCAAATTTTGTTCAGGTTTCATGGAGAATTTTTATTTACCAATTTCAAGACTTAAGTGATCCTCATTTTGCATTCTAAATGAAAGGTATGCAGATTTCAACCACAGAAAATGACTCCTTAACAAGAAATTTGTCCAGGATTACATTCCAACAAATGCTCTTCTCTCTATTGGCTGTTGGTTGGGATTCTTTTTCTTTTTAAACCTGGAACTCATAATTATTTGACAGTATTCTAATTTTTCATTTGAGAAAATTGTGAGAAGTCAACATCTTTTCATTTTTAAAATTCAATATGATGATAAATCAACTTTTTTTTTTTTTTCTGGTAACTGTTGGAAAATGCTACAAGCTCTCTACTCTGAAGAGAATATAGTCCAAATGCTCATCAGCGTTCGTGCATAGTTCTTTTTATTTCTTACATGTATTACTTTGCTTTTAGCAACACTCATTTTCATAGAGTATTTTTCACATAGTATAATAAGCTGTGAATAAAACAAATTATCTTAAATTTTACATTACCAAGAAATACTGCTATTACAGTTTTCTAATTTTATAGACTGTCTACAAGAATGTTGAACAACAGGGACACTACCAAATATATTCAAAGGACTTCTCAAGTACATTAGAATTTCTGGACCATGCCAGAACCAAAATATCTATCTCGGTAGTCTGCCTTATGCAGCATCCAAACCAGCATGCTAACATGAAGGCAAGCGTACACGATACTTCTCAGGGGTTTCCTGAGCTATAGGTAGTTTCTATACATCTGTCAAATCTCAAAGGATTTCCACGAACTCAGTCTCACCTTAATATCTACACCCATCACCGAATAAGGATTTTCTCATCTCATTTACATGTTGTAGGGAAAGAAATCCTTCTTTTGCTTGTTTTAAATCTATTCCACACTAAATTCACCTAATATTTCCTAGTTCTTAAATTGGAGCAAAGAAATATATCTTTCTACCAGCTTTATTCTTCATTAAATTTCTTTACTACTAATTAGCTTTGCACAGGTATCAGGCTTCCAGATCTGTAGTTTCTGTGGATGCCTGAGGAATGTTACTAAAAAAATGGTGCTTCATTTGACACTCCACACTCCCTAGTTACTGAGAATATTTGAAAGTGAGGAGTTAAATAATAACTGTTATAATTCACCTATTTTAGCCTTGAGTTCCTTTTCACTGTTCAATTTATCAATTATTTCTGCACCTCTTCAGTTAACAACCTAGTTTGCAACTGCTTCTCTAACTCCTCTCCTGTAAATAACATTTCTGTTGCAGAAACTCTCCTGACAGTTTCTATAGAAAAACTGATTCAAATCATTAATTTACTTTTTCAACAATGACCTTATCTTTCTTGAACGCTCTTTGATCACCTCTCAGCCCACCAATTCTCTGGCAGACTTCCTGAATCTGATGTGTTTGAAAAAGGGTTTATTTCAACTCAGTCACTCAGAATTTTTTCACATTTTTATTGTGATTTAACATATCATTTGCTGGAGCTTATTTTCCTACCCCTTTTCCTCATTTGCAAGAAAAGACATGATGTCCATTCATAAATGATGCCAGTTCACTTTTTATATCTATTATCTTTCCTTAGCTTACGCTTTAAAAAACGTTTGATTTTTTGAACCACTCTAATATGTAGCACGTATGTGTGAACTGTGCTATTTTCAAATGAACTCTGGGCTGCCTGATATTTTTTAGCTGTTTCACCATCTTTTCTATTTTGAAGTTGCACTTTGGCACATTTCATTCCCACGGGATGTTGTATTTTGAGTATTTTCGGGTTATTTTTACATAACAATTATTCAATGATTAATAATTTGGACCAGGATCTGTGCACTGTTTTAGAATAAATTGTGGGTTCCTTTACCAGCTGCACTGAGAACATTCAGGTGTTTAAGTAATACTCTTTTGCACTACATTCTACTGTGACACCTACAGTGTCTGCCAAAGGGTTATAGAAGGCAGATATTATACTTTTAGCCTTCCCTCATCAAGACCCACCCAGCTCCAAACCTCTGGGCAGTGGCTGATACAACATTAAAGCTATGCTGTCCCAGTTTAGGTGCTGAATTTTAGTTCATGGAGATCTCATACACCATTTTATTTCTGCTGACTTTCTTATTTTATTTTATTATTAAATCTAGAGTGTCCCTCCTCCATAAGCCACTCAGTCATTCCTAAACAGCTTCTTGTTTCTGTCAGGCCTATAGTGTCATCTCTTTCCAGCACCCTTTAAAGGTTGGGTTTAATGGTCAAGTAATCTTTCTCAACTGCTGGATATGGACACTGGTCATTACTTCGTTGCATCCAATCTTAGCTTCTGGAACAACACCTGAAAGGGCTTACAAAGTGCTCCAGCCAGATAACAATCAGACCATCCATCCACATGACTAGAATTTCACAACACATTTCACTGGGTTTCTGACACTGAGAAGCCTAAGAAACTTTCTGCCATTTTTTTTTGGAATTAGAAAAGTCTCATATACTAATGAACAAGGACTTATTCAGACTTCAGAACAGAGAAAAGTACTACCCTGCACCACACCACATATTTTGTGTGTGTTGATAAAATCTCCTTGAGACTTCTCTAGGCTAAGCAACCTTAGCCTCCTCAGCCTCTGCTTATAGGATAGACACTCCAAGTCCTTATTCATCTTTCCAAGCACTTCCTGGTCTTGCTCCACTATGTCCAAGCCTATCTGAGAAGCCCAGAACTGGACTCCGCTCTTCAGGTGTGCTCTCATCAACTCCCTCAACCTGCTGATGACTGACTAACTGATGCAGCTCAGGATACTCCTGGCTTTCTTTGCTTACAAGGGCACCTTGCTGGCTTATATTCCACTAGGTGTACACCACTGCTGTCACTCAGTTTCCTCCTGATGTTCCTGGGCGATGTAGGCAAACACACCTCATTGGACAAAGCTCCCAGCCCACTGCCTGCTACCAAGCACTGAACTGCCCATCTTCAGACAAAGAAGAAGCCCCACTCCCAGTTTCAGAAGTCACTAGTTTGCAGTATTCACCATCATGGGAATCTCAATTTCTGTCTCCAACAGGCACAGACTCTGCCTGCCTCTGTTTTCATACAGTTGTGTCTTCAGGCTGCAGTCAATTAATCTCTTTCTTGTCACCTCTGATGCTGCTCAGCCTGCTGATATCCTCCTTCAGTCCTTTACTTGGTAATACACAAATCCCCAGCCACATCAAACATTCTGCAGGCAAGGACACCATCTCTCTTCCCTCAACCTTAGCAAGGTCCCAGAGAGTTTTTGCATTCTCAGAGGTTAAAATCTGCATCCTGCCTCTGGATCTCAGCCTGAGCTGAGGGCTCTGCAGTCACACCAGCCAGTGCTGAGTACCGTGCCCAGATTGTACTTCACCACTCTTTCCACCCCTTCTTCTGTGCTTCTGGCATGAACTGATATGCAAACATGCATCACATTAGCTGTCTCTGTTGTTTTACTTAATGCAATGGTAAAAATGGTGCTACTTTGCATGAATGTATATTATCAACTGCTGAGTTACTTAAAATTAACACTAACAAAGTTTCTAAGAATTTTAAGTATGCACCAAGTTCTCATACAAATTTAAAATACTCATGTATGAATCCAAGTGGTGTATATGTCTACTTAGAGCTTTAGTATTTGAGGTTACTTTGCCAAGTAATTTGAGTGCAGTCAATCTCAAGCTGTTTGTAGGATATGAAAAACCCCAGCTGTTTAGCTACGTGGCATGAAGTTTTTATGCTCAGTTTCTTTTCAAGAAAACAGTATTGCTAACCAGTACACTTTTCATTGCAGATAAACTGGAACACTTAACTCTTTCATAAAAAAAAGGAAGGTTATTTAGTGTAATTTGTTACAAGGATAGAGTGGGAATATCACTCTACAATAATTTTTGGCCAGTAGTGGTAAAGAACTCACTTTGTTCAAGTCACCAGTGGTTTATTTTGTATGCCATATCAAGACTATGGACTTCAAGCCTGACGCTTTGTGTAAGGCAGTATTCTCGAAAATGGTCAATTTCTCACTAAAATCTAACCTCAGACAGCAGCATACAGGAGAGAAAAGTTTCTGTCCTAAGCAAAAAAAGACTCACAGCTTGATAATCAGGAACTGGAAGAGACAGAAATGTCAGTATTAAAATGATTTAATGAGAAAGGTACTCCATGATTTAAATTCTCAAGTTATGCAAGCACATCAATATGAGGATGGACAATACTGAACATAAATTTTTCAACAGGTGATTCAGTAGCTCTCATAATTCTCCTACCCAATACCAGCTTTAATTATCTGTTGCAAATAGCTCATTTGCAGTAGATGTAAAATAATTGCTATTAATTAATCTCCTGGCATCTTATCTTTAATCCCTAAAGACAAAATTTCTCTGAGTTTTTTTAATGCATGACCTAATCTATCATTATAGCTGATTTCACAACTAGAATAGTAGATAGAAGCAGATGCCAGAATTCAGCACCCAATTTTTCATCATAAATACATATTTATAATAATTTTATACAAGAAATTGTATATTTGGCAAGATTTGCTGTATTTCTAATAAATACCTCACTATCTTAATAAATTAATGGTTTAGTAAGTGAAAGCACAGCTCCCTTCTGTGCCTTGCTAATGAGTACAAGAGCTGCTTGAAATGCAGTGCTTAAACTTGCATTAAAATGTCAAGGGCTATGCATGTCAAATTTTATCTCAACTAATTCATTCCCCCTAAGAATACAGGCAAATGTCAGTTTAACGAACTGTTTAGCAAATACTATTGTGTCATTGACAACTATACCCTACAGCTTAAACTAAATAAGGCTTCAGCTCTTCAGTTTTGATTAACTCACTTGCGTCATTTTCCTCTTTCCAATTTCACCTGAAACTTAACTTGCCTATTCAAGCCACTGCTTTTTTATGGCTTCTGTAATTCTGATACTTGTCATTTTTGAACAAGAAACAATTTGTAAAAGACATCATCTTGCATGCGTTTAAATAGACTGCTCATTGTCAGAGCAATAGTTAATAAATCACAGAATAATAAGGAATTTAATTACCTTGAAAGTATACTTGCAATTTCAAGCTTTTATTTTCTTTTTGTAACTGTCTTAAGGAAGTGGAAACATTGCACCATGCTGTAGTTTCAGCATACCACAGTCCATCAGACAAGATGTGAGGCCTGGAATACCATACTTTAACACAACAATGATGGTTTGTGCTCTACTGGCTCTTCAAAGTGTACTTAATACAGCAAAAAGGTATTCTGTGCTTATTAATAACTAAGAAGATAGCCAGAGAGAAAGTTAAAGGCTTGGCTCTTACAGGAACATTCTCATTGATCAAGCATACCGAACCAGCATTTTTAAGAGTTATCTACAACCAGGTAGAGTGGCATTGCGCTTGAGGTTCTAGCACGTAATATTGAAGGTGACTTAAGATTTTAAATCACTAAATGATAACTGGTTTAAATTTCACTGTACACTACAATGATCTGACCTCTGATATCTGAAAGCTTGTACAACCACTGTCATTCCAGTTACATTTTGTCAGTATCAGAGCTGCTGCCACAGGATCTCAACAGGTCAGGCCAATGGTAACTCCAGCTGCAAAGCATTTCTGAGAATTATGGTAGTCTGAGCTCTGACCAAGCAGAGGTGAAACACACTGGCATTACAGAGTTACACATGACCACTTACCTGCTTAAAGAATGAAATACAGTGGTCTGTCAAACACAGTCTTCGAAAGTACTCAAAATGCACAACATTAAAATCCAAATGATGCCACTTTTTAAGAAAGCCCTGAAGTAACATGACATGCTATCTGAAAAGGATACTTTTTCTTTACTACTTTTTAAAGTAGTAAGCTTCTTGTTGGACAATGATCATGAATGAGACAAGTAATTGCAAATAAATAATAAAATGGGAAAGTTATGTTTTCTTGTGGATTATAATAAAAAGCATTCTGATCCCCAGATTTAACTAAAAGGCTTCTAAGTATGCCAAACCAAGCAATATTTAAAAAAAAAAACAAAACACTCAAACAACACTCACTGTCCCTTTCCTACCAAGATATTATGACTTCCCTTATTTATTATGATTATCCTAAAAACTCATGATACTTCCTACTATATCTTTTTCCAGAATGCACTGTGGAGAACACTGTGGAATTACAGACAAATTATTGCCAATTCAGAATTGTGACCAGTAGAAAGAAAATCCACAGGAACTTTTAACAGCTGTAAGCAGTTGCAAAGGGCTGCCAAACACAACTGCTGATGTAAAAGAGGGAGAATGTGTGGATTTAAGCTGTTCAAACAGTAAACAAGTACATCTGGTCCTGAATGTTATCATTAAATAAACTGTGGTAATATGTTTTACATTGCTGCAACATTCTTCTTTTGAACCACAGCTCTGAAGAGTTTTGCATTTGGGAACATTTCAACAAAACTTCTTTGGGGTTTTTGTGGTGTAAATCTATGTGTGGAAAAGTCCATTACAATTACTGTACAGAGTTGGTGTCGAAGTTCTATCAAAACCTGTGTCATATCATTTGGAACATGAACTGATGAATGCTTTTGAAAACCATATGGGAACCCTGTGAATGGTAAGCATTCAGTGCCTCTTAAACCATTTTTTAAACCATCTATAATATTTTAAAAAGAAAGAATAAATAGGACACTCAGATGTAGAATACAAGAAACTTTGATGCCTCTCCAGCTCTGAACCTGACTTGTTCAGACTTGGAGATATTTTACAAAGGTTACTATAAGAAAAGTCAGAGAAAAAAATCCATTTCTAAGTCGCATACAATGAACAGCCCAGTCCAGGAATGGCATAATAAACATTCTGTAAAGGACAGATTAAAGAATTATATGCATGAAAACAACCTTTTGTTCTTTGCTCCTACCATGATTAATTTTTACAAAGTTACAAAAATAGTTACAAAAATACTTTGACTACAAAAAATAAACCTGGTAGCGTTTTGTCAAACCAAATTGTTTGGATTTTTCAGATTTCATTTATGATACCGGATACGATTTATATAGTCAAGTAGTGTGATGGTTTTGGCTCGGACCGAGTTAACTTTCTCCGTAGTGTCTTGTGTGGGGCTATGCTTTGAATCTGTGATGAAAACAGTGTTGATAACACAGACGTATTCCAGCTACTGCTGAGCAGCGCTTGCACAGCATCAAGGCCTTTTTAGCTTCTCACCCTGCCTCCCTTGGCGAGGAGGCTGGGGGTGCAGAAGGGGTTAGGAGGGGGCACAGCTGGCACAGCTGACCCAGCTGATCATAGGTATATTCCCTACCACATGACAACGTGATCAGGAATAAAAGCTGGGGAACAAGTCTGCCAAGACCTTTAAACTGTTTTTTTTTAAAAAAAACAAAACTGTTCTTCCTCCAGCTTCTAAAACAAAGAAAAGCTCTACTGCAGCTACTTCCTTATGTCCCTCCATAAGAAGCTCAAGCCACAGAATTGACCTGCTCTGGACTTGCTGTCCTTGGCACTCCTATTATGTCTCAGTTGCCTATCACGTTTGTTATTCTGATGTGCTTGAAAAAGCAATCTGTCTACTTTGCAAATCTGTTGTTTGCATGTTCTACAGTCTAGAACTCAATCAAATAATTCTTCCATTGGCATTACAGTGTCTCATTGACTAACTTTCCTTCTATTGAATTTCTGTGACACTTAAACTGAAAATTACAGGTAAATTCCATTTAAACTGAAAATTCCAGGTAAACTATGCTGTTTGGCTTTGATGTTCTTCTATGTACCATTCCTTTGTACTGTCATGAAAGCATACCTACATCTGGCCTCAGGCTGATCTATTTGCATGTTGCTGCTTCGAAAAGATTGTAGTGATTAAAATTAGTCCTGCATGTAGTTCACAGGGATTTTAACAAATTCCATCCCTGATATATTTTTTTTTTAAATTCAGCTATTCTTTCTCCCAGTAATATGCCATGACTGTTAACAACTACTCAAAAAAGAAAAAAAAAAAGAAAAAAAAATCTTCAAGTATCGGTTCCCCCAAAACGACAACCAGCAGGGGATCTTCTGTTCCCTTAATCAAACAGAAGAGAAAAAAGCCACTAAGTTAAGTTACCAAGTACCCACTGCTCTTATTTTACTGTCAGAATAAAATCTACGGCTACCAAATATGATGAAAAATCTACCAGACCTAACACGACAAATGTGAATCATTTCATCTAAATACCAAGACTTAGTAACATTTCCCTTTGCAACAGAAATGGTATTCTCAGTTATAAACTACACTTACAGGCATGAATCCTCCTTTTATGTTTGGAAAAACTATCACAGATCTATATAAAGATGCGCAACACATCTCTTTTCAATAAGCATTGTGAACAATAAATAATAAATACTAAAGAAAAAAGGTGAATAGTCTAATCAATTTGATTCTTCAACTTCAAATTGAAAGACTTCTCTGTATAGTATGGGTTTTTTTGCATATTGCAGCTTTATTACTTCTGAAGTATTATAAATCATATGATTAATCAGTTTTTCGTTTTTCCCCTGAAACAGTAGAAATTACAACATGAGTTTCTGCTCAGGGACATACCAAGATAGAAAAGTGAACTGCCTAACTACACAAAAGAAACTTTCGTTCCAACTTGGCCCACACAGATTTAGCAGTGAATATCCCGTCTCTTGTTGTTATAATAATCGGAGACCACAATACTACTTATACATAGTTTTTTACAGCTGTTTCCTCTTTTCAGCATAATTTAGAAGTACCTTATACATTTTATATCCACTTTTTTTCCGTAATATTAAATATTAGAAACTCAAGTTCAGTATGAATTATCAACTTGAAAGTATTACTGTATGTTTCCCTTTCCTTTTATTTTTTTAACCAACTTTCAAGATTAGTTGTACAGGATTTGAATAAATTATTGCAAGGTCAATGCTCGTCATGCATAATAAATTCATTTTAAACTGCCCTAAATTAAATTCTATATGTTTTCAACACTTTCCTGTGATACAGAGCACATATGTCAATGCTTACTTTATTTTTTCCTTTTACATATCTTTGAATGGCTGTTAGAAAAACAGGAAATGTTAATTTTATACCAATGAGGCAATATACCATTGTGTACACAGAGTATGTAAAATACAGCCATTTATTTGGCAGTCATTTGTTAAAGACCTTTTTTTTATTCAGATTAGATACTGAAGTTTAGTTTTACTAGGCCAAAAAAAATAATAAATATAGGACAAAACCCAAAAAGCAACAAAATTAACTTGACCTGGATTTTTGTCCAAATCTCTAATCTGTTTTATTTCTTTTTGGAAACTGTTTCTTTCATGGTCATTGTAAGTGGAAATTTTGGAGCAGCTGAAAGTTTATGTGCCAGATTTTTTGCAGAAAGACAATATTCTATCCCTTCTTGGTAGGCAGAAGTAACTTTCTAGGCTGCTATTCTTTCAAAACACTCCAACAACAACACTCATAAGTAAAGGTTACCACAGTCATTTCACTGAGACCAATCATACACAAAAAGATGACATCCCAAACCATGGCTTGAGCATAAATGTTCCTGAAGCTGCTGTAGCCAGAAGGTGGGAGTGGAAGGGGAAGCAAACAAATAGAAACCAAGACCAACAGGGAAAACAAAGTATGAGTAATCCAAGCGTGTTAAGCAGGGACTGTTTAACCTCTGTATTGGTGCAACACTGAATAAAATGAGATTAACAGCCTTCACAAAAGACCTGATCCAAAGGTTACTATTGAATTCAGTGGAAAGATCTTTAATATTAGGCACCATTTATCTAAGGATCCTGTTGGCTGTCCTTATTACTAATCACTACAAAGTATAAATAATTAGTTGTACGACAGGAAAGCAAGAATATGAGAATGATCCTAAGCTGATGGGACACTTGAATTTCAGCCCAGAAAAAAACCTAATTCATTATTTCTTAGAAAATAAAGCTATGACACCTGGCTAGACAGCCTGACTCAAAGTATGCTAAAAACCTGAGAAGCAGAACCTCTTGGATGCAAAGATTGCATCTTATAAGATCTCTACCTGCTGAAGCTTTCTTTTGCTTTCTAGGCAAAAGACCATCAAATGTCCTCCATTCACAGTTTTGTGAAGTTTGTTTTCACTGTCTTTGCATTGAAAAAAAAAAAAAATGATGAAATAAACTGTTTTCATTATGAATCACTTGGAAAAATCCATGTCAATCAAAATCAGAATTTCCCTTTCACTTTTTGGAAAAAAAAATCTGAATTATTTAAAATAATTGCTATTCTCCCTGTTCAGATGTCAAGCTCAAAAAAAACGGTTCACAGATCACTATTTTGGAATTTCTGACTCAGACTGAATTCATTAGTCTCTGTCTAATGTCTTTGTCTAAAGTGTGATGCTGGAAGTAGAACCCACTTAAATTTCTGAACAGTTTCAGTCATTAACAATAGATTGTTACTATTTTTTTGTATCATGCATTTTTACGCAGTGATAATATAGCAACAAAATACTGGTACAAGACAACATATGCCATAACCACAAATACTCTAAGGAGGTGTACAGAGATGCAAGGCAATTAGATGGAAATTTAGCATACTCATGAGTGATTGCAGCTGAGGGCATGGAGAAAGATATTACTGCATTACCTTTACTGATGATGCCTTTTCTACATCTTATGTGTTGGAACAGAAATCTATCACTGTTCCTCAAGGGGAACTAAGAGTTCAGACTTTAGAAAATTATTTTGCAATAAAAACAAGTTGCTGAATGAATATTAGGAGCTGAGAGGGTCAATCTAAAAACAGGAATTCTAAAGGCAGCATCAATACTTCAATTGACAAACTCTCAGGTAACTTTTTTGGAAAGAATGTAGCACCTGTATAATTTATTAGTATGGAAAAAAAAAAAAGGTCCTCACAAAATTTTCAGTCTGCAACTGAATACATTTCAATTTTGAGTACTTCCAAAATTCTGAGCCTCTGTACATTGACATTCTCAGACTCTAAATATGGATATTAGAAAAAAGATTTAAGAATCCATTTCTAAAACTGGAATGTTCATGGCATCATTGGCCTGAGGCAAGTTCAACAAAGTACTGGGACATTGTGGGAAGTTCCAAGGGACTTGAGACATCCAGAGCAGAGATGCATTTAAAAAGGGAAATAGTACAAGAATGCAAGTGCTATGGCATGTGAACAAAATGGAAAAAGCCATATCTATCAAGAAATTTGTTTCTGTTTACTTTTCTTCTTTACACATTTAGTACACACTTTGAAATCCCACTTGACTGAAGAAAATAAAGACTAATGATTATGCTTACACAGACAAGCCTTTACAACCACAAAACCAGTATTTTTTATTTTTTTTTTGACCTTGCACTTACAGTGCTCCCATCACAAGAAGGTTAAGAGACTATGCACTTGAAGGAGCAGAACTGAAGCACCACCTTCACTGCAGTATCATTCTCTCTACTATAAGAACAATGATAGGACAGCTCATTGCAGAAAAGGATGGAGGCAGGTTACTTAACTCCCACCACAACTCCCTTCCCTGTCAGTCTTCCACTTCAGCCTTAGTGCTGGCTATGTCCAGAAAGGAGGCAAAAAGAAGTTTCTGGTTAAAGAGTATAGCATCAGGACTCAGAGAACTTTAGACTCCATTGTTCACATAGAAAGCTCTTGTCAAAATCTTTCAGTCTCCAATTTTTACCACTGAACATGGAAACACCATGTAGTTTATAACTAAACATAGCAGATGTGCAACCATATTCCCTCCTTAACAATAGACTGATAGTCATTATCAACATCATTATATCAACTATCTGATGGTCACAATAATTGCTTCACAAACACTCCTTGCCGAAAAGAATCAAGCAACACTAAGGGCTGTGTTTGATAAGAAGTGTCTAGACAAAAATTTTGGAAATTTGGTCCACTTCATATACTGCAATTAGGTGTCATTCTTGTTTCTAGAATCAGATTACTTTCCTTCAAATATAGATCTTATATCCTTTCATTTTTCAGTCCTTAAATGTCAAGATAGAACATTCTCAGCAATTGAAAATAATGTATGAAAGACATCTCCCACAGGAGGATCAGAGATTGTTTCTCTTATTCAGTATGAGAAAATATTTACTGAATTCTGAAATTTCACCTCTCCATTGTCACTGTGTGTCCCAAACTCTAATCAACTGCAGAAATATCCTTTGAGGCATCATCTTCTGAAAATAGATTCTGCCCACAAAAAGGAAAGGATTTCATTTCCTTGTAAGTTTACATACCTTCAGCACCACAGCAATGATTATAATTTTCCAAAATAAACTTTGACAGAACACCTCTTTGTGATGACAGACCAGAGAATTAATTGGGTGTTCCAATTAAGATTTTAAAAGATGGGAACTAAATTTGCACCCTTCCTCTTCATTTTTAAATTTTCAGAAGGCCTCAATGTTTCCCAGAATATGGGGGGAGGCTCATTTTGACTTCTTAGTGAAAGGCACTGCTTTCCTATCAGATTAATTAAGCTTTTCTTCCATTGTCTTCATTAAATTTGACTTTCAATATCTGCTTGCACAGAGAATTACTTGATATTGAGGAAACAACAAACCAATTATTTTTTACCTAAATACTTATTTTTCTTGTAGCTTATACAAAGTACTCTATGTATGTTTGAATAATGCTTTTTCCAAGTGTAACCTCCAATTTTATTCCCTATGAAACTATAGGCTAAGTAAAATGTGCCATTTTCTATGCAAAGATATACCTTTTCCTAATGTTATCAACTCTGCACGTTATGCAACAGTGACTAATTGTTGCACCTCAAGTTTTCAGAAGGTCCAGCTTTGAAACAATGAGCAGGCAAGAGGGAAGATTCTCATGTGTCAAAATACAAATACTATATATGCTAGTTCAAACAAGCATTTGCTAAAAGAAATCTTTAAACATCTCACAGAAAATAAAATTACAACATTGAAAGCTAATGTCCAGAGCCTTATATCCACCTAGTCATCAAGGTAGAAAAGCTGTGACACAAATTTGTGTCTAGCAGAAGAAGAAACCTTTCAATAAAAAGATACAAACAAGATGTAGAGATCAGAGGATCCTGTGTCAGGGAAATTAAGCAAAAATCACTGTGGTAACCCGCTAATTTTTAATTCTCGAACTAATGATAATCCCAGGAAATAAATAAATAAAGAAAGACCATTCTGATATGGCATTTGAGCAAAGATGAAAAGAGAATGAACATTCTTCTTCACCTGAAAATACCAGACTCATCCCACCAGTTACTGACCCTTACATAAATGGGTCTTTCTTAATGCAAAATAGAAATTACCATTAAAGCGAGAAACATCAGCTCAGTAAAAGTTAATGAGTAGCTCCCTTATTTTTCTCTCTTGGTCCCACTAAGATAGAGGAAATTTCTTTTTTATTTTGAAATAGCCTTTTGGAAAAATTTGGCATTTACATTTATTTGGGGACTGGAGCCTCTCTCTTATGAGGATGAACTGAGGGAGCTGGGCCTGTTCACCCTCAAGGGGACTTCATCGGTGTCTGTAAGCATCTGAAGGGAGGGTATCAAGAGGAAGAAGCCAGGCTCTTTTCAGGGGTGCAAACCACTAGGACAAGAAACAATGAGCAGAAACTGATGCACAGGAAGTTCCCCCTGAATATGAGGAAGAACTTCTTTACTATGCGAGTGACTGAGCTCTGGAACAGATTGCTCAGAGAGGCTGCGGAGTCTCCCCCACAGTCCTCTGCCATGGTCTCTGGGATGACCCTGTTTGAGCAGAGAGGTTGGACCAGATGACTCACTGTGATCCCTTCCAACCTTACCCATTCTGTGATTGCATATCAGAAACATCTATGCTAAAAGTCTATCCTTGCTAGTGTGGTATAGAAACACCCTATTTTTCCAGCTATCGCTGATCTTAGACAGTATAGAAACTGGAATGCTAATAATCTTTCTATGTTCAAGTCTACACCTTTAGAAAAATTTCTTTTTATGAGAGTTTCTCACTTTAGTTCTTTCAGAAACTGTCATTATGCAATTTTCCATTAATTCATTAAAATAGTTAATAAAATTGTTTTTTGCAAATACTTCTTGAGCTGCAGATTGTGCTAGTTACATTGATCTGAAGATAAATCATAAGGGATTTTTGTTCGCTTGTTTTGTTATTGTTGCTGTTCCAGTTGTTGTTGGTTCTAATTATGTGATTGGCCAAGATAATATTACTGGTACAAATAGGAAAAGTGTTAAATGACCAAAATATTTGGCTTAGAACGAACATTTCTGAGAATATGCTAATGAATGAAGTTACTAAAATGCTCACTGAAAGTATACATAAGAACATATTCTGATTTTACTAATCAGAAAAGTTACTAATTGTAACCTCAGACAGTACTGCAGATGTACATTTGACATTGGCACTGGCTTGCTGACCTATGATGCTTCTGCACTTCATCAGGTTTCCGGGGTGTACACCAGTATGGTGTGCCTGAAGAACTCATGGGTTTTGAAGTAAAGGGACTTAATGTACATTTTGTTACTCTGTCAGTCTTACAAAATGAGTGCCATATCTGACTCATAGAACAAAATTGCTATATTGGAACAAAAATAAATTATATAAAGATATATTTCCACTGAAAACCAGCGGCCAAATACCATCTACAACACAATTGCAAGTAAATCTGATCTTGGTAGAATTTTTTTTTTATTTTTCATATCACATGTTTGACAAAATATGAAAAAGAATTAACCTGGGTTAATTCTATGTAAATGTTGCATACTTCTTAATCCAGACTTTAGCTACTCAGACAGATGAAACTAGTGTTTTACTTATGAAAAGAGTATTGTTGAAAATGTAAGCTGATTAGTTCATGTGGAATGGTACTCTTCTAGTCACTAAAAAGGTTAAGTTTTAGGATTTTCACTTCAAGCTGTTCTATTAGGCCACATCTCAGATTAATAGTTAGCTGTGTGAGGTAAGACCAACTCAGAGTGGCTTAAATCATATGCCTTTCCTAGAGCATGCCTGCATCTAACAACTGCCCTTTGCCAAGTGGTATGGAACAGATGCATTCCTCCCTTCAACGTCTTCTTCCTGTTTAAAGAACCTGCATATTAGATACTGGTCACTTACTAGGTTCAGGACAGAGCATCAATTATAGCGCATCAGGCCAAGTTAAAAATTATTAATTGCACACTTAAGATCAGAATTAAGTTCCACTCAGTTCAGCAGGCTTTAAGCAAATGTTTCAGTCACAGATATGTACCAGTGTGCTGAATAAAGTTCTTTGCTGTTTAATTCATTCAATGAAGAACATAAGGAGGCACTGGTTTAACCAAGAGCAAAAGAGACTACTGGAATCAATATGTGTCTGTGAGAGAATTGGATAGTCAAAGAAATGGAACAATGTAAATTAAATTAATTAGAATAATTACTTTTGCATTGTATTTTCAGTGCAGACATGTTCTCCCAAAGAAACTGTATAAAATTTCTTTGCAAGTGATGAACTGCTAATTCTTCTCCTGTTTGAAAAGCACTCAGTTCAAACCAATTTGAAAACCAGCATATGTGCATGCATTATTTCTTTTAATATCACTTTATCTGGTCCTGCTAGATTTTACAAGAACAAATAAGCATTCAAACAATACAACACAAATGATACAACTACAAACACAACTATTTGTGATGATTTTTTGTAGATATGGAAATTATTTCCCATCTGATCACTACTGATAATCTGAGACTCTTTGAGATCCAAAAAGCATCAGCAGGATATTTTCACTGAAAACTGTACTTTTCTATTTTTGCAACTGCATCAGAAATTTTCTGTGAACATAAACTATACATATCTATATCCAGGACTCAAAAATTACTGTATTAACAACTCTGCATGTGAATGTTGCTTTGCATTTAGGGGAACAAAAGAAAGTAGTTTTGTACTTCTTTACATGGAAACAAGTCATTGAAATATGGAACAGAAAAAATCAACAGAAGGATAAATATTGAGACTAAAATTTCACAGAACACCATTAGAAATCAAAGAGTCTGTACATAAATATATACTTCATATCTAACACACATTCAAGTCACATTGTTTCCTTGAATTATCAAGTTATTTGCAAAGTAAGTGTTGGAAAAAAATATCTAGTTGGTTTTCCCTCTCATCATTTTAAGTGACTGAAAATGCTTCATTTTCAGCTACTGCTGTTACATTGCCTTGCTCTTTCAACCACAGATCCTCATTCTCATGTCCACCATATTTTTCCATACCCTCAGTTAGAACCAGTGACTGGTCCATGATTCACGTGCCCAGATCTATGATAAAATAGTAGAGGCCTCTGACAGGAATAGGCATAAACAGAGGCAGAGGGTCAAGTACAAGCTTTTAAAACCATGAAATTAAACTCTGGCTAAAATCATTACTATTTGTCATCCTGGCTTATACAGGGACTGAAAATGCATCTAAAAGAAAACTGTTTTAATGACTTCACTGGGTCTGTGATTTTTCCCAGTATCCTCATCTTTGTTCACAAGTGATGTGGGAACATATTTCAAGCACTTAAAAGTTGTCTAAAGTACTAGTGCTACCTAGTAACTCTTTTACCTCTTACCTTACTTTGTAGAATATGCTTATTAGAGTGAACCTTGTATGCGTTTATATAGGACCACGTAAGAGGAGTTTTTTAATGTGCAAATAGACTCTCTCCCCATTTCTCAAATGTATCAAAACACTTTGTCTACTGAAGGCAGATTTGCCAATAATCAAAGGGTGTTCTTTTTCTGTCAGGTTAAAATACATGGAATGGTATCTGATCTTACCTCTCCGTTTTCCAGAGGATGGATTTTGGAATAATACGAAGTGCATATGACCTCATCATCTTTTATATAGGATGGAGTTCCAGGACGGGGATGAATATTGTAGCGTGTTAGGCACTCACTGTCTGTGATAGCATAGTACTGCCATGGTTGATAGTCTATGCCATCCAGTGAACGCTCTAATATCCAATTCCCAGGACGAGGTGAGTTAGCTGCTTTCACAATAACATATGCAATCTGGAAAACCTGAAAAATAGAAGAACTGTTAAAATCCATTTAAGTACAGAATTATTAATTAATTCTAACTTCTTAATAGCTGCCAAACTAAGAACAGTAAATATTATAATAATTGACTTTTTTCCCCTAGAAATGCAATATGGCCTCTCTCAATACAGAAATAAATTCTCCATTAACATTTCTGAAAAAATATTAGTTGCAGTAGGCCAATAGAGACTTTGAAAATAGAATTAAAAAGCATTCTAAATTACACATAGCTTAGTAGGTAATTGCTAAGCTGTCATTTCAGCCAAATGTTTGGAAAGTTTTTTTTGGGGTATTTTCAATTCACAGATGTTGGGTTGTTTTCATCTTTGTATTTATAGACATATATTTTCTGCAGCATTTAAGATTCACCAAACTCTGTTACAACTCTTATCTCAGTTTAAAAAAAACCAAACCAAACCAAACCAAAGGTTTAAGCTATTGAAAGGTAATCACAACATGCTCAAACCATTCTACAAAACATTCTTGTTTCAATCACACAGCTCAGCACTGTGACCATAAATAAGCTTTATAGCACAGAGATACATCAAATACCACTACAAACAGAATATAAACATATAATCAATGCTCACTATAGTCCATTTCACCTGCCTATTCAATTGGTTTATCAAGGTTCATTTCTGTGAACAGGCTTGCTGAAAGGCAAACCACAAATACATTTGCAATTGCAGAACGACATACATTGATAATGTGGGTTTCATTTGTTTTGCTTTTTAATCTAGTAACAGCTATATGCTACAAAGGTAGAACTGAAGACAAGGAAAGGAAACAGCTATTTCCATTAGAAAAGTGGAACATATAGCAAATTACTATTTCTCAGACACGGGGCTTAATCTGCACATGAGGATGCCAGAGGATATCATGGAGAGAACAGTGTTAATTTAATACTTAATGTTTTCTCTATCAGAGGGTCACTACAAGGAAGCTGAAAGATTCAGACTTAATCCACACAAAATCTCTTGTGAATGCTTGGACAAACAGTAAAGCCACTGAAAGAAGACTCTACAGTAACCAATGAAAGAAAGTAAGAAAATCCAAATTGGTTTTCATTAAGCACCAGAATTCCTGTAAAATAGAAAATATGTTAAGTGGCAGAGTACTGCAAACACTGCAGTACATTTGATGATGGAGGCAAAGAAAATATTTATCTCCAGTTATCATTCTTGCCTTCTGTGCAGATACTGAGAATGTGGTAAGATTCACAATAGCTTCAGTGAGAAAGACAAATCTCTAACAACCACAGTTTTTCAGTGGGAACAAGGGGTGCGTGAGGTTTTATTTATTTCAACCTGAAGAACACACATATAACTGTGCATTCATAAAGGATTATCTCAAGTTATCAATATTTTTCTTCAATAGCACAGAATAGGCACTCCAGAGACAAGGAGAAACATGTGTTTCTTACCATTGTTTCACAGGCATCATACAATCGCTTGTCCCTTGTTCCACAAATTACCTTTCCTCTCTCAACATCTTCTATAGCTATATAGCCACAAAAAACTATAATTGGAACAGTTCCCCCCCATTAAGGTGTTAGAAATGACAGAATTAGAGAACAGAGATTACATTCTAGAGCACTTCTGATTACCTTTTTGGTTGTTATTTTTTTAATTTCACAGGAGTGATTTACCTTAAGTTCTCATAATAAGACCATTCCTTATACATTGAACGGATAACAACTGAGGTTGAACACACTGCTATGGCTTCTACCATGGAAGATGTGTGGTTTAGGACATTCTGACAATAAATTCATAATTATAGGTGTGTGTATATATAGTTTCCTTTGTGGAAGTCCTAAAATTTGCAAAACTTCATGAACAATTCATTGTTAAATACTGCCAAAAAAACATTTAGCTCTGCAGACATCTTGGATGCATTGGCTCTGTAGGGTCAAGAGGTGTAATCAACACGGGAAGTTTTTTTGTTTGTTTGTTTGTTTGGAAATACTAGGCTGTGTGAGAGAGCAAAATTTTCTACAGCGACTTCTCAAATTAGAGCTCTCTTTCAATAACATTTCCTGCACATCCTGCTGAAGATTTGTTTGAAGTCTTGTTTCTTACTTTCTGAGATAGTGTACTGCTTGACTGAAATTTATTATATACCTTTGGCTTTCATTATCTTTAGCACACATTGTAAATGAAACTGCAACAAAATTTTGTTAAAAAAAGCAGTGGAGAGGAAACAGAATATTGCAGGTCATAGTGGTGTGAACATATTTCTCTTAATCTAATTTTGACAGGGAAAAAAGCTTCTTAATGTAAATAAAAGAATACACATTGAGAGCTGCTTTTAACTACTACTCAGTTACAGTTTTCAACCTGATCCAGACTACTACTGCCTCTGAATGTTCCTGTAGTGGCTTCTGCAACAGCACCAAGCTATCTGCAACCCACTGACATAAGAAACTTCCTCTTTTCTCTTTCAAGTCTCTCTTCACAAATGGAACTGCAAGACTGTATTGCATAAAACAAAATTATTTCCGGGGTAGAGAAACAGACCTGGAACTGAGGTCCAGTATTTTTAAATGCTGGTAGGCTGTTAATGCTAATTGCAGACAAGGGAAGATGAACAAACACACGCATCAAAAACATTACTCCTGATCTGTCTAAGACTAGGCTGAAGACAACGCAGGATGCTAATCCATGCTTCTTAGAAATACTTTTCTTTTGGGGGACAGCTAGATATGTAGAACTTTAGCACGAATCAAGTTGTTCCAGCTTAGACAGCTACGTTAGGCACTACCAGCTCACCACAGTGCTACAATGCAGACAGCAAACACAGTGTATTCCATGTTTTATTGTGCTTTCTAACCAAGTTGAAGAAAACAGTACAGAAGAAAACAGACTAAAATTAATAGCAGCTGCATGATTATTCTCAAAACAAGTCAATGTAATGGAAGCAACACTTACTTTCCAATCAACTGGAAAACTGTCCTTGTCGAGATACAAGAGTAACTCTTTTATTGAGGACTTGCCTAGCAGATGGCTGTTCTGGTTACTATAACACGACCATCAAGTGCTTAGTGGCATGAGAATTCTAATAAAGTCTAACGTATGACTGAGTGTCGTTGCATTTGCTTCCACAATCAAAAAAAAGTGAAATTGTTCAGCACTCTGAAGCCAAGTTTCCTACTACATTGTAACACTGACTTTCTATTCTCACAGGGTAATTCGTGGAGCCCACCTGGTTAATTTTTCAAATAGTAATAATAAACCGACACATATCAGTGGATATGCTAACTGCACAATATTAAAGCACATCAGGTTTTGTAAAAGTGCAATAGAGTTGAACCTAGAGAGCAAGGTTTGCTGATACAAATGTGAAAACGGAGCAATACCAAGCTGCATACAATTGTTGGCATACAATAGACCATTAGCACAGCTGGTGAAGTGCAGCTGGCACTTTTTCCTGCTTGTTCTGCTCATGTGACCATAGTATAATCATGAGAGTGGGAGGGAAGTAGTCCAAATAGACCTTTGAACCTTACCCAAATCATATACAACGTAATCCTCAAGATGAGAAACAAAATGAGCCTTGGGTCTCATTTTCCCTGGCAATTCTCTCAGCAGTGAGATCTGCGAACCACATTGTAAG
The DNA here is from genome assembly GCA_035583185.1 of Anabacerthia variegaticeps. NCBI lineage: Eukaryota > Metazoa > Chordata > Aves > Passeriformes > Furnariidae > Anabacerthia > Anabacerthia variegaticeps. Next base: position 60,534,707 of record JAWWEW010000112.1, read on the forward strand.
AACAGTTCCGTAAGTTATAGCACTGTATCTTCTTGTGAATGCCTCATAAGACATAGAAAAGTGCATCCTACTATACAGGATAATTTGCTACACTAATATTATTCAGATAGAGCTGAAGTGAATCATTAATCTGCATAGGGTTAGCTAGTGAAGTAGGAAATCTCATTGTGTCTGACTCCCACCTGCATTTCTATTTAAAAAAATAAATCCTTTGGTTAGAAAGCATTCATGTAAGTCGACTATCATCAGAGAAAAAATAAAGTACCACACAATTCTACAGAAGTATTTCCATTTCATTTTCTCCACAGAAGAATATACTAGCTCTAATGGAGGCTTTCATCAACAATCTGGTGTGGACTCTGTATCTACCTGTTTACTGTAGTTATGTTGTTTATTATTATTCCAGTTTAATGATGAAGTAAACACAGTATTCTTCCATCAAGAAGAGTGCACAACAAGGCAAGGGCTTATTTCCTTACAGGCTGGCATAAATGCAGTTAAGCCATGTGGCCTTAAACATTGCACAGATACATTTAACCAATATTTTTTAAGTGCTCGTAGGGGCAGCAAAAAAAAGCACTGCAGACACCCCTTGTCTCAGTATGAAATCAATCCAGATGAGTCAAGGCTATCTCAAGACTCTGCAGGCTACAGGGGGTTATTAGCTACAGGGGGGTTCTCCCCCACCCTTAAGAGAAGTAGGGGAAAGTCTATGCAGAATTTATTATGGGATGTATTAAGGGGATTGTGTAAATGGATAAAACCTAATATAGAACATTTAGGGGAGGTGAAGAAAAGGAGGAATCAAGGTCACTCAGGAAGGAAAAAGTGTAAGACACAGGCAAAAAGAGATAAAAGGAACCAGTTGACTGTAAATAGCTAGCTGGTCAGCATGCTAGCCCCAATCTTGATCGCTGAAATCTGGCCTACATTCTCATTAAATCCTGTTTCTAAGTATCTTCCATTTAGGTGTGCCCTCTCTTTTCACTGGGTATGTCTGAATCAGAGTTAACTAGCTCAACTAGCCAGCAAGTAGAAGAGGTCAGAGTACCAGCAACCTGACTGGGGCTGCAAACCTCTAAGATTGTGAAAAGAATATCTAGGCTATCTCCTGAAGCACTGCATATTGTGTATGCATACAAAGTTATACACACCCCTGGAAGACTTTAATTCTGATCAGCTAGACAGGAAGAAGAGGATGAGGCAGTCTGGGCTGTGTTTGTGTTCACGTGGGTGCTGATAGGGCACTGTGGTCTATTTATGTTGCTCTGTGCAGCCATGCATGTGTTTCACTCTCTCAGAATATTAGCTCTGCCTGGCTACAGTGTGTACGTGAAGACAGAGCCATAGGAGCCTTGCATCCAGCAGGCTACCAGATTCAGTAACTTCTAATATGTTGCATGATCATCAATCGGGAATCACAGATCTAAACAGATCCTCACTGCAAAAGTGTTCCTTGATCTTTAACTTCTATCTTTGCACTCAAGTATAAAAACAACTGTATATGGAGGACATCATACATCTTAAATACTACCTTTGCACTGTTTGTCATTTTGGAATAGTCTCTCCTAAAGGCTTAAGACATGAAGTAGATCAAATCCAACTACTAATGAACTGAAGCAAAGATTATTTGAGTTTGAGAAACAGCTCACTGAGTTCTCATAGGCCAATTTATGTGGTCGATAATATTCCAATTCAAACACAGTGTTATGGATTATTGTTTGGGTCTAGTATGTATGAAAGACTAGGCAGTTTTGATGCAAGGATTTTTATACAATTAGCTATTTAAGAACAGCTAAACTTCTCATTTTAGTCTCACATCCAACTCACATTGAGAAAAAGCCTTATTCAGAAATTAAGTGGCTCTCTGGATTCCTCAAAAGACCATCTATCATGTATTTTTTTCTGTCACTGTCTCTAGAGACAGTGGCCATGGTTTCAAATATTCTGCTCACAGTTAGAAATTCTGTAATTGAAAATATTGGCATGGAGTGGAAAAAAAAATATGCTTAACAGGATTCCACTAATATTAGTCTAGAGAGCTGAACATCTCCCCTCCCCGTGCAGCAGTTTGTATTCTAATGATAATGTTGCTCCTGTTCATCTGAGCTGCTTCCAACAGAAATGCTGCTACCAGATAGGGAATTTGGGCTGAAAGAAACATGCATTTGATTCCAATATAGTTTTGTGGGGGTTTTTTTCCCAGTGTTACAAGCAATTCTAGCTAGGCATCATCTGTCCCAGAAAAATTGTGGCTACAAAAAGTTCTAGCTAAGAATGTCATGCAAATTAAGATGTCCACAGTCCTTCATGGGAAAAACTGAGAAAGATTTTATCATAGCAAACTTTGAAAAGCTCTAAGGTGGGCATCTCCAAACAAAGTTGTTTCAGTTAGAAATTCATCTTTTTTAACCACACAAAAAGCCACTCGTGCTCAGTACTATTCAGGTAATACCTGCAGAACACACATTTTTAAAAAACTGTAAAAATAACTTAGAACAAGCTCAGCTTTCTCCCTTCCCTGTATGTAACTTCTAGAGAGACACAAGCTCCTTTAAGAACACTTTCCTCTCCTTGACAAAAAATTACATAATTTATTAATATTTCTGAACTTTTGCTCATGTTGTAAGTAAAATATGATTATGTCTTTGTCACCTAAAAAAAAATGAAAGCAAAGTCTAGTAAAAGAATGCACTTTATACAATGGCAAACTGTAAAGCTCTCAAGTTGTCCAGCTGTCGAATATCTAAGACACATTAAGCCAAATGGAAGGAGTCAGTACCTGTAAAGTTTCTGTCAATGTCAACTTTGTTCTTTGTAATTTTCTCTGTTGGTTTTCTCCATTACCCACTGTTCAGGTGTTTGTGAAGGCCTCAAAAAGAATAGCTGCTTTCTATTGACTATTTTTGCTGCTCTTCACTGGCCTGGCATATACCAGAATTGAGGATTGAAGGTAATAATCTCTTTTCAGTGCTTTCAAATAATAGCAGAAAACAATTCTTTTCTCTTTATTTCTTAAAGTTAATAATTTCTTTCCATGGAGGAAGGGCATGGTGAGAAAAGGAAATTTGATAAAATGCCAATATTTCAACCCTTCTTCTTAAAATATAGACAATAGAGGAGAAGGACAGAAAAGGTTATTCTTCTATTTTGGTGAAAAAACACACATACCAAAAAAAAATTTCCTTTTTGGTCCAAGAACTGATTACTGAGTCCAGTAACACTGAGAGCCCTCAGGGTCAAGTGTCTATATTTCTTTCAGTGATGTGTCCTCTCACCAGCTCTCACATACTTATACCAACCCTTCACATTTTCACTCCATAATGACAATATTAACTTTAAGATAGATAAAACAAGATATAGGAATAGCCTATAAGAAACTGCTTTGCCTAGAAACACTTTTCTTACAGAACTGTAGAATTGTTTAGAAGGGACCTATGAAGGCCTAGTCCAACTCTCCTGTCTTAAGCAGCCACCTCTTGGACTAGAGGCTAATTGTTTGGGACTTCCCAGGGTCCTCTTTAATACCCTTTTTAAAAATTTGTGTGATATTTTCTTTTCTCAAGTCACTGAGAGCTTCACCTGTGTGCCAAGGCTTTTCAAATATGAGGAAGAGGGGCTTAGCAATGACATCAGCCAATTCCCTCAGGGACCTGGGAGAGATCTTGTCGAAGTTCTTTAGATTTCCTTATTGTACAACAGATAGCAAGTTCACGCTGCACTATTTTTTTCAATGTGAAATTAAAGATCTTTTTCAATGTTATGGTGTCTGACTTTTCCATAAAGTTCTAAAAATATGTATAAATAAATACTTGTTACTGAGTGAGGTGATATCTATCTGTTACCTACCTTGTGGAGAGGGATATAAACAAACATCTGAAACTGTTGTATTGTTGGCAGAGAGCATCTTCTGCATTATCAACATTCAAACCTTTAACATTTCCTGCTGAAAACTTCACAAGGTTTTGCTTTGAGTTTTCTGGAAAAGGGCATGTTATTCACTATATAGAATGTATGCTAAGAGGCATCATATCTTGAGGAACAGGGATTTTGATTATATTTCAGTTGTAAGTTCTTCAAGGTTAGTAGCATTGATCTGAATATGAAGTAGGCATGTACTGATTTACACCCATTCTCCGAACACGACACAATGTTCTCTCCATCTCAATCTGGAAAATATTGTGCAATATGAACAACTTGAATAATGAATAAAGTAGTTCAAATAAGAAAAAATAGAGGTTTTCTTTTCAAAATATTTCTTTGCCATCTTTTCATATACATCATGCCTCATTTCTTTAGATAAATATGGTAGTGGTTAAAAAGGCTTTAAAAATACATGCTGGCACTAATAGGAACCTGGCTCATGTCACTAAACTTTTGACATTTCAAAAACATATAAAAAGAAAGAAAACCTTAATGATATTAGATTCTAAATCAGATTTCCAGATCAAAAAAGTGTATGCATGTTCAGTTTTCATTTAGTTTTTATTACTTTATAGAATATCCTGAGAACTGCTTTGGATGCAGATCCACTGCTGTATGGTATAGCAGGGGATATATGGAATATAAAAAATGAATTATGAGTAATTTTACCTCTTTTACAGTCAGAATTTACTTATGAATAATTACAAATCATGACATATTAGGACTCACAACCAAGTGGAAAGTTTATCTTCACCATGTTCTATGCTCTGTTTAAGAACAGATCAAGTCTCTGGTTTTCCATATTTTGTACCTGGAAAGATCCAATAGATGCCATTCTCAAAGCTGCTTTGGTCACTTAGTTCATGTTAGTCCAAATAAAACAAAAAGAGCTACATTAATGACTGTTTTCACTGACGGTCTAAACTACATCATTGATAATTGATTTTTTAAGGGCACATGACCTGCCACACACAGACTTGACAGAGACAGACAGAAAACAAATTTACCATCAATAGATTTGATGAAAGGGTAGTATACCTATACTTTCATTCTTCATTTTTCAGAAGAAAACATGATTTTATGCAGCCTTAAAATCTATTTAAACATTTACCTTATGGCCATTAGTACTTTTTCCTAGAGTGGTTTTAGATCCACTGACATATCAACACAATTGCATAGAGGAGGAAAAACTCTTGGCAAGTCAGATTTAATGCTCTTGACCAAGCTCTGATCTAATGTGCACATTAGGAGACACAGCATTTTACCCTGTGCCATACACTGCTATCTGAACACTTTTGCATCTTGCTAGCTTAAACAAAAGGCAATTAAAAACAACCTTAAGCATAGATTTCATCAAATCATTGTATAAATCCTGGCAGAATGCCACAAAACACTACATGACACCATGGCAAGGTACCGTCTCGCTATTAGGAGTTCATTCAAATCCCCTAAATCTTAACTTGTACATAAAATCTTATAAAACATGGATTGGTCAATTAATATCCTATCTCTTATCACATAGTCAGATGTCCTTCTCTTACAAGTTCTCATCGTGTGTTCTACAGAATTTTGGTGCCCACACACCTTACATTCCACTATCGGTTTTGTGATAAACGCCTAGCACAACAGAAGCACTATTCCACAACCACTCTCAGCTGGAAAGCTCATTTTTTCATGTATGCTTTTATCATCATAAACTATTCAATTACATATTTCTTCAAAATTGATAACAAAATCTGCTCAACACTGAGAATCCTATGAACCCCTTATTTCTCATGCCACCGTACCTCCAAACTCTGTAATTTTCTTTAGAAATAAAACTGCTAACAGTTCAAAATCAGAAGACAACCTCATATTCATGTCATAGCGTATGTGTCAACGGATTCTAAAGTGATAAGAGACTACTTTGGACCTATATCAAAGGTGAATAGCTCTCTTAACACCAAAATTAGAAAAGTGATATGTATATTTAATGTAGACATCCAGGGAATATGTAAAGCAACTAACATAAGAAAGAAAAAGTATAAATTCTCAAAACTTTTAAAAAGTCATTGTTAGTGTGTGCTATGAACTGAAGTTGAAAGGATTTGCTCACTTAAAATTCTTTCTGACTAACCACAAAGCAATAAAGTTGTTGTCTGATTTAGTGAGGAGCATAAAAAAATTGGGCAAAATAATCCCGTGGAGGTTTGTTGTTAATACAACCATTCAGCCTAGCTTGCAGCACTTTGTATGATGGGTATTACATCCTTCACTACAATAATGGCTCTTAGCATTCCAGAATGCATTGGAGAGTACTCCCTCCATGTATTATTGCCCCACTCATGAAAAACTACTTTTTTGATGCTGCAGGAAAGTCAGCATGAGTACCTTCACTAACATTTGTTTGTTAGAACACCTAAAACCTTAATGCTGCAGGGTCTTCTGGAGTTATGGCTGGCATAGTCATGCACTCTTGACCCTTAACTGAGGGAAAAGGTCATTTGTTTTCCTTCAGGTTTTTGTGTGAGTGATATCAATACGGAAAACTTCATTCTCAGACAAGAACAAAGCCCTGGGTAACATCTGTTACCAGTAGGCATATCTTCTCTCCTTCCCACAAGTAGAAATCCAGGTGGAAAGCTACAAAATATAAAGTAGATTTGCTAACAGTATATGAAACAGGTAGTTCTTAAAAATGTTTATTATAATGTCAAAATATTTACTACAGTTCTGTTTGTTTTCACAATGACAAATAATTATGTTTTCTAGGTATGCTTGCTATAAATCCTCCCTGGTATATTTACGTGCTGTTTGTTTTCTTGTTTTTCTTTTTGAGTTTTTCAAATACTTTCATTATAAACTGACTTAAAGTCCAATGGTTTTGCTTTAAAAATAATAACTGAAATTAAATAATATAAAATAAAAATAATTTTAAAATAACATCAGAAGGATAAAGTACACTTTGTTTCATCCTATATCTATCTAGTGAATTACCAGCAAATAGCAAAGCTGAAGAAAGTAAGAGAATTACTAAAATGTTCAGATTCAAGTCTATGAAGTCAACAAATACAGAAATTAAACAAAACAAAAAAAATCCCTATTACAACTAACATTCAGATTCATGTCTAAAAATTGGCTGTGGAATGTAATACAACATCTCATATTTTACTTTTTTTTTTTTTTTTTTTCAATTTGTTCCACAGTCTCATTTTCATGGTTTTAATTGCATGTCTTTTGGGCTGTCACTTCAACAATTCTTTACCATATAGGTATAACTGAGCCCTGGAAGTGGACTTAGCATTTATTTTTTTTATATAATTAATGTTCTCAATGAATTCTCAAATGTTTACATTACTTCAAAATGGAATGATTCAGGTGCAAGAAATACTAAGAACAAATATTGAGGATGACAGCTCTATGTTACAGGCACAGGCTTTAGCTCATAGCTCAGTATTGCATACTTTGAAGTTTAAGCCGACACAGAGCGCCAGCTGCTCCAGAGAGGAGTGGAACTGTTTCCTCACTAGCTCCAGAAATACGTTCCTGCCTCCTCCCCCAGGCTGGCATTAAAACCTCACACAGCAAGCCAAATTAGAAAATTGATCTGGCAGAAACTTAACCCAAAAAAACACCAGACAAGACATGGCTTTCTGTATGAATGTACATCTGGTTTGCTGCATGACAACACAACTGCCAGTGCCAGAACAAGAACAGAAACGTCTCTCTTTCACCAGTGAGGTAAAGGAGATGCAACAGGGGGAGCAGCAATCAGGGAACTGCAGCATTACAGTCTCAACCAGCTTTGCTTTTGTTCACATCTCTCTCTTTAGAAAAAACATTTCTGAAGATGGACAAATCCAATTGACATTTGTTGGTGAAAAGTCCAAATTTGGATTAAATTTCATTTCTGCTAAAATACTTTCTGGTTTGGGGATGAAGAGAAGTTTTAAACCTTCAATTAAAAAAAGCTATTTTGAAAGCCCTTGAAGCCCACAATTATTACAAAAAGAGAGAAAGAAAACATTAAGTGAAAATGCAAACAAAATTGTTTGCACGTATGTACAAATTTAACACATAAAGAGCAACTGGCAATTAATTTTACTAAACTACTTCTTACATCCCAAGACTAAATGGTATCATCAACTTCCTCTTCATTCCTTTAACTATTTTGATATTTGATATCAGAAGTTACTCAATAGAGAGTTAGCTGTAATTCCCACCACCCTCTCCTCCCTCCCCCCCCCCCCCCACTGGAAAGTGTATTTGATATTCCAGAGAAGAGAAAAGGTAACCTAAAACCAAGCATCCTAGTGGTATGCAAGTTCCTGTACTACTGTGCAGCAGATAATGTGTAAAGGCAATTTTAAATGGCTGTGTTGCTCAACACATTCTAATTCCTTAGCCACTTCTTGGTGAACTGCTACAGGTTAAAACAAAAGAATTGCAATTATGTATTGAAAGAAGAAATGCTGTTGTGAAATATCATCCAATTTACCTCTTGTTTCACTGTGGCTGTAAGAATGACTTCAGTCAATCCTGAAAGGATTAGTTTAACTGAACCCAATTGTGAAATTCAGCTGTATAGACAAATATCCAGACAATGGGTTCCACTAATTATTTGAAACCAGACAACAGGAAGATTGTTCCAGAATCCAAAAACCATGCATCAACTTCAAAGTGATCAAGACTCAAAAACTTGGTTACTTCTTCTTTAAGAAAAAAGATTAATTGCACTGGGATGCAGACTGAGTAAAAATTCATGACTCTCTGCCACTTCTTTTTCCTTAGGACATAGTTCCTGTAATAGGTGTTTTCAGACTAGCTTTGGAAGGGACAATGAAACACAGACAATGTCTCATTTACTAGAAACACAAAGAAATGGCTAGTCAGAAAGGGTGGCTTTACTTCTGAGGTTACAAAAGTACTCCAAACCAGTCCTTCCTAGGAATCTTTTTGTAACCTCCTCAGTCTAGGAAGGGAGAGGGAACAAGGCCCAAAGTGGGCAGAGAAGTGGTGATGGAAGAACTTCATTTTCATATAATCTTCCACTAAAACCAGCCATTCTTCAAATTAAACATATTAAAAACAGGTAGTCTCTCTCAGACTGGCCACACATCTGGGCAACATCTTCAACACAGTTCTGCAAGGTAGTACTTGCTACGCTTGACTTAAGTCACCCTTGGCTAACAAACGTTTGAACTTTGCGGCTGTGTAACAGTGATGAACCTTTCTGCAAGAGATCTGTACTCCCCCAAGGGATCTGGCTAATGTTGTGTATCGAGGAACTGACAGCTGGAAATGTTTCCTTCAAACAGCTATCAGCACAGCACAGTCACACTGGCAAAGATAAGGAGCAAATGACAAGCAAGGTCCAACAAACCAGGTCTCTTAGTAGGAGAGTGTATTCCTCTCTCAAACTTGAGTTGTCCCACAACAAAAGTCAGCAATATTGCATTAAGACATGGGGGAATACCATCACTTTTGTGTGTGCACCATCTGATAAGGCTAAACACAAAATCTGGACTCCACATTAGCTTTTTAGCTCAGCGAGGAGGCATGCTTTAGAGATCAATCTCCTAGTGTCCCAATTTAGTATGCTTTTTTTCATATCATTAATACATTATGGAACTCACAAATTGGATTCTGTTCAGCTAACAAGTAAGTCAGGAGAACATGCTTATACATACATGACTAATTTTATCTGCTAAGGGACATTCAGCCCATGGTCCCTAATAGAACTAGTGTGAAGTGAATTTCTTCATAAGTGAGCTGGGTCAACACCAAATACACATAAGTCCTCTCCCAAGTCTGTCCCTTCTGTCTCCCAGTGCAACAAGCTCTTTGTAATGCAGGCAAAATGGAAGTATCAATAATCAGATTTTTCTCCTTGGTTTGTTTCAAATTTTATCCAAATGTTCAAATTATAGGTCACATTTCCCATTATGTATAACAGCATAGCAGCAGATGCATAAACTCAATGTGCAACCCAAAATTCAAGAGCTTTAAAATGAAAATAATTATTTTTAAAAAGAATTAAAAAGCACAGTAACGAAGGAATGAATCACAGACAGTATTTTGCATGTGATACCTAAGCTGTGAAATATTACTTTCAGAAATTTGTTATATGCTATTTCTGATGTTTGTAGCTGTTCTACCTGTAATAGCAAAGAGTGAAGGTATACTTTCCCTAGGAATCTTCCTCCCTAATGAGCTTTTTTACAATTTGGTGACAACTGTGCACATACAGATTCTATTTCCCTTCCCTGACTGTTTTTTCCCCTCCCTTTTAAGCTCTCCCCACAGACTACCATACCTACTGCTTTTAACACACTCCTATCCTGTTATATTTCAGTCCCAACTTAAAATTCTCCCATTCATCTTCTCATAATTTCTTAGTTCTCATGTCTGTCTTTTGCCACAGAGCCACTTAGTTGTACAGTCTTCTGTAGACAAAGCAAAAGCAATCACTCATTTTTCAATTCTTTCATTTTCCTAGCATTATCCTTAAGGATACATGATACATGATTGTGACTGTGCACACAGGCATGCATATGTATTTCTACTCATGGGTATTAAATTGAATCAACTAATTACGAAAGCATTCAAAACCAGCTCAAAATCCTCCACTGAAGTTATATTTGGAAAACACAGAATTACAAAATAATGAATTTAGCATCAGCAGAACATTGCTGCCTGCTCTTAGTAGATGTTGTTCAAAATGCTTCTGAGAATTCTTCTCCCTTCATTATTCAGTTCTCTATATAGTTTAAGAAATGCCACCTCCCAAAGTATTATATGTGCCACTCAAATAGTCAAGTCCGTGAGTCTAAAAACGTACATTCTAGAAAGTACTAAAATGCTCTTCAGGAGAATTGGGGATGCAGTGATTTCTACAGTCATAATGCAATTTTTTAGACTCCTAGAGAAGGAAGGCAGGGGACAAGATGAAAAGATATGGTGAAAGAGTTGGATATTATTAGAGCTTAAGGAACTTAAAACTGATGAATGATAATTGTTTCGTAGGGAAACCAACTGCATAGCTTAATCAGTTATTCTTGCTATTGCACCTTTCCAGGCTCTGAGGAGAGTCAACCATCTTCTTTTTCTTCAGAAATATATGCCTGGGAAGGATTACGTGGACACTGAACTGATCCTCCACAGTCTCAGGCAATTAAGACACAGTTATTAAAACTAGATATTTCTGCCAGAACATTAACTCTGTGTCCACCTGAGTTCCACACATCTACAAGTCACAGAAAATATTCTCAGCACCATTTAAAAAATATAAAGTGTATAGCAAAATAGTCAAAACCTACACAAATATGCTCCTGGCACAAGTATCATAGCAACATCCTTGTTCCCTACAAAAGCAGGGAATTCGTTAATAAAGGTTTCCTGATGTGTGTAGAAATCAGAAACAGATGGGCTGACCACCTCAAACCGCCAACTGGTTTTCCCACATATTTGCCAATTTTCTTTAAAGATAGTCTACTAATATTCCACATCACTGTGAAATTAAACCAATAAGAATAGCACAAGGACAGGAAATGCATTCTCCCTGGAAGTCCAAGCATTTCTGTTCTGCCAACTCCCTGCTCTATACTTCTTGAAGATAAGGCCTATTTTCTGCCCTCCTAAACATTGCACTCACTGGACCTGAATTACTTCTGTTGCACTTGAACCGCCCACCACTCTTAAGGTGAAATAGATAGATGCAGACTACCCAACCAGCAGAACTAAGAGCTGCAGAACAGCAGACAGCTTCTCCTGGTATTCTGTGAGTGCTTCATAGGTGCAACAAGCTAGCAAACCTACGAACCCACCCTTCCAAACTCAGTTCTTCAGTTTCGGTAATGAGGGTAGCTCAACCTGTCACTCTAAACTCCATTCAGATTCATGTAAGCAACTCCCAAATTAATCTATACTCATATTTTGACCTCTTATGCACTTTCTGGATGAAAAGCATTGTAAAAAATCATTTCACATTTACAGGTATGAGCTCCATGATATTCTTGTGAAGTGTGTAAGACAAGGATTATCCTAGTGGATAAAAAGAGGGAAAAGTGAAGGGTTAAGAGCAAATTAGCAAAGATGCTCAGAACCAAATAGTTCCAGTTTTCAACTCATATTTTTATAATAGTTGGGGTACAAATTTCAAGTGCATTTCAGTGAATTAGAAATCTAGCCTCTATTACAGGTAAAGGCTCTTTAAAACTATTATTGTAAACCTCAACTGAGAGAAAAGAATAAAAAGCACTGTTTTCCCCAGCCTGACTAATAATATTTTGGCTCCTTTTAACATTAAATATATTTTACTTCTTCTAGTTTATTAGTTATGCTAAATAGTATACATCATTTTTATATGGTACACTGCACAATAAAGTAAAAATAAAAAGCTCCTGCCCCAAAAGACCAAGCATTATATAAATAAGAAAACTAATTATTTTCCTGATTTTTTCCAGGAAATTAGGATTGCTAAAAGCATTCCATGTACTATCATAATTACCAGTAATAACATAAAAACTAATGCATTCCTGCAATTTTCAGTCCATTACTTGTGGAATTGTCATTTGTTATTTCTATCTCACAAAAAGAAGTTAAGCATTTTTATACTTCAAGCAAGAATTTATCAACACAAATACAGCAATTACTGAATCTCCTAAAAGCCAAAGGTAAAGAATGAAAATTCTTTTAAGTGAGGTCTCAAAGATATCTGGTGACCTTCACTGTTCATAGTAACTACTACACAAGGTACTAACTGAAAGAGAAAATTCATATTTTACCAGTTACTTTAATAAAATCTATAATGCTGTGTCTACAAAATTTCCTCATAAGCAAACAAAAACTCCTACTACTTCTCAAAACACAAACAACTTTAATTTCTTATTGGCCATGCAAATCCCAAGAGACCTTTTACTACACTTTGGGGAACAAAACTGTTATCCTGTTTATGTACAGTGCTGAGTAACAGTATGCATTCCTAACTACATGGGTTACTGAGTTCATAAAGAGTGTGCCAGACAGCATTAGTGACATAGGGTCTTATCCCACTTCTCTGACATCCACAGAAACCTCAACACTACTCCTATTCCAGCCAATTACAAAGGAATGGTCTTAAGAGAAGGTATCAGCTTTAGAACTGAAAAAGGACTGCCAAGTTTTCTTTGAACAATAAGTAAGAGAACATGGGAAAGAAACAGGATCATACTTGATCCTTGTCTCATTTGAAAAAAAAAAAAAACAGTAACAAAAAAACCCCAAACACACACCACACACAGTGCAGTATTCTCAGACTGCTGTCAACTGGCACATAAAGAAGCCTTTTAAATACATTAGAACAACCCATGCTTTTTCTTCAGTATCCTTATTGACCCTGTAGTTCCTGGCTTCTAGTATGTAAGGAAAGGTAAAACTTTTTTTTTGAAGTGCACAAATTTGTTTATTTCTTATTATAATCTAGATACTGATGTAGCAGGGAAATAAACAAAAGTTGTAAAACCCTAGTTTAGCAAACCTGACCTAAACAACCACACAATTAAATCACTAGGGTGATGAAAAACAAGGATTTAGTTCTCATGCCAGAGACCTACTCACATACTAAGTAATCATGCCAACAAGAGGTGCAATCCCTTGTTGTAAAGACAAACCATTTAATAACTCTGAGAATTTAAGACATGTCAAAAAAAAAAAAAAAAAAACCAAAAAAAAAAAAAACTCCAAAACTTTTTAATGCACAGGACCTTACGCTCAAACTTCTGTAAAAATTCTTATCACTGCTGATTGAATGAGAAATGCACATTGAATAGTTTTGCGTATATAAGGCCAAAGACACAGATGTAGAATTGTTTCTGCCAGTAACAATGAGGGTCCAAAGCCAGAATGCTAATAACACTTCCAGGATTCAAAGGCTCTTCCAGGTGTAAAGACTGCTGCTCTCCAAGTACTTCGGTGTCACAGATAAAAGGTACTTAGAAGAATTTTTACCATCAGATCATTTGGCTGACAGGTTTAATACAAGAAATACAGGACAGGAACCTAGAAATCCAAGCATTAACCCTCTGTTAAACTACTGAAGATCTGAGTTCTGGACTAATTTAAGATAAGTTTTATCTCTAACAACAGAATTGCATATATGGATACCCACAGATGACACAATGCTCTGCCTTTCACTTCTTTTTTTTTTTTTTTTAAATTTCATGACAAACTACATTTTATTCAAGCCTCTGTAGTTGATAAATAGCTGCTGTCCTCTCTAAGTATGGCTAAATGACAAAGAAGGAAGATAAGGACAGGCAGGTTCCAAGTGAAACTGATAAACCAACAAACTGAAATAGAAAACTGACTTCAGTGAAGAGACCGAAGGGGAAGGAGAATCTCTCTCCAGTGAGCCTTAATACCTCGCAAACAGATTATGACATTGTTTCCCACAGCATTTTCCTGGAGAAACTGCTCATGCCTTTGACAAGTGAACTCTTCACTGAGTAAAAAAACTGGCTAGATGGCCAGGCACAGAAAGTGGTGGTGAATGGAGTTACATCCACCCAGTGACTGGATATCATTACTGGTGTTCCCCATGGCTCAGTATTGAGGCCAGTCCTGTATAAAATCCTTGGTGATGATCTGGATAAGGGGATCAAGTGCTCCCTCAGCCGCTTTGCAGACAACATGAAGTTGGGTAAGAGTGTTGATCTGCTGGAGAGCAGGAGGGCACTGCAGTGGGATCTCGACATGTTGGATCAGTGGGCTGAAGCCAACTGTATGAAGTTCAGCAAGACCAAGTGCTGGGTCCTGCACTTTGGTCACACCAACAGCATGGAGCACCACAGGCTTGGGGAGGAGTGGCTAGAAAGCCATCTGGCAGAAAAGGGGACCATATCACTCTCTGCAACTACCTGAAAGGAGGTTGTAGCAAGGTGGGGGGTTGGTCTCTTCTCCTAAGGAACAAGCAATAGGACAAGCCTCAAGCTCCCCAGGTTTTGATTCAGTGTTAGAAAAAATTTCTTTACAGAAAGGGTTCCCAAGCATTGGAACAAAATGCCCAGGGAAGTGTCCTGGTTGTCAGCTAGGGTAGAGTTAATGACTTCTCGGTAGTTGTTTCAGTGTTATGTTTCAGATTCAGAATGAGAATGGTGTTGGTAACACAATGATTTTTGGGTTTTTGTTCAGTCATATTTATCCTAAGTCAAGGACTTTTTATTTCTTGTCTCATGCTCTGCCAGTGAGGAGGCATGCAAAAGAAACTGGGAAGGAGTGTAACTGAGACAGGTGATCTGAACTGATTAAAGGCATATTCCCCACCATAGAATGTCATGCCCATTTTATTATATCTCAGTACTTTTAGCCTTATTGAGTGTTTAAATGTATAGTACTATGTTACTGAAACAAGAAAATAGTATTCTGAATATAAACTATTATTTGCAGTACTTTTTCCCTGAAAATACCTTTTAGGAGTCTTCAAAGAGCCAAATCAGAAGTTACTGTGAAAAAAATATACTGAAAATGTTATAGTTAAAATAATTTTAAACACAACTTCATAAAAATATATATGAAATAACTATTTTTAATCTGGCACATTATGTTACAATGAATGGGTCAGTCAGAGTTATCCATACCAACAACAGAGAGTTATAGGAGAAGCTGAATGTGTCTTTACAATATGAAAGAAACAGAGCAAAAATTAAGATAATCCAGATGATCTGTTGTGCAAGAAAAAAAAGACTTTTCGGAAACAAACAGAAGTCTACCTGTTGGAGGTCCAACGTAATGGTCACATAATGATATTCAATTCCATTCTGGATACTTGGGCTTTGCCACCAAGTGTTCTTGCCATCAATTGCATTTGTTATCGGGTGCCGTTCTGTTATAAGAGCAGAAATATATAAATAAATTTCAAAATTATTAAGATATTTAATTATTTTTGGATCTGAAATCTAGATTTTAATGCAATTACAGAACTAATGAGGCAGGACTTTAAAATAAAAAAGAATTCATTTTTCTTGTACTCTTGGGGCACCAGTCATGCTTATTATTACTAGAATACTCATCTGATGTTAGTTGTTTCATTTTGCTAAGGATCACAGGAAAGTGATTCAGAACATCTAAATGCAGAAGGCCCTCCCGATTCTACAGAAAATACAGGCATCTAAATCAAGCAAACACTTCCTGCAGTCTTCCAAAGTTTCAAGCACTGTAAAGTCATAAAATGTCACAAGAGAAACAACAAATCAGAAACCTGAGATATGGTGTGCAAGGAAAGCAGAGACTAAAGTAATACTGGTACTTGCATTTCTAAGACATTTCTAAGCACATATGGAAATAATTCAGGAAATAATTCAGAAATCATTACAGAGGAAATGATTCAGAAATCCTTACAGAATAAAATCCTCAACTGGAAAACTTTCTGACTCACATACATGCCTATAAAGAAGGTTTGTTTGGTTATAATCCATACCAAAGTCCATGATGCATTACTTTTCATGCCTACATTTACTCTGCTGCAGTGTCTCAAATGAATCTGACATAAAAGGGATACAAGTCTATTTGCAGAATTGAATTTTTCCTGAATTTCAAGATCTTCTAAATTATTGAAGTTTTCTTAGAGTATTTTAATGTTATTTGGACTGAGAAAAATCACACTTAACATTTCCATGTTACTTTATGTAGTAAATTTATGTTTCTCTCCTGTATGAAATGCATAACATAACCAGAATTTTAAAAGGTGAAAGGATCTATAGTTTGAAGTCCCTAATCATCTAGAGCAAGAGTGCACATTATGAAGAAAATAACCCAAAGGAAATTGAAATACTCTAAGTTTCTTCTATGCAATTTCTGTCTGGAACAACATAGCAAATTAGGAGAAAGCCTTACCCCTCTGATTAAGGATGACTTTCTAAACTGGCAGGTTTCCTTGATATAAAACTGGAATATGCTTCATTACTAGTTGGTCCTACAATTGCAAATAATTCATTCATGAACTGATTAATTGTTGTTTTAGTTATTAGTTAAATCAACCAGCCAGATTGATAGTCTTTGTGTCTCTGGCTTTTTGCTACATCAACCACCCGTGGAGGACAGGAATCCTAGCTCATTAAGGAAAGCCAGAATGTCCGATCATACTTAAATATACAATTAAGTACTTTGTGGGAGTGAGAGAAGGCATAAAACCTCAACACCAGAAATGCAAAAGAAGTTCCCTTTAAATATTAGATTATTCAGTGACATTAGTGGGCAGCAACATTTGGAAGTTAGAATACTGGTCCTATAAGCAATGTTATAGCTTTGGTAGCTTTATCTTTATATTGAAGAGAAAAGCAAAACACACCCTATATTTTACATGTCATTTCCCACAGCTCTGATCATTTTCACAAACCTTGGCTTTAAATGAATGGTAGCCAAAATCAAACTCAGAGCTCCTCAGTGATTGTGACAGAAGCTGTCTAATTAGAAATTTTGATCTAAGTCTGTTCAGATGAAATTGATTTAAAGGTAAATCACAAGAAGGTGGATTGGGAGATGAATCCACAATTAGCTGTAATCACCATTATGAAGGTTTAATCATAACTAATTTGAAAACATGGATTAATTGCTGGTATGTATTGCTTATTTAAAAAATAAGGAGGAAAACATAATATTTGTCAAAAGGACTTGATTGCAAATGCAGTGCAAGGACCAATCTCCTTGATGGATGGCAAGAGGGCGAACTTACAGAGCGAGTCCATCAAACTATGCTTTTTAATTTGGACTCACATGTGATTAACCAGGGAATTTTTGTTTATTTCCTATTACAGTAATTAAGGGGAGGCACTCCAGACTCACATATTCCAGAGGGATCATTTAAAGTCTGGTTATATTACATGGTTCTCCTATTAACAAGCCATCTCTGTTTAAACAAGGCACTTCCTTTTGCCAAATTAAGGTTAAAAACTGTAAAATGAAATGTGGTTGTCAACAAAAGACCGGGTATTATGAAGCTGGGCAGATTTGAGTTTAGAGGAGGTTAGGAGCACAGGGAAACACAGATATAAATTATGTGATATTTTTATATATACACACATATATATGTATGCCTGTGTATATACACATACATTGTCTAATAC
This sequence comes from Anabacerthia variegaticeps, assembly GCA_035583185.1. Classification (NCBI taxonomy): domain Eukaryota; kingdom Metazoa; phylum Chordata; class Aves; order Passeriformes; family Furnariidae; genus Anabacerthia; species Anabacerthia variegaticeps. Next base: position 60,552,709 of record JAWWEW010000112.1, read on the forward strand.
CATAGGCAGGACAAAGCAATACCTCTGATCCATGTTTGGTTTTTGAATTAAGCCAACTTGATACAGAAGCAAAACTTGCATAATGTGCATGTGTCTCTAAATTCCAATCTATAAAAACAGAAACCGTCTATTGCACAGTCTTTCTGCTAGTTGGAATGCTTACAAGAGCTCCTGATTTCTTCTCTGAGTGAGACACATTGCTATGGTATAACATATTGAGATGTGTATATTGCTACAAAACCGTATGACCTTTCCTCAGAAGGTGCCATTAACTGCAGTTAAAGAAGACATTGAAATCTGGAAAACTATCTTGGAAAAAAAATAGGTTGCAACTCTCTTTAGATAAATGAAGTAGTCTATACTGGGACAATTACAGCTAGCTTCCCAAATATAAGATGGAGAGCAAATGGATAGGTAGCAATTTAGCAGGAAAGAAAGCATCTGAGGACTGTATTGGACAACTTGCTTCATATCTCTCCTCAGTGGTGTCACACCATTAGAAAGGGCAAATGTCTAATCAAAACACGTAAACAGGAATATATACTGTTCATTCTGAAGCAAAGCTGTATTTCTATGCTGTGCTAGTAAGAGCTCAGATGAATTTTAATAAATTTGAAAGCCTTCAGAGAGAATTCAGAGAACTACAATTTGCACAGTTAGAGTTCTAGAAAATACAGCCTGTGAGAAGAATGAAAGAAAAGAGATAGCTCAGTGTAGAAACTAGATTGAGCGATACCATCAACACTCCACTAAGTAAAATACTTTTGTTAAGAAAGTATTGACTGAATTTAGGAATAGGTAGCAAATTACTGCAAGGAAGATAGAGATAAGCTATTAGAAAAAGACTTTGTAAGAGGTAAAATAACTCTAGGAAGAGTGGCCATGGGAGGAAGTTACTATGGAGAAGCTAAACAAGCTTCTGTCTGGAAAGCTACAGCCATAGACAGCTCATCCTGTCTAGAACTAGCAAACATTAAATGTCAGCTTTTTTTTTTTTTCCCTGTATTCTGTGGTTTTAAGAACATGCTTAAATGTCATGAGATGTAAATATATCTGAGCTGCATTCTAGAAGGAAACAACTGGAAAAAAAAAATTGTCTCCATGTTTTTGTGTCTGTGCTTCTTCCAACGTTTAATCTATTCCATTAAAGGCTGCATTAAGTATCTCTACACTCTCTACCACAATATTAAAGTTATTCATGTCTTTCACTACAAGGTCACACGACATCAAACCTGTATGACTTAAGTAAGAAATTGTCTTAGTTCTAATCTTCCCAACTATTAGAAATAGGCATCTCTGAAGTAGACAACAAATTCATACTTGAAAACTGATTTTGCTTTCCAGTAGTCTTCAAGAAAGTAGCGCTAGCAAAGAATTTAACATGAAAAAGTGAGCATTAAATCAGGTGATGTTCCATTACCTCTTTTTGGCTTTTCCCCCCCGGGCTCAGTGAAACTGAATTTACTGAAATTTCAGGTGTTGCTTAGATTGGCCAAAATGTTCAAATTCCATAAGTAGATATGCAAGTAAAGTTACCTGGTTTTCATTCACAGTTAGCATGTATCTAACGAATTCAACAACAGCTGGAGGTACTTAATTTTTCTAAATCTGAATTTAGGTGCTCTGCTTTTCAGTACCTGAGTCAGAAAGTTCAGTGTGAGGAATATCTGTATTAGCTATAGGATTTGAAATACCTTTGCAAGAGATGGGTAACATGATTGAAAAAGTGACACACATTTCACAGCAATCAGGTTGGTGAACTACAGATTTGTTTCCTGAGTATCTACACCCTTTGGTGGAAAAAACCACAAACAAACAAACAAACCAAACACAACAAAAAACACAAAACATTTTTAAAGGAACAAAACGAAAATGGCACACGTACGATGTGGAACCCTGCTCCTTTGATCACAAATCCGGCACTGAGGGTTCCTTGCAGGCTGTCCAGGTACATGTTCAACGAGTTTGCAGTACATTTCCCTCCCCTTCTCTCCACAGGTAGCATTGGTTGTGATGAGAGCATTACTAGCCAGGTTGAGCACTGCAGGAAACAGTCCTGTAAAAAAATAAAATAAAATCATAAACAAGAGCAACCAAGGCAAAACCTTGATTGAATGAATGAATTTAGCACAATAATCATGAATGAACGTAACACCTGTTATGACATACCAAAAGGTTTAGTTTTTAACAGCTATGGAAGTACTGAAGAGCAACTTTGGATGTGCATCCAGAATTTACACATCACAATAAAGCCATTATAATGATGGTTTTCTCCCCATTCTTCTAAAATTCAAATTGATACCTTCATTGTTATATCTTAAACAACAGCAGGGCATCAAAGGAGAAAGTAAAGTATGGAAACATACAAAGCATCATTAAATTTTATTTTTCATAATCAAATCTTGTGTTCCAACACAGTTGAACATTATACACAAAATACCTATGAAAACTTTTCATTATTCTTTTCTGCTTACACACATTGAGAAGCTTCTCTTTCACAGACTGCAGCACCTGTATTACACTCTATTACTGTTCTGCTTAGCACCTCATAGACACCTTTGTCATCACAGCAGCTGGGTAATTCATACAGCAACACAAATAACATATTCCATGTGTCCTTTTCCTCCAGAAGAGAATAATATATATGACATCATATGGTGGCACATATGGTAGACATCATATGTTAGTACTGTTGTTATTTTTCCAGGTACACATGCTGAGTGATGTACTATAATTCTCATTCAGTACAGCACTTAAGCACATCTGAATGCTCTGCTGAGCCAAATTCTACATAGCACTAAGCTATAAAGATTATAAACCGTATGAAGAACATTCATTAAGGTAGGTTACTCTCCTTCCCACTAAGTACTGATCAAAATCTTTGAGCCATAATAAAATTGATCCATGGAGACAAACTGATACGATGTGTTGAATGCATATGTCAGCACCTCACATTAAATCAATCAGTTTTGCATCTTTGAACGCATAATTTTTCCTGGCTACAGGTTAAACCAAACAACCCACAGCAAAATAAGCTAAAAAAAAAAAAAAAAAAAAAAAAAAAAAGCTGATGTAGGGACATTTGGGGCCACCTCCAGATATGTTTTATGACAATTTCCACTGGCCCAAAATCTACTCTTCTGCAATTCATTCAGCTTCTATCCATATTGTACTATTATAACCTTAAAATAAGGCTTTAAGAAAAACTGAATTGGTAGTTATTATACTCAGATAAAACTCCCTTTATAATGGGATTCCTTTTTGTCCTCCACAAATGGATCACACTCTTCAACTGACTCCTTTCAGTCCTTTAACTCCAGTCTCCTGCTTGTCTTTGCAATTAACCTGTATGCCATTTAATTACCAAGCTTGGCTGGTCATGGTACAGCTGTCCTTTGACATTTGGAGTTAGTGACTCTCCTGTTCACTTTAAAACCATGTGTAAATATACTGCTTGAGAAAGAGAACAAATTAGTTACTAACCTGTCCAATTTGTATAGTCAATCAACACTTGAGATTTCATTGATCGCAGAGTTTGGCCTTTCTGTATAGTTTACAGCTCATTTTAATCACATTTTAAAACCTGTACAGTTGTTATTGTATTTTTATTCACTGCAGTCATTTATATTTGCTGCCATCTACAATGGGGGCACATAGTAAAAACCTGTGTAAGCATTAGCAGAGTAGATGAATTAATAGATGTGGACCTTCCTATGTTGACTTACAGCATCATTATTCTCTTTTTAGGCTGTACAAAGTTAATAGCATAGAAGTCAGTAATCATTTAGTGTCAACACAGTCTGGCATTTGGTTTGGAGTTAAGTATTTTAAGCCCTCAAAAGAACTACGTAAAAAAGGACAGAATGATCCTACAGGAATTGCAGTAAATGGCAACAGGAGAATAAATCCTTCAAAAAACAGTGGAATGGCTGAAAGAGAACAGCCAAAAAGCCTTCAGATTCACACAGCTGTAAAAATATTACCTGTTATATGTCTATCAAAAATCATACCATTGTTCTAAGTTTTAACTCAAACTTTAAATATAAGACACATAGGTAAATTAAGAGTACTTAAGGATCTCATCAATTAGAACATAACTTCACCCATGGTTGGGTGCATGGAGCAGTGTAGGGCAAAGCTACCAAATAGCCTTGCCCATAATCAGTACAAAATACAGGCAACAAAACAAATATTAGGTATTTCACTGAAGAGCCTACATCAAGATGCCAGCACCTTACAAAGCAGTGTACCACACTGAATTCCCTGCAGGCTCCGAGCGACAGGCAGAGAGCAAAAGATACACATTGCACCCATCACTTCTCATTTGGTATTGATGAATACCAAATTCCCCAGACCTGGGAAGTTAAAAATTACAATTAACAACTATATATTTGAACTTTTTTTGAATAATCTTTATTTCCAAGGAGCAGGGGGTTGGGCTTAATGGACCTTATGGGTCCCTTTGAACTCGAGTTATTCTCTGATTCTATAATACTGCTTTGCACAGCCAAATATAAGGCTTTGCTTTAAAAGAACGTTTGATGTGCAAGCCCGATGGAACAGAGGAAGCAATACTATTCATATTGATTTCTAGCAGTTAATATATATACTTTCATAACACAGGTATGAGATTCTAGCACTACAGAAGATGAAACCATTGTCTTGAATTTATTAGTTGGGCCTCTTGAATAGGAAATAAACATGTGTACGTTCATGATATTAATATATCCAGTTTATATTTTCTGAGATTCTTATCTATCCATAAACCTCCAGGAAAAAGGCAAAGGAGCTATAGACAGCATTTTTAGAGAATATTGCTTTCCTTTTCATTACAATAATCATACAGAAGAAATATTGAAATCTTTTAAAATTGGTGGTTTTTTGCATTTCTCACTAAATCATAAAGTTTGTTGTTATCAATCCCACCTTGAATTCTGTGGGCATCCTCCTATCAAACACTTCTAAAAACACAAATTGCTAAAATTACAGAGAGTTCTTCTTTATTGCCAAACACCTCCTGTAATCACTTGCTCTGGTGCAAAAGACTGGATAAAAATACTTTGAGTCACAAACACATTATTCTCTATTTTTCGTAGTTCAAGTAGAGAAATTCTACTCCCTTCAACTGCCAGCTACATCAATCTTTTCCCTCTTTTGTGTTACCAGCTAAAAACAGATTAGCATTCATTCTGTTTGTTAAAAAATAACAAAATTCTAGCAATTACACAGAGGAAATAGGTACAAAATATTGGCTTGCAAATAGGTAGTGGTTTTAGCAGCTTCAGTTCAATTTCTGATTTTCAAAGGACTACTGCTGTGTGAAGAGAAAAACAAACTGATTCTCACCTATGAAATGGGCATGGTCATCTTTCTGCTTTACACTTTGGTTTTTAAGCATGGAACATATTCCATGAAGCTTTTAGTGGAAACGTAATAGAAAGTTTTAGTGTTGACAGATGATTAAACTACAAAAGGCAAATAACACAGAAATTAATCAAATTATTTCAAGTGGTGCACCATTCACAGGTAATTAAGCATGGTGTTCAACTCACTAGAGAATTAAGGATGAAGTTTGGCACATATTGTCAACAGAAACAGCTTCAGAAAAAACTGCTACAAATGAAAACCAGCAAATCAGTAGAATTTTCTTGCCTACAAACTCATATGTACTCAAGTTTTACACTATCACTGTTCTAGTAAAGTAGGGTGTGGCACCAAGGTGCTAACTACATCATTGTTTTCTTAAAATTAATTCTGCTTCAAAGCACATCTAGATAATTATCTTAAGACAAAAAGAGCAGCTTCTTGGGATCTGTGTTTTTTTACAGATGCCTCACAAGTCATCCCATATCAGTACTAAAGTTTTCCATAGACATTGGCAAGCATGTAAGTGAACTCAGTGCACTGAGTTCAATACATTTAAATTAACAGATTTTTACAACTTTTCACAAAGGCCATTAAAGGAAATAAGTTATTTTAACATAGGAAGGAATGACCTCTCACAAGGTCAAAAAGGAAAATGGAGAATAACAGTGGAAAGTCACAGCAATCTTTGGTGAATCCTATTTTGTTCAAAAGTTACATAAGTAACTTTAAAAAGACGATTAAAAAGTAAGGTGACTGTTTATTGATGGTAAGAACTATTCAGGAAAATTAAAATAAGGGTAGACAGAGTGGCAGAAAAATTTCACAGAATGGTGTGTCTAGGCCATAAAATGGCAGATGAAACCAAGAAATGGAAATTAATACACTGAGGGAAAATATTGTAGGCTCTGCACTAGCTATTGTCCACCTTGAAAGACTTAGATTAATATTTCAATGAAAATATTAGCTCAAGGAATAGAAACAAAATGTCATTACATCACTGCATAAATCCATCTGCACTGATAAGTCAAATACTTCACGGTACTCTTTTATCTCTCATCTCCAAAAGGACATACTAGAGCTTAAAAAATGAAGAAAAGTGTGACAATCACAGCTGTGGAAGAGCTTCTGAATGTGGACATGAACAGGCTATGATTTTTCTACTAGAAAGTAAAATGATTTGGACACGTATAGGATGGCATAACTGCATATAAAATCATGAATGGCTTTAGTAAGTAACCATTTGGAAGTGTGCATGGTAAGTTTAGCTATCCTCCTGCCGCAAACTGGAGATGCTGAGTCAACTTATCATACAGAAGTCTTCTTCACTGATCGGGACTTTTATCCTGTTTATAAATGGAACTGCTTTTCAGTATGACAGCAATTAAATTCTAGAATACATGAATAAATTATACATTAAAATATTTTTATTCCAAAACCAGGAATGGATTAAAAACCAATTAGATTAACACAAAGAACAAGGGTTCATCTGGGGATGCTAAACATGAAGGGTTTGTGTTCAGTTGTCAGTTCAGAGGATTCCTAAATCACTAGTCATTGCAGGATTTCACCCAGGGAGGCATTATTGTGCTCTTTGTCTTCTTTCACATTTTTCCTCAATATTGCTGTTGATAGGTACCTGTAGTTGTTTCACACTAAGGCTGGTAGGACATATATCCCCACCTCAAAGTCCATCCAAAACGGAATAGAAACTATAAACTTAATATTGTGTAGCATTGTTAATGAAACTATTTTTGCTGATATTAATTTCTTTCACCAGTCATTGTCCTTTATACTACTTCCCATCATTACCTTGCATGCATAAAGGTCTCATTAATGGCTTCTTATTCAACAGATCCCCAGAACATTCTCTTGAGATTGGCAATTTCCTTGCAATTTGCTGCAAAGCACTATTACCTAATTCTTTTCTCATGTTTTCCTTATTTTATCGCAAAAAGGAAAATAGCAGTTCAACTTCAGGGGTTTTCTTTTATCAGCTTTTTATGCCTTCTCACCAACCTCCAGTTTATTTAAGTTCAATGAGTATCAGTGGAATAAAATCCACCAGTCTGATGCCTGGCACCCTGCCCTGTTTTGTCATGCCCTATTACCTACTTCCCTGCCAAACTGACAGATTTTCCACATGCTTTATTGCAATAGTGGAGATCAGCAGAAGCAGATGAGCTACACAAGTAGCAGGTACATGACATTTTCATAAATCCTGTCAACTGTTGAATTCAATCTCACTCTCACTCCCCTCCCAAACAGCATTATTTGATTGACCTTCAGAGCCCACTGCAAGACCTAGTTGATTTCCCCAGCTGAGAGAGGATGGAGGGATTCTAGCAGAAAATCAAAGATATTAACTGCATCTCCAGCTTCTGAATGGTGATTGCACGTTCATTATGAAGTATGGATAGTCACTGGGCTAACCTAGTTTTCAAATGTGTCAAGAAGCAGCTAGAGCAAAGGAGGGGTACAGGAAACAGATATGAATGTAAACAAAATAATTACCTTGTACCTTAGTGTTCCTATCATTAATCAGTTCTGATACATCTTTCTTCCCTTCACATAACCCATTGAGAATTGTAAATACTCTTTCAATCACATCACCATCCTATACCTACAGAGCAACTGGTAGGATAAACCTCACTAGAAGGACACTCAGGCACTACAATGTAAGCAGCCAAGTACAACCAAGGAACAAAGACCGAGATTATAACCTCTCTCTCAGTCTTCTGCTACTGCACAAAGGAAACAGCAGACACCTTAAATGAGAAACAAGGAACCACTCTAGGTGGCTGATAGGAGATGGGAGACAGAAGCAGAGATCTTCGCACGCAGATGAAGGAAGGAACTCTCTAGGGGAGACTGGGAAGAGAAAAGAGAATTGGAAGGAGAAAGACCACTGCAAAGATACTCATAGAACCTGTAACCCTTCTTCTTGACAGGAAATGTGATTAAAATTTGCATTTAGTATTATGTAATCTCTAGATTGTAATTACACAGTGATAAGATCAACACCTCATTTTACTGAGGGTAAAATTAATATAAATAAGTGCAGTCCCTGTACATGTAAACAAAATGCTAACTTTTAAAAAATCATTATTGATTTTTAATATTTTAAGTACTTCCAAAATGGAAGACAAATTTTGGTTTATCAGCTCTGGGATTTCTTTGTGCCTTATGAAAGCATTAGAACAGAGAAAATTTTTTTCGCCTTCAAAGAAAGCTCTGTTAAGACCTGTATACTCCTCTTCTCTCTTCTAAACAGACCAATATTTGGCACTGTATTCTTCCTTCAATCTTCTTAAAATATCCCTACTCGCTTCAAAGAAGCAAATAAAACAGCCTGCCTAAATATGTCTAACTTTCAAGCCAATCTTCCTAGTCTATAGAGCACTTTGAAATGTTCGTGCAGTCAAGCAGAGCTGTTTGCCACTGAATTTGTACTAAAAAGACAAAAGAGAATATGTCAATTTCAGATGTTCTAAGAAGTGTCACTGGAAAAAGAGAGGCTTGTCTGCTGCAACATAGAGCTATGCTAGGCTGTGGGAACGCAGTGGGGAGAAAAAAATTGGACAAAATAAAAACAAAATGTTGCAGCACTGAATTGCTTCCAGCTGTGCACGACAGGGAATAACTTAATGCACTGTACCCAGAATGTAGATGAAGACTTTTATACAACTAGAAAATAAACCAAATTTGAAGAAATAGCTGTCCAGACACAACAGAGCATGCAGACTGGGGGGGGGGAAGACACTAAACCCATTTGTCCAGAGAAAAATGAAATGGAAAACAAATGTTTCGGTACCCATTTATGTCAGTTGCCCTAAACCACTGTGTATTACAGTACTGTTGGGTAGCCAGCCTTTTTTCCTTCCAAAGGAAGTGGAAAAGTAGATTTTCATGTTCAGTGGTAGAGATGGCTTGTTTTTACTTAGAGGTGATTTCCTTTCTTTATAGAGTAATGATACATACATCCTTCTGCATACTTAATTTCAATGCCAAAGAAAGTATGAAACCTTATCCTGAAGAAATTTGATAGCAAAACTAACTATAATCCTTGCAAAGAAACATATACATCTGAAAAAGGGTACATTGATTATCTAGCAATATTACTTCGCCTCTCCACAGCTTACAGCATTGAAAATCTGTAGGGACTTTGATGATTTTAACAGCAAAACTCCATCAGTTTTGTAGATTAGGAGACAGTGAAAGAACTGCTACTGGCTTGCCCCAATATTATATTGTATGAAATATGTAAGCTTTCTCCTAGCTCTGTAATGAATTTCCTTTTCTTCCAGAGCTGTCACAAAAAGTTGTTTTGCAAAACAGACCAGGAAAAACACAGGTGAAGATGAAATCCTGTCTCTTTGACATTCCATGGCAGAACTCCTACTGAAGCAAAAATCCAAAGCACAAAGGCTTAATGGACATCTCATTTTCAAAGGTATTTACAAGCCCAGTCTGAGTCAGACACCCACTGATTTTCAAATGTATTCTGCCTGCATTCTGGCAAAAATGTTAGAGAGCAAAATCCCAGTTGTACAAATACCTTATCTGTAGAAAGAGTGCACTATGCATGAAGAAGCTAACAGTACCATACTCTTTAGAGTTATTTCCTTTTATTTGTTAACCACATGACCTTCATTAAAACCTCTGAAGTACAGTAGTATGGTCCTGGTCAGTCAAGCAGGCCTAACAAGAAAAAGTAAAAAGACCTCTGATAGACCACACTGATCTGCAAACAGGAATTCTCCCCAAACCATGTGTCTTCTGTTCTTTGCACACATGAATTTACAACTTCCCCAAATTGCATGACATAGCTAAAAATGTCCATTTTTATTCAGTTCCTATGTCTGAATAGCAGCATCACCATATTTAGAAGACACCAGGTTTGCTTTCTTCTACTCATGCGCTTCCTTCACTTGTCAACAGAGCACGAGAGACAGACCTATATGATTTGTCTATCCTAGTTCTGTTCCACTGAAGGGGGGGGTGGCGCATGGGGAAGGAAGGGATTATGAGAAGTGGGGAAAAAATTAAATCAGGATTTCTCAAAGGTAGGATAGAGCCTGGGAAAATCAGAGCATCCAGATGCAATTTACTGATTGTTTTGGTCTTGACAAATCTCTTGTTTTATGGGGGGAAAAAAAAAAGGCATGCTATGTGTCTTGGACACTAAATATGAAGCATATTACTATTTTAGCAATAACTGCAAAGTCGATGTCCATTGAAACCACACTGCAGTGTCAGAATTAGTCACCGTGTCCTTGAGTTTCCAACTCTGTAAACTTAGAAAGACTGAGATGTTTGCTGTGTTCTTTTACAAAGCGCAACAAAAGACATGTTATGGAAGCAAATAAAAGTAATTCTATTCATCGTCATCTAACTGACAAAAAAATCCAAACTTAGTCTGACTTTATGAAACCAAAGAGCAAATGGAAAAACTGATTTTACCATATGTAAGAGATTCTGTGCACTTTTACCCTGAGGATTCAGATGAAAGTAGTTTAAAGTATGTTTCAGATGATGAGCTTGAATAAACATTAGGTTCAAATTTCATTCTTTGAACTGATTCACTTCTCACTATTCTGCTACACATACACATACTGATAAGGATTATAAAATTTCTACATGTTCTGGTAAAAAGTGTGATCACCAATTAGCAATTTCTATTCAGAGTTCTTAACACTGTCTTCAGAGAATTAAGGAACCGCTGAGACTGGAAGGGACTCAAATCTAGCCCAAATGCCTGCTCAAGTAGGACCACAAGAGCAGGTTGCCCCGGACTGTGGACCTGAGTTTTAGTATCTCTAAAGATGCAGATTCTACAGACCCTCTGGGCAACACATTCCACGGCTGGACAACACTGTAAAAAAAAGTGTAGGACTTGGCACTTCCTTTTGCTGAACTTCAGGAGCTTAGTCCATTTTTCCAGCCCGACAATGCCCCTCTGGCATGGCCCTCTGGCATATTAGCCACTCTGTCCAATTTTGTAGTGCCTGCAAACTTACCAAGGGTACATTGTCCCATCATACAGCTCATTACCAAAGATGTTACACAGTACTGTCCCCTATGCTAACCACTAGTGCCTGCCTAGTGACCTGCCTCTGGATGGACGTTGTGCCACTGATCACAACTATCTGGGCCTATCCATTCAGTTTTCAGTCTACCTTGCTCTTCACTTTTCTAGCCTGTATTTCATGAGCTTTTCTTTGAGGATGTTATAGAGACAGCACCAAAAGCCTTAATAAAGCTAATATAAATAACATCCACTCTTCTCCTTTCATTCAGCAAGTTCCTCAGCAAGTTTCATTCAGCCATCTGATCATAGAAGGCTATCAGGGTGGCTGATCAGAAATTCCCCTCTGAAATTTCATGCTGGTTCTAAATCCGACATTTTAGCTACATGTACCATTTACATTTACCATTTTACATGTATGTGTTACTTATACCCAAGATACACAACATTCTTATAAAATGAGAACTTGTCCTTCTTCAATAATACTGTAAGTCTGTACACCTTTGATCTGTTCAATTTCAATGCATGCAAGGCACAATTAACAAGATCAAGGCCTTCAGCAATTATACTATTGAAAGAAGAACACAAAATGTATTTTTCACACCTCACAGCTTTCCACAGATCAGAATAGGCTGCCTCTGTTTCGTTTCCATGCAGGCAATATTCTGAGGCATGAATTAGCTGAATAAATGAGAAATACTGCAAATAATAAAAAACCCACAATAAATTAAAAAACTAAATTGTATATTTCTGTCATAATACGCTATGCATTGAATCAAGAACTCTTCAGTTATATATGTGAATATGAAAGAATATTTTGAATATTCTGTACCCTTTATTTCTAGGTACGTTGAAATAGTTGTACGTTACCTAAATTTGTTCACCAGAGACTTTGCTACAAAGGGGCTCCTAAATACATGTAAGAGCTGCAATAGCGTATTTATATATTTGTACATTATATATACTTAATATATATAGACATGTAAATACAACAGACAGTGCATCTGTATCTGTAGTCACAGTAGTATGTCTAAAATTCTTCCTGTTTCATGAAGAGAATATATCTGCATTACTTCAATATATTTTAATATATATATAGTGAGAAAGAATATTTAAATAATATTTGTTTTCTCCATGAGGAAAACAGACAAATAATTTCCCTCCCTTACATATATCTTGTCCCCTTACTTGAACTGTGACTGAATAGAAAGATCAAATGAGGTCTGAGCAGATGGCTGTCAGCAAAACAGTGACAACATACCATGGTTTAGAATTAGAGACAAAATGTGCAACCTGGTATACAATTTCTGCTTGTAACTGCCAAAGACATCTGGCTTAGAATATAAGCCAGCTTGAACATCCCTACAAATATTTACTTTATCATTCATGAAAATAAAATTAAATTATAAAGTATCTCTTAATAGTTCTGTTAAAGCTGTGCCTATCTGTATTAATGGAAACCCTCCTTTTCTTCTTTATAAAAGTGGACTCACAGCTCACAGATGTCACATCTTTACATGCCATTAGTCAGTCAGAACTACATGCAGATGAATCCCTGCACATTTCTTTAAAAATGCATGGGATGACACATCAAGGAAACACATTCTTTAGGTATTCCAAAAGGATTTTAATGAGCTTCAGTGCTACTACTGTCACTAGTATAACATTTGTTTGCATGATTAAAGGTTTTAGCAATGGACTCTCAGCTGGATAATAAACGGTTTGTTTTTCAGAAATCTGAAGCAAGTGCACGTCTTTTGGGTTTTCCTTTGGCTGTCCTCACTGTTCTGAAAGTTCGCAAAATGCCTTACCCCCCTCCAAAAAAAAAAGTTTTCAGGTCCCTCACATTTGTATATAGCAACAGGTTGTTATGCAGCTTTTTCTAATTAACAGAAGTTGCTTTCAGTAATTCTAGGTGACAGACCACTCAGTTCATGGAGACCTTAACTTCTCCACTTTTTGATTCTACAAGAAGTGTCCCCTGAAACACAGTTCCACCTTATACAATAAGACTTCTAGCAATAGCATTGACAAGACATAGCTGATTTGCATTCATACAAAAAAGAATACATTTGAAATGTGAGGTCTTTGCAGACTTAGTAAGTCAATAACATTTACAGGCATACCTGTAAGTACTACGATAATTGGCTGTAATATTTAAAACTAACTGTAAAATTCAAGTGTTCTCCGAGTCAGTTACTGGCCTGGGAAAGAGCAAGGAAAGGAGGAGGAGGAGGGGAAAAAAAAAAAAAAAAAAAAAAGAAAGAGTGAGATGGGTTAGAAGAGTTTAACTGCTTGTAACTGCATAAATTCAAAACCAACAGAGCTGGCTGATAAAGGCACCTATTAATGCCTTCCAGGTAACAGTGATACACTTGATAATCCATTCCATGAAGTCTAGTTACTGAGACATAGAATGGAAGAGAATGATTTCTTCATCAGTGAAAAATTGGAAGAAGGCAGGAAGGTAGAAGAGGTACTGAGACCCAAAACAGACAGGAAACATAATTTTGCAGATAGGTAGCAACAAAATGCAGCACTCTTTTAATGCAGATTTAGGGGTATTTCAACAGGTGAGATGAGCAGCTGATGGGACAGGAAGACCTCCTTTTAGGGCCAAGCAGAACAATGGGTTAGACACAGGCATTGTCAAGAGTGAAAGGGTTAAAATAAAGAAGTTTCTGCAAGGAAGAAATAAGAGAGAGACACTTTTATAAGCAAAAGAATAAAAGAGCACTCAGCAGATGTATTGTTTAGATGTTTGGTGAACCCTAAATGCAGAGGAAAGGGTGATCAAGAGAACACATCTTGGCAGCCCTTCTGATTTTGAAACCCACAGCATCTGATGAGGGGAAGCAGGAAGGCAAGGAGAACAAAAACAGTCCAAGTGTGTGTGGGTTGACACATGGAGATGCACTGTACTTGTGACATCAGGGTACAGGGTAAAGAAAGGCAAGAGGTCAGTTGGGAGCAACAGAGCACAGAGGGATCTCGGCTGAAAACAGAATAGCAATAAGCACATTTAGCAGTAAGAGACGAAAAGTTGTGTAAGAAAGAAAACTCCTAACAAACAAGTCAAATACTGTTCCCAAAGTGAGAAAAGATGAATGGAAACTTACACAATAAATTTGGGTGGGAACACATAATAAACTCTTGTTACTAAGAATACAAAGGCTGTAATCTTCTCCTTATATCCTGGAGGGGGAAAAAAAATCTCTTTTTATGAAGGACAACAGAAGCCATCTCTCCAATGTCAACAAACAAAATTGCAAGGTAGACCTGGCATCATTTCTACAGGCACAGTGGGATAGACTGAGAATTTTCTTCAGAGTAATTTTCTGTGGAAAAGGCTTCCAACTGTGCAATGGCCACTGTAGAATCAGCAAAGAGAAAAAAGCCTGAAGCCACATCTCTCGAATTGAAAGTTTTAGAGTTTTGTTTGCATTTTATACTAAAGAAAGAACATTCATCCTTGTCTAGTTCTTTCTTTAACTAGTTTCCTAAGATGAAAAGTTGTATCTATAAACACATCTCAGCGTTCATTATGCATGACGAGTGTGCTCTCTCCTTAAAATCCTGTGCCTAATTTTGAGTCTAAGCTAACTTCTTGACATTGCTATCATAAATCCTCAGACTGAAATTCCTAAAAAAGTTAGCAATCAATGCCAAGTCTCTTCTAGGATAACCTAATAACACAAATACTGTCTTTGAACATTCATGAAATCTACACTCCACATAATTATTAATTAGCCTCTGCATTCTTTGAATGTCACACAAAGGAGTTGAAGGAAAATTCTGAAAAGAATATACAAATTCCCTCAAACTTTCATGTTTGAAAATATTTTCACTATGGGATCTTTTTCACAAAGAACTATTAGAAGGTGATGTTAAAGGGGAGAATTACTAAGCATATTCTTCTTTTAATGTACATGTAAATATGAGTTTCCCATGTTTGTATTACACAGGGAATCTGTTAAAATTATGTTCAGTATGAAGAAGCCAATTTCATGTAGTCTATGTCTTAAGTCTGTAGACTTCAAACACTGATCCTTAAATCTGCCTAGTACCTTTCCATATAACTATGATTACTTTAGGGCTGCAGACAAATCCACTCAGCATTATATATAATATAGAACTATATAGAATAAGACTTTTTCTGCTGTGTATATACTAACAGGAATTTTGGCATCTTTGCAGTGCATTCATCTGTCCTAGACTAGGACCAAGGCAAAGCCACTTGAAATTTACTACAGTTCTCAGGCAGCTACCAGCACACCAACTGTCACAGTAGGGAGCAGTACCATATTTTCTACCCTATAAATCTTACAGTGTGCCTAAATGTGTTCTTATTGATTTTTTTTTATCCAATTGCTGAAAAAAAATTAAGGCTCATATGCCACACAATTATTAAATTCGTAAGACAGTGGAGATCAGTTTAATATCCTGTAACAAAAAATTTTCTTTCATGAGAAATAGAGAAGCTATCCAGTTATTGGAAAGATAACATAAATACACATTTCAATTAATTCTTCATATTATAAAACAACCCCTAGGGTCACCTTCAGCCAACTACTCAACTGAAATTAGAACTACTCAAAATTATCCCTCACAGCTCTCTACTCACCTGCATTTCCACCTGTCACATATTCAATATTTGCGTGATCTGGGTTGGTAGATGGGTTTTCTGTAGTAGTAGTTTCTGTCTGTAAAACTATATTGCTGGTCTTTACCCTTCTCCAATAGTGGTTCAATAGTACTATCAGTGCAGCTGAGACCAAATAAAACTACCCCCTATGTCATGTAGCCGTTCCATTTTCTGCTGATACTTGTAGCGTGCTCATACTCCATCCATCCATCTTGCTCCAAGCCTTGACTAAAACATATAATTTGTTACTATTTTATAATCTAAGAGTTTTCTGTTCTTTTAATCTGTTTTAACCCTTCCCTATTTTAATTGGATTCCAGTGACTCTTTTATCATACAGTTGATCTCAAGCAAGTAATCGTACTGTACCATATGGAATTATAATCTCTATACAGAGTAGACTTGAGTTCTTATGCTCTCATCTGAAAAAAACAAACAGGATAATCTGGAAGATAAATAGCATAGTTCCCACAAAGTGCCAAAACTCTAAACACAGTCCTATGAGAACCTGAACCTCTCATTTAAGGGACACTTGAAATTAAAAAGCCAAAACTAATTTTTTTTTTTTTTTTTTTTTTTTAAACACGGCTCTGTCTACTCAGGCACCTCTTAAAGCTTTTACTTAGAACATCCTCCTTGGAGTACAGCAGGAAGGACACTGCAGTTTGCATGTTATACACAAATTCATGACACTACTCGTGTTCAATACATACCCTTACAACACCCTTAAATACTCTGATTTTTAGATGATTGTGAAACTGATGGGACTGTGGATAAAGTAATTTCCAAAACAGTTACTGAAGAAGTTGACAACCATACAAGTTCCTAGCAGTATGTTTTTGAAATCTTAGCACAATCATTACAATCTCTCCCTGACTGTACCTACATCCTATCCTATCCTGTCCTGTGTATGTGAGGCTCAGGTCCTGGCCACAGAAGCCCTCTTCTCCACTACCTGCAGCTGCAGCTCTCATTCCTACTAGGCTTCCAGTGGCTGAGGGCAGCTTCTCACAATAGAATTGCTTTGCAGTGGCATGGGAAGAAAAACTGGAACCATATGTTTTAAAGAACAATTTCCTCTGCCATTTAGGTCTGAAGAACCGCTTCCCTAAGCTTTTTTCAGTTCTTACCAGACTTTATATCAATAAAGGAATTCTTTTCAACATTGCAATGGTGCTTCCTCTCTCTTTTTTTAAAAATTCTACATACTATACTTTGTCCTTTTGGTTCTAAAAGATGAATGATTAGATGGCCTTCCCATGTACAAGACACTGGCATAAAAGTATAAAATGAAATACTCATTTACCAAAGCCCTTACATATAAGAAGAGAAAGGAAATTTTTGCAAGTGGACTTAGTTATGAAAATGTGAATATGCAATTATGAAGTATACATATGTAATGTATGAATATTCATATGCAATTATGAATATACATATACGTATGCAATTATTAAGTATATATATGAATCAAAAAATCTCTAAGATAAACCTCTGATCTGTCAATACCTAGAGAAAGAAGTTTTGAAGGTACAGAAGCTGAGGTGTATTCCTTCAGGTCAAAAAGAGCCATTGGTTTTAACTGACGGAGCTTGTATTCCCCTGATGTAGATAACACAAAGTACTGGCAATGTACTGCAAAAACTTCATATGTGTTTTTCTTACACCATTTATATGTTACTATTTAATTCATTTCCAATTTTATTATAAGCTTGCTTTTAAGAGCATTTTTTTTTTTCCATTAGAGCATTGTACTTGTAAACAAAGACAAAACAAAACCCATGAAGTTCTTTCATGTGGCATTGCATAAAAAATAGGATTTGCTTCCCTCTGTTTCCGTCACTTTTGTGGGCTTTAAGTTAAAAGAAATTGGAATAGCTTTTAAAAATTTCTCTGCCACAAAGTATACACATATAAATCAATCACATTAATGTCTGGAAGGCAAAATATCAAAGTTCTGCTTCAAATCTACCACTGGTTTATTGCAGGATGCACACTAAACCTCTTTTTCCACATCAGTAAAATGAAGATAATACCTGTCCTGTTCTATAAAAGATACGGAAATTAGTTGGATGAAAGAGTCTAGAGGTAAAAAACCCTCCCTAAATATATTTACTCTTCTTTTTTTTTTTATCTTGAGGTAGTAACATCTAAATGTATCTTTTATTACTTGTAATAAACAGAGAAAAAAATGTATCTTTCTTTTTGGCATAGGATATTTAGGGATGTTAAAGGGCACCTTTTTTTCTGGAAACCCACTACATAGCTGGTTAAGGGAGAGCAAGCACAGACATACATACACACAGAAGTAAACTAGGGTAGACCACACCAAGACACTTCTCATGAAGCATGTTTAAACCTAATGGTTAAAACTTGGGAAGATCCTTCATTTTCTTTCTCAGCATAGTCCCTGTGCTATGCTATATGCTATCTGTATCTTGAGCATTATCACTGAAAAAAGATTATACTGATTCTGATGCCCTTTCTAAAGAACCTTGAGATCTACAGAATAATGTTTTAGATATTTTATTATTGTCTTGAATTCCCTTTGTGGGGAAATTCCCACACCAGCAATTAATAGACACTTAGACATCATGGTGACAAGGGCAGAAAATATGACTAGAAAATTTCAGTATAAAACGTTAAATTAAGACAGGAAGAAAACCAATATGAGGCATAGTTCTGAAATCTTTCAGGCTTTTCTGTTAAGTAGCAGGGACATGATGTCTCTTTGCACCACCCATCACAAAACCAACTTAAATCTACATACGTAGTTCCACAATGTATTTTGATATAACTTATGCTCTGTGTGTTCTAGGGGAAGCATCAGCTACTTAAAACACTCAATCAAACAAACTTATTAACTCCGAGTATCAGACAACAGAAGCAAAGTGCTGACAGACCCACAGAACAAAATGCTGATGACTCCAAGTTTACACACCACAGTTAAGTATCAATATGGTGCATCGGATTGTTATTTAATTCTATATATTTGGTTCTTCATTTGATCAGAATTACCTAGTCTAACTACTATGCTCATTCATGTTACAGTTTGATACTGCAAGTTAACTCTGCTTCTGCCATGCACACACTGAGGGCATAACTGGTGAACAGTCTTGTAATGGCCTTGGCTAGTTGTCATACTCTGCGGACTTCCCAGTCCTTATTTATACTTGTATTATGTGGCTCTGTATATTTTCCTGACATAGGCATTTGTGTAGCAGAGGTAAAAAAAAAATCGTGTGCTGCTACCTGACTGCAGAAGTAATTTTTTCCTCCTAATGAGGTGATTTTTTTTCAGCAAAGTGGTAAATCCCCCTTTCTACTTAAAGATTTATCTGATGCTGCTTTAGTTCATGTATATGGACACGTAAAGAAAGGAAAAAAAATTCAAATCAATGCCAAAGCATTAATGATATACTAGAGGAGGTAATGGGTTACAAGAAGGCACTGAAAAACAACTATGATGTAAATGAGTTTAGACCCCGCAGAGAAACCTCTCAAAATGAACTTCAGACAACCTATGTGAAAATTTTGAAAGCTTCATCAATATGTAATTAGAATACTATGCTGTGTCCATTCATGGAAAACAAAGTAGTAATTGTATTAGAAACTAGTTATATGAAAATATAGTTAATATATACTTATAGAGTTGTTAATATAGATATAGTCATATTCAAATATACATCATTATAAATTATAGTATTAATTTGAAAACAGTTTTTAACAGTACAGACCAGCACTCCAGATTCAAACCCAGTCTAAGATGACAGTTTATTAGCATGTGTGGTATTTACTTGAATTAAATATGAACTCTACAATTTGGATGTTGTCAAAGACAAACATTTGCATTAAACCTGGAAGAGTAGTATCCACCCTTGAATAAGAAAGAAGAAATAAGTATTTCGCAGAAAACATGAGGAAAACAAGAGTCTGAGGTAAACAAGAAGTTGTGAATACACTGAGTTACAAGAACACAGGAAAAGGGGCAACAGCCAAAGATTTCAAATTGTTCAAATTGGAGACCAAGAAAAACAGCTCTTAAGGATTAGTATAGTACTGGAATAGATTTCTAGAGTCTGTGAAACCTCTATCCTAGGTTATTTCTAAGATTTGATTAGACAAAGTCACAGCTAATACTGTATTAATCTAATAACATTCTATTCTAATAAACTAGTTATGTGCAGGTCATGTTCTGGTTTTGAATCCCAGAAGGTTAGATTCCAGTATCTACAAATAACTCGGAGAAAAAACAGAAAAATAAAGTGGAAGTATTCAAAAAAGGCTTAGGTTAAAAACAACCAACACCGACAGAATCCTTCCAGACTCACCTATTTTTTAGCTTATGGCATATTTTTAATGGCCTGTTTATAGTAAACATGACACAAAACAAATGCCTGAGGATCTGTCAATTCATACTCTTATCCAGATCATACATTTAGACTTTCAACCTTGCTGCTGGCTTTTTTTTGTTTTGTGTTTTGTTTTTTTCCTGAGAAATCACCAGTATATCTCCTAAGCAGATGTTTTTCTGTGGTCATCAGAAAAGATACAGAATAAGAGGGAAACCTCTTCTTTTTGTTTCTTCTCAGAATGAGAACCTTGAGTAATTATTTAGTGACTGAAGTTGAAGTGATTTTTCAAACAGTCTTGTTTCAAATAATATATTTCCCTGCTTGGAAAGACCTTATTTTAGGATTACAGTTTCATTCCACAGTTTTCAAGAGTCTCCTTCATTATGTAGTTATATCCATCACAAACACAATGTCTGGCTTTATGTCAAGACCAGTAAGGTTTCACTTAACTGAAAAAAAGCAAAGTGGCAGTTTTCTTTCTGAGTGATCTTTTATTTTGCACATTTCATGTTTCTACTCAAGTTAGCACATAGTTTCCCAGCTGCCTTAAATCAATCTTGAGCATGTCCTGCTGCTGAAAACAGCTGATTCCCCTTCTTCCCTCATCCACACATTTTTACCATACTTTGGTAATCGTTTGGCTGCACAGTAAGTTGGAATTTCACATGCACCTGAAATAAAATCCAGTGTCTGATAAGGACAGCAACCTGCTCACAACATCACTACATAATCTGTAACAAACACACAAAAGAAATGGGGACAAACTCTTGTGGGAAACCCAAAGGAAGGGGTAGGTTCACCCCTTCTATAACTGTACACTGATACAGGTCAGGCCAAGCATAGAGCCACAGGTGTTTTCCACTTCTATTTATTTATATAGTTGTGAACACATATAGTCACAGATCTACTGTTGGCCATTTACAGCTAGAAAATGCAACCACCAGATCTTGAGATGGTTACAGACCCAAACACGGAAAAACTACTGCATTGAATTTTTCTGCCCTCAGGCACCACCAGCACAACAGTTCAACTGCCTGTCAGCACTGGCACAACTCTCATCGTTGCTTAAGCACACTCTTCTCAGAAACTCATCTCTGTCAGAAGCCTTGCAGTTTACAGATGAACTTCTTGATTGCTCAAAGGAAGTAAAGCGAAATGCTTTAAGATACTTGAATGGTGAAATGGACATGGCACAAAAGTACTTTTGCTCATTTACATATAGAATAGCTACCAGATAAAGACTACTCATATAAAAGCTGGTTAAGTCATGGGAGTAAAAAGATAAAATTACTTTGGAGGCATACAAAAGGGGCGTGGGAATGGAAGGCAACTGAAATATAAAAAATCCTGAGATTATTTTTCACATCTGAAGTCTTTTCAAACATTCCCACAGGCAAGTGACAAGGGTGAAGACCTTTAAATAAGTAACAGAGATTTAGCGAGTAGCTTGCCATTAAAAGGATGAATGTAGTTAGTTAAAGTTATTCTTAAGGAAGAGACTTTTCATGCCTTAGGATTTCTAGACTTGGCTAATAAGGGAACAATTTAGTAGCAGAAGAATAGCTATTCAAGAAGGATGTAAAATGAGCAAGAACAGATGTGGCCTCACAGAAAACTAAACGGGCATTTCTCAACCTATATCAGTACAAAAATATCACCTTCCTACCAAAGTTAATAACAAAGAAAACATGGTACTATTTTATCAAGGCATGAGATGTGGGGCTTTTTTTACATTTTATGAACATATGACTACTAGCTACTCCAAAAACATCCAGCATGAGATCAGCCTTTGGAGTTTCCTTCAGCCAAAGGGATTTATTTCTTTATACAAAGTAGCATAACAAACTCTTACTTAACAGCATTTCTCCTTCATTTTCCACAAACATACAATGACTCCAACAGAACCATGAAAGTTCTGACTTCATTTGTGACCTTCTAGAACTAACACTCATATTCAAAACAGAAAAAATAAATATGGTCCCTAGATACCCTCCCAGCTTCTGAAAAAAATCTCAGAAACTGCATCATAAAGACTAACTTTGATATACAAACTATTTGACTAAAAATCCTTGCACATACAAAACATACATATGGTAAGGAATTACACAAAACAATTGCTTTTCACTTCATTTAGGCTGAACACTTAAAAGCCTGGAAATTTTGCCTTAGTAAATTCTGATTTTTCCTCACCCCATGTGATAAAGCCTAGAAGAACAATTTTACAGATTTTAGTATATGTGTGAAGACTACATGTATTTACCTCAATAACTTGATCCATGGCTATTTCTAATGATGTTTCTAATTTAACATTAAAAGTTATCCGGATATAAAAATATTTACATATTTTAGACAAACTTCCTCAGTAGCTAGTTTAAAACATTTTTACTGTTATTGTTATCCTGTTTATGACTAATGAGCCTGGAATAATCCTTAACAGCTGTCAGCCAACAGGTGCTGCTGAATAACATTGGAACACCGCGCCACGAACTGGAATCAATTTTGTCTCCTTCACCATTACAACCAGGCAGGCAGAACAACTGCAGTATTTTTAATATTGCTTTTTATATCCTGCAGAAACTTATGTGGGAGACAAAACCCTACTGTAAGACTAAGAAAGCACATCCTGCCATAATTGCAGTTGTTACAATTATACATATTATGAGATTTGTAGAGGAGCTACAGCAAAGGTCTTCCTCTGAAAGCTGATTGCAACTGATAGGCAGCAAGATGAACATAGAACACAAAACATTGTTAAAAGTGATGTCTTGTGCGTCATTAAGTTTTAGAGCATGCTCACTTGCAATCCAAAGCCAGCGACAAATTACTCATAATTTATCATCCACTCATTTATCAAGCACTCTTTGTGCTTCAAGGTTTTCCTTGAGCTGCACTGACAGACACTGAGAAATCAAAGTCCAGGTAAATATTGACACTGTAGCTAACAAAGCCATTGTTCAAAATATTAAGTACCTAATAATGCACGACTGATGTAGTTAAACTTACCTTCTCTGAAATTCACTTTAAAATTATTCTAATTATTCCAATTCTGTAAGAAGTGTTGTAATCAAAACTTGCAACAGTAGCACTATTAATAAAAAGTATTTTCATAACAGAATCTATCTTTTGGCTCGTGTGAAAATGTAGAGCAACACCTTGTTATGGTGGCTAACATGCATAACCTCCATAACAGAAGAGAGAAAAAAATAATTTCTTAGATTTTCTCCTGAAAAAAAAAATCCTATGTAAACAACTCTTCATTTATTTAACTGGTGCTTTGATCTTGAAAATTAAACACATTAAAATAGAAATTGTTATATTCCTGACAATACCATTCTATGAGTAATAGAATATTCTGAAGATTTTTGTAGAATGACCCAATTTGTAATGCTAATATGCAATACATTATGTGGTCAGAGTCATTAAGTGGTGGCACACAGTCTTGTTATATCTTCACTCTTCCCAGCCAGGCATTCTGTCAAAGGTCTTCAATCTTGTTAGCAATCAGACTACATTGTTCAGCTTGTCAGGCACATACTCAGTGGAGACCCAGAAACCAGACAGTCAAGACAGCACTATAAATATGTAAATCTAAACAAACTAACTACCCACGCAAATTTTCACCTTTTCTTTTTTCCCCTAAAGTTCTAGCATTATTTTGATGAAAGGCACGGTCTGAGGAGACCAGAAACCAACTCTCCAACTGATAGAATCTATCTTTTCTCACAGGAACTAAGAACCACACAATCAAATATATATTTATCTTACAATAGTCTTGATATTCCAACAGCCCAAATACTACTTGTCAATTAGCGTATTTTTGCAAGATTTGGATACTTTCCATCACACAAACACAGTTGTGCAACTGAAAATAACACAGAACCAACTTCCCCAAATATTCAAAAAGCAATTATAGCATAATTATCACAGATGGCTATCCAGTTTTTAAGTGATGTTTACCTAAATCTAATTCACACCCTGTCTCCAGGTGCAGAATGATCCAAGAGGACACAATTTTTAAATTTTCATTCTTTGTTTTCTGTATAAATCAACTTTTCAAAACAAATTTGTAAGGAAGGAAACAGACAAGCAGAGTTATCTGCAAAAACACTAGGGTTTTTTTGTTAAGCTCTGTCAATAGGCAGAATTGAATTATGCCCCTCAAGAGATACCTCCTAAGCAGCTAATACAAGCAGGCTGAATCATACTATGGAGATGCTTAAGTCTTTCCTCAGTTAGATGAGGAAAATAGCACAATAATACTTCCAGAATTTCCTCCTTCTGAGATTTAACAGTAATTCAACGAACAAATCTTGCAGTGTTAATGTACAAGTGTATGGCTAATCCTAATAATACCAGAGTGGGCAAAAATGCAACACACACAAGCAATGTATATCCAATGCTGCTTGATTATTTTAAACATTAAATTACCTCAAGAAGTCTAAGAATTTCCAGAAGACTAGTTAAGTGTGATTCATTTTGAGAAGATTCTGAGATAAGGTGAGAAGTGTACCTGAAGTTGATAGGTAAAGTAGCACTTCTACATACAAGCTGGCACTATACCATACTGGAATGGAAGCTCTTTCATGCTTATGGAATTAAATAAGTAATATGCTTCTTAATGAAAAACTGCATGTAGGAAGCAATTTCATCATTTGGAATGTAAGATTCATTATTGTGAAAACCTATCAACTACAGAATTATAAACAAAGAGGACACCACTATCCAGAACTAACGGAACATTTACTGTAAGGATTATTTAGTTTGATGGCTGGGAAGGAAGATGATGTATGGAAACTAAAAGAATAACAAAGCAGCTCAAAATAATTTTTAAGTAAGAATTTGAGAAGCATTGTGAAACAAGTATTTGGTCAATAGACAGGCAAAGTTTTCATTGAAGGTAAATCACAGAATAACTAAGCTTTTAAGGATGAAAGGGACCTCTCAGGATTGTCTAGTCCATTCCCCCTACACAGAGCAGGGTCAACTACCACAGGTTTCTTAGGGCCGTCTCCAGTCAAGAAATCAAAAGTTCTCTGGGCAACCTGATCCAATGCTTGATCACCCTTGTTGTCAAAATGGTGCTTCTTAGGTTTAATTGCAATTTCCTTATTGCTGTTTGTTAATATGGCTTCTTGGCCTTTTACTAGGCACTGCTGAGAAGAATATGACTTTGCCTTTTTTACTTATCAAGTATTTTATATACATTGACAAAATTCTCCCTGAACCTTCCCTTCTCAAGGCAAAACAATCTCAGCTCTCTTCTTCTCCTTGTGTGTCAGATGCTTCAAGCCATTAGTCATAATCTCTGGATTTGCTCCAGTACATCCATATCCCTCTGGTACTATGGAACACAGACGTGGACATAATATTCCAGGTTTGCTCTCACCACTGCTGAGTAGTGGTGAATAAACACTCGTTTTAACCTTCTGGCCATGCTCTTACTAACACAGCCCAAAATGCTTTCTGACCTTCTTTGTTACAGGGACACTTGGCTGGCACATTTGCAACTTATTGTCCATAAGACCTCCCCCTGTTGAACTTCATGAGTCTTTCTCAGCCCATTTCTCCAGCCTGTCAGCTTGTCCCTCTGAATGGCTGCACAACTATCTGTTCTATCATCCCCTCTGACCAATGCTGTCACTTGTTGAGGGTAAATTGTCTCATCATCCAGGTCACTAGCTAAGAGGTTCAACAGTACTGGCCCCAGTATTTACCCTTCACTAGTAACTTGCCTATAGCTGTCCTCAGAGCCCAGCAGTTCAACCTGTTTTCAGTCTACCTTACTGTCCACTTACATAGACTGTATTTCATCAGTTTATACGATAGGATGTTAGGGAAGACACTGAAAAAAGTCTTGCTTAAATCAAGACAAATAATATATTATCAACTGCTGTCCCCTCATCAGAGCTCTGTAACAGACATGTAAAACTTCTCCTCTTTGTGCAGTTACTTCTTAGATACTCAAAGCAGATCACAGACGTTAGAAATCTTCCTACAGCTTACTTTAGAGGAAAACAAAAAACTCATGTCATGTTCTTTACTGTCTGCTTTCATTGCACAGTAAGTATTTAACTTTACCCTAACTATTCAGTTTACATATTCAAAATGCTACTAGCTCTTAAAATATATTTTCTCCACTACAGTAACTTTTTCTGAAGATTAAATAATTTTCTGAAACATTGGGAATTCAAGATTTTTCAATCTGTTGTGAACTCTACAATCTTAAACGACACCATACTTGTCAAAAAGAGAAATACAAGAAAGATATTGCTTTGCTTTTGTCCACTCAAATTTAGTTTCAACAGCACATCTTATGGAAGAAACAGCAACAACATTTCATTTTGGGGATGTAAAATGGTTTCACAAGCTTCAATAAGATGAACTCTTATTCCAGGTCTTAGCTAAAGAAATAATCTGATGAGGAGGGTACTACACAGCTCTAAAGAAAAGTAGGCACCTGTATAAAAATGTATGCAAACATTTATTGGCAAAAGTAACCTGCACCATTGAAAAGGCAGTTATTGCTAGAAGAGAGTAAGTTATCAGTGGTTGAGCAGCTTCTCACACACTTTCTCTCAAGTAGTCAGGTAATTGTACAAATGCTTCAACTAATTTATATTTTAAAAAAATCTTTCATGTATATTTATATTTCATGTAGATTTAAAAAAAGGAGAAACAGTCAATACCAGGGCATCATTACCCTAACCTAACGATCTTGATATAATAGTGTTGTTTCCCATTTGGTAACTTCTGTTCAACACTCAAGAAATACAGTTCATTCCCCAGAAAAGGTCATCAGTATCTGTAGTTATTCTTTGATTCTGATAGCCAATGTCACTGATTCCAGTTTGAGATACAATAAAAAGTACGTATGCATATATTCCATCCTCACCAGTAGACTTCTGGGCAATGACACTTTTTAAACATATGGTAAGCATATAACTTTTAAGATCAGGAAAAAAAATTAGATTAAACTTTATGTTAATGTTTCTAAAGAATTATAAATTGTTGGGATGTTGAGAGGAGGAGGACAGTTATTTGCTGTGTTTTGTTTTCAACCAAGGTATGTCCTCCTTCATCAAGGCAGCAAGAAAACTCTTTTGCACCAACAGACAACAAGGTAGTCAGGATAAGCCTAACTGCATGCTATTCCATTTAATATTTGAACTAAATGGCTATGCTATGATTTTTCTAGATTTTTCCTGAAGAAAAAATGCCAAAATTTCTATAATGAAAAATATTTACATCAAATCTACAGATAAAGTTGGTATACTATGAAGACTATGTTTAGAGGCTTGCAGCACTTGGCTAAAAATGTTATTTTTTAAGGTGACCAAGATTCCCAGTTTTAGAGAGAAGTTTATTGCATTTCTTATGTTTGTAAATAATTTTTTTTTTTAAATCTAGAATAAACAGTGCTCACTCAAGAATTTAAAAAAGAAATCCAATCTATCATTATAGATAGTTATATCAAAAGCAGTCAATCATGAAATGACTATGATTCATTTTCCAAACAGATCTGGCAGCACCATGAGAATCCAAGCCTCTATAAATGCACAGCAGAAAGAGAGGAAAAAATGTTTCAAAAGCAATAAAGAGGGAATGGAGCAACTGCACTTGTAGTTATTCATGCTAACAGAAACAGTTCTGGATGACAGGCAGCACCTTTTACAACAGCTGCTACTTAACTATTGAATTTGGATTAATCCATTAAAAAAATCACTGTAAACTGAGAAACTCACCTCTGTTTACCCTAGGATTGAAACACTGATGAACTTTGACTCCTTTGAAATCAATTTCCCACTAACTTTGCAGATGCCAGGACTTTTTCCCATTCACTTGCCTTTCATAACATACATAGTATGTTAAAGAATATTTCCTGAAATAATTCTGGGAGTAAATCAGGGAGCTGGTGTTGCCCTGCTGAGAGGAAGAGAAATCTGTGTATTTTAGGAAATGTTGGATTATTTTAAATACAAGTGTCCTTGTTCACATGGCCTCAGAGTTCAGGAAACCAGCAGGAAATGATGAACTCTTGTCTTCAATTAAGTCATGCCTGAAAAGTCTATTACCACTCTGCAGCATTTCCATCAGGTCCCTTACCCAGACTGGTACCAAAAGGGAGCTTCCCTTCCAACTTTCAAAGCAGCAGCAGGACACACTGTCAGCTCACAGACTTACCAGCTTCTTCACATCAGTGTATTGCAAAACATACAGATTCTTTTCTACCAAAATATTCCCACAGGATGTTAAAATGAAAGGCATTCAAAAGAGTCCATAGCAGGTCAATATAAAGTTTAGAAGGACTGCATTGTCACGTGTGCCTTAAGCATTCAGTCACTTTGACTGAGAAAACAGGTTTTGATGTATCTAGTCACTGTGGGGAAGATATATTCCACAGTTCACAGCACCACAGGAAAAAAAACAGATCCTGCAGTTAGACCAGGATTGCATTTGAAGTTCACAGTTGGTAGCTGAATGCCCTAATTCATCAGCACTGTTCCTAGTTAAAAGACATATTCAGAGAAGCAGTATGCTTACCTAGCTGGAATCAAGGAATGCTGGTGCAAAGGGCGAGACCAGCCAGGAAGGATAGCAGACCAAAAATGTCTCTTAAAATATACCCTCACAGTGGTTTCCTCTGAGAGCTAAGGATACAGACCACAGAGCAGCACCACAAAGCTCCAGAAAACTGCATATTTTCACACAATATCCACTATGTGTTATTTTAAACAGGCAACAAGTTCACAATTGTGTTCCTATCCAAAGATCACTTAAAACTCTTCTTACCTGATCTAGGTTCACTGTGGACATGCCACCTGTAGTTAACCTCTTCACTTTGAATTTTATGCAGTATTGCTTACTAGTCTTTTCTTATGCAGTGGCGTATAAAAGTTTAGAAACATTCTGATTATTCTGCAACTGGAGAAATGGCACAGATTTATCAGCAGTCACTTCCTTGAGTCCTTGGTTTGCATTGCATCTTATTTTTTAAGAGGCTGAAATCAAAGTAATCAAAACCAGAAAATAAATAATAGGATTAAAGATCAATATGACAATAGGAGGTATGGTAGGGTTCCCAAGAAGAAAAGAATTTGCCAACCAGAAGGGTGGAAGAATGAAGAAGAAGAGGAGCTGCAAGAAGGTGAAGGCTGCTACTGTGAAAAGTATGAATGGCACTTCCCATACATGGGTATGCTTCAGTGTACTGCAGAACAATTTTGAAGCCTTGGAGTTAGCACAGGCACGTTAGATGTATGTGCTAGAAAACCTTGTAATTGCATTGTCCACTCATTGATTTAGGCCTTAATGGGACTGGAATAGATTTAGGGAAGAGCTTAAAGCTTAGAAAAACTGCTTTGATAATAAAACACACAGTAAGTGGAGACAGCACTTTGAAACAGCACAGTTTCTCCAAACAAAATGGCTAGTGTAGAACTATCACAACAGAAGCTTAGCCACCTACTGGAAAGGTAATTTATCAGTCTGTCTCCTGAGGTAAGCAAGGGTTCCTTGAAGGTTCAGTGGTCACAGCAAGTCTACACAGTGCATTTAGAGATGTTAACACACCTCATCCCAGGTGTGAATCCTACCCTCTCTGTTAATAATACTAAAACAAAAACCCCAACAGAACAACAGAAACAACAATAAAAACCACCGAGAAAAACCAAACCACGCACCCTCCCAAAACAAACAAACAAACCAAAAGAAAAAAAAAAAACAACAACAAAACCAAACCAGAATAGCTATTAGCCAAATAGACACTTTCCATTCAACTCAGCTATAAACCACTCTGGGACCTTTTGTGTGGTGAGGAGGGGTGTGGGGGGTATTTGTCTCTCTTGGAAATCACCTCCAAATGTCAGAAACCTAGAAACCTTCAAATACTACTGAACAGAAATCTAATATCAAACAGACTCTTGAGCTAAAGCTGAATTTTACTTCCCTAACTTCCACTGCCTCTTTAGAGGAAGGCTTCTTCAAAAACATAGTCTCTCAAAATGCTATTTAATGTTATCCAAAATGATGATCATTAGTCATCTGTGATAGAGCAAAGCAACACATTTCTGAGCTGTATTGCTCAAGAACAGCAGACTCTGTACATACAAATGATACAGCACTTAGGCCCTTGAACACAGATTCATTAGCATTGTTTGCTTACACTAAAAGGATTCTGTCACTGCTTATATCCATCCAAGAATGCCTGAGAGTACATAATGATGCTTTTCAGCTGACCTCCTACGATATCAATTTCTACCTATGATATCAATTTCTAACTTTACTTTTCATGTAGTTTTTAGGTTTTACTGTTGCTTGATTAAGTTATGAAGAATATTACTTTGCAAGTGACATATCTACAACTACAAATTCATTTACTAATAGCATACGAAGAAAATATAGGGAAGCTGTATAGTAATCAAAAGGGAAATGTTATGAAACACTAAGACAAGTAATACCTACATAAGCTCAGAACACTAATGAATAAGAACACTGACTATGTGTAAATGTACTTAAATGCAAAGAAAAAAAAAACCAAACAAAAAGGAAAGGATTATCTGCTCATCACCACTCCTCATGTCTTCAAATACAACTCTCCTGAGAAAGGACTTAGTCCTGACCATGAAAACACAGAAGCTGCAGAGCTATTCTAGGCATTCCACCTGGTAACAATACTGTCAGTTTTGATTGATCTACATTTTACATCTGATTTCTACAGAGGAGAATCTAAGAAGGTATCAGTTTTTATTTTTTTAACAAAGTCTGCACAAGCAACTGTCCGATCTACATTCACAGGGATAACATTTTATATTCATGGCTATACATGTTTAACAGACATAAATTAAAAAAGGATGAAATAGGTTATGAATAAATGGGGTTGGTGAGGAAGGAACAAGCAGAGAGATACTTACAGGTAGTGTTCTGTGATTTACTTCAAAAGAATGTGATATTCTGTCTTTGAATGCCTAATAAAAACAGGTGTTTCAGACCTGCCAAGTAATTAATTTGTGGAATATACTACACAGATGAGCAAATGAGACAGTTTCTCAACAACAGTGAAATATTAATACCTTTACTTTTAAAATCCTGTAGTGCTTCAAACTGTACTAAAGCAAGCCCCAAAGTTCAGGAAAGCAATTTATGCTCTGTAACAGTTACATGTGCACCCCCAGCTAGCCCTGAGGAAAACTAGAACACTACAGAAAACTCATCTAAAACATGACTGCCTGTAGCGAGTGACTGGTTCTTGTGATTAAACTACAAGGTAATTTGGAAATGGAATCCAGTAGCTTGAGGTTAAAACATCTTGCCCCCACCTCACAGTCTGTTTCATTTTAATTGACATGAAATAAAAAAACCTGTTCAGGTCTTCCCTCACAGACTTACTTGCTGCTTTAACTATGTAACGCTTACCCCCCAAAGGCTGGAGGAAGGCTCTCACGTCAGAATAGGTTTCCTTTGGACAAACAGCATAAAATGAAAAGTTACAAGAAATAAAACCATTTTCAGTCTATGAAGCAAACCTTTCTACTGAGCAAATAAGAAAGGAAAGAGCATTGCTGAAAACTATCCTTCCCTGTTTTAACAGGTGCCCACAAAAGCAAATTCTAAGAATTAAGCCCCATGATTCTACACAATAAAAGAGGAAAACTTCATAGACAACAAGGAAACGTAGAAATTATGCCAGATTACAGAAATGACAAAACTAGAAAATCATGTGTGTATTTGCAGATGTCTAGCACACAGAAAAGCATCTAGCATTCTTCCCCTTTGCAGCTGATTTATTCAAGACACCTTCCCTCTTCTTTCCTTCTGTAAGAATTGTAGAAATTTTGGAGTCAAAAACCAAACCAGAGTACCCTGAATTTATATTTTGTATATTTTCATGTACCATAAACATGAATAAAGAAACTGAAGAATGGATGGTCCAATCCCCTATAAACCACAGTTGTCTTATGGTGGAGTTGAAAAGGATTTTTATTAATTTTCCTTAATTTTAACATTTTAATTTCTCATTTGGAGACCTAGCTCTTGATTTTCTTTCTGGAGGAGAACTTTATGATCTTGGAAGAATCAGACATACATTGCCAATCAAATATGTTTTCAACCATTTATTCAGTAAGCAGCCATGAGTATCCAAATGCGATTCTTAGCTCCAGTAATTATAAATCTAGAATTTGGTCACAGCATTATTTACTGAATTCAGAATTACCTTCAATATTCAAACATTCTTAGCATTGTACTAGCACTGAGCTGCTGAATAGGCAGAGGAGTTTTAGCATTTTATTATGTAAGTAAGAACAGAACTGTACCAATCTACCATTAACTAAAAAAATATAAAAGTCGCTATATCTTTCAGATGTATATAGAACCTACAAAACTAATAACTCAAGTCCTTTGAATTTAACATGAGAATTTTTTTTCCTCTTAAAATCAAGAAGCAAAAATAAGCTGTTTTCATTAAATCTTGCTAGAGGACAGTTATTCAAAACCTTGATATAGAAATACGGATGTTTCTTGAAAATAAGAGCATCAAAAGAACTGAAATTAAGGGCAAGGTAAAGCTTTGTCAAAGGAAGAATGTTTTACACTGAGTGACAGAGTAATCTCTAGAAACATGGAGTTTCCAGCTCCTCATGCAATAGATTATTGTGCTTCTAAAAACTAAAAATTCACAACATACTCCAGTACCAAATGCTCTGAGTGAACAGTACAGAAAACTAACAAAAATATTTTCTTTTCAGAAAGTATGTCAAAACAAACTTAGGATTTCATGTGGAGATTGGAGGACATTACACATTCAGAAAAAAAAAAAGAAAAGAAAAAAAAAAAAAAAGCAGGATGTTCTTTGATTTACAAACAGGCACTAGGAACCCAAAATGGACAGCAAAGTTGAAGAAATAAGACACATGGGGAGTGTTTTTGAAAGTTCAGAGCTACATTATCCTAATCACTTTCTGCTTTTACCTTAGGCTAACCGATTGTATACAAGGATTTATTCACATTGCTTATTTACTTAACTATTAACATCATAACTGAAATATACCAGGCGTTTTGAATTCAAAGAACTGATGTGTTATTTCATCCACAGCTTTCAGATCCCAGTTCTCTTTAGAGCCAGTGGACAAAAACGGTTTCTGATCCAAAAATCTGTTCAAAATGCATTTAGCATACAGTCTGGAGAGCAGCCTAGTGGTTATTTCAGTCATAGCTATTGCCCATCACTTAAGAATTCATTTCTGTTGAGAATGGAACTTGGTTATCTCATTCATTCTTCAATACTTTGATTTTTTTTTTTTTCCCCTTATCACCACAGGATTTCAATTCTCATCCACAGAATTTTAATTCTCAAAGTACTGCCAAATCTACTTGGAAAACATGAGTAAAATGCACCCAAAAAAAAAAAAAAAGCCGTGTGTATTTTTTAAAATAATCACTGTAACCAAACTGCACTAAGTGAGATCAGATCAGTGGAGTAGATAACTGCAATGGGCATCATAAAATCTAATCCCAAAGCTCCTTTAAATCAGTGACAGCCTTTGGATCAAACCTAGTTAGCAGCAATTAATTACCAGAGCTGTCAGTTTAAAACCTTTCACTAATATTACATTCATGTTAATTTAAAAAAAAAAAAAAAAATCCTCCCAAATATTTTAAGACTGAATTCCTCCTGAATTCCTCTTTCATGTTGCATCCTTGGAGCCCCAGAAAAAAACATTCCCTACAACCTCCAAGACAAATGTGGCCTTGCAGGTGTATGGAAACTCAGTTTAACATCCTTAAAGATAATGGAGGATGCAAGGAAAACGTTTCAGTTTTTTTCAAACAGGAAGACTGAAATGACTGCCTAAAACAAGGCACATGTGCAATAACCAGAGAGTGATATTGCAGATGGTCACAACACTGTTTACATGAAATCTGATTATTTCTCTGATTTTTGGCACAGCATATAAAAAAGCTTATTTTCTTCTCTACATCTGTAATGCCTTTACCAGATACATTGAAGAGCTCAGCAAACATTTGCCTCCTATGCTTCACCTAATACAACCCATTGTCCCATGAGATAAGGTCCTATCAGGAAACAAAAGTCAAGAAACATTCAAATGAAGAAACTCATCCAAAACACAGGCGTTAAGGTTGTAACAATGCAGTCTTTCGAAAGAAACCACAGAAGCATCAGCACAGCATGAGGGTTATTAGGACAACACCAGCTGGAACAGCATTTCCAGACAAATGTTTGCTCCATCTAAAATGTTTGAAATTATTTTCCTTATTTTTTTCCATGCCAATTCATTATGATACAGAGTTGTAAAATTAACTACTCTGATATTGTTCTTTGTTACCTCCTCTTGGAAACTGAAGTATGACTGCACGTAGTTATTGTAATTTAAAAAAAAATATGAGAACATAGAAAGTACAGTCATTACTTGCTTCAAATAACTATTTTATGAACTACAACATGTTCAAGTAGATTGGTAATAATTACTACAGCTCATAATTTCTCATAAGGCTTACACTTTGTCCAAGAAAATTCCACAGTATCACCTAGAAGGTTGCTTTTCATTTTTATTATTTTTGTTTCTTGTTGATATTCTAAAGTTTGTACCAGAAAATGGAAAAAACTGTCTTGGTCTAAAGAAAAACACACAGAGAAACAAAACGCAGAAGCACAGAAAGCAATTAAAAAGTTGAAGAACAAGACTTTTTGCTAAAATCTATAGCGCAGAGAAAAGCTGAGCCCTGAGAGGAAACACCACCACACAGGCAGCAGAAGAAAAAGTATACACACTCAAATCAGCATTCCCTGCTTTGAAGCATGCAGAGCAGGAATAATTTGCTCTCTCCAGTCACAGAGAGTACTTCTAAACATATGGGTTTGTAGCTTAAAACCTATGGTTGAAGTCTTGTTATAGAGTGCCTTGCCTTAGAGTAGATTTGTAAAGGCAGTCTCTGATTCCTGAGATATGATATTCATTATTCTGCAGTGAGATGGAACAGTACTATAATAGCAGTTTCTCACATATTGCACATTTCTGGATGTCATTACAAGACACTAGCAATAAAAACTGAAGAAAAATAAAAATAATTTTCTATTGTGTCATTATTTCTCTCATGACTGCAACAGAACACATGACTATTCATGACTAGTAACAGAGCAAAATATTTAAATGTGTTTTGCCACCCACCAGAGAGCCCAGATGCTGTCTATCAAGCTAGCTGACAACAACCGTCTAATGCAACTTCCTCTTACAAGACTTCTTCGGAAAAGTTCACCTCTCATGGGACCTCTGGTTTTAGAGGGATTTTCTTAGTAGTTGTTTTAGTACTTGTATTCCCTGGTAATCTGCAGATTTATTATTTCGTTTCACTTTACGGGAAAATCCTTCAGGAGGACCCTTCAAACTACCATGCAGATTTCTTTTTATGCTGGGCAAGAAGTAAAAGGACTTCACTTAACTTCATACCAACTTCACTTGCTCCTAAGTATATGAAAAGGTGCTTATGAGTATACACTGTCATCACAATTTTGAAAATAATTTAACATTAACAAATTCAGCTGGGAAAGTCAGAAGATTGCAACAGACTCAAATTTATTGTAAATTCAGCATGAAAGTGGAAAGATTTTTTCCCATCTTACTGCATTACTGAAATCATCTCAAATATATATGATAGCAGTCATATCTGCCATGTCACGTTACATCTCTATGCACTGGAGACAAGAGATTGAAGATAAAACATCAAGATGGGAGGTGTAGACCAAGACCCCATTCTAGATGAATCTCTAACTTGTTTCCTCACCTTGCTGCTTGGATAAATCACCCCAACCAGGATGTTAGGAATTACTTATACCAGTCTCACTAATTTTCCTGAAGTTTTTTTGAGAGCCTGAATGTTCTACAGTGATATGTCGTACATTATCAGCAAGTCCTGACCTTTCTAAATGCATAATGAGTGGCAGATGTATAACAGAGCACCCCAACAGTATGTGTTTAAAAAAAAAGAAAAAAAAACAACTCACCAAGATACTCCCTAAACACAAAACCCACAGAACTCAGGCCCTTGTAGCAGGAGCATATTCAGGACCTTATATTTGCAGCACTTATATGAGGAGCGGAATCCCTAATTGCTTCAGGAGAAGCTTCACAATCATCCATACTGTAACTCTAGAGAAGAAGAAGTAACACATTTTAGTGGTGATGTATTTTAAATGATTTAACAAGATCCACAGTCATAAAGGAAAAACATGAAAAATTTGTAGTTAGTATTTGAAACTCATAGAAATTGATCTTGTGAAAGGATTCTTAGATGGTGAAAAGTATCAAAAAAGTGGTAGGAGCAGATAGTATTCAAGATAACTTAAGCAAATAATTAGCACATGCTCCACGTCCATTAACATTAATGAATGCAATGTTCTTTATGAAAAAAGCTGTTTTCCTTATAAAATTATGAAATAGCTTTCCTCTTTTTTTTTTATTATCATATAGCTTCTGCTCACTTTTTTGACTATTCTCATAAAATCAATTATCTGTGACAGACGGAAGGATAAAATGGCCTCCTTCAGTCCTCTGATATTTCTCTAGTTCTTCACATGAATTTGATTAGCTGAAGTAAAACTCACAAAACTGTGCTAATAATTTGACTTGTACAATGCATGACATTCCAAACAGCAGTTTTTAAACTGTACTTTAAGTGAGCCACATAAGCCTCCAGGCTCAATATAATAGCCCTGCAAATACTTTGCCTCAAAGTTTAATTTCTGTTTATACCAGTGTTTACTCTTTTTTTTTTTTTCCTGTGTCTAAATGTCAGCTATGATGTGGCAAAGGCTGCTCATTCTGAAGAATCTATGCAGCAATTGCAACAACAAGCTAGTAACAAGTAGCACACTGGAATACAAATGAATCTGAAGAGTCAAACATCAGTGCAGAGGACCAGGTGTCCATGATGTAGACATTTTTGGGAAGTGTTACTTTAAATTTATTTTGGCATAGTTCCAGTCAGATACTATGAACTAGACAAGAGATCACAACTTTGGTTAAGAACAACGTAAAAGGAATCCAGTCTATGCACTCTAGAATACCAAGGTGGGGGGGGGGGGAAAATCCGCAAGTAAGAAAGAAAAGCATGGAATCATTAAGGTTGTAAAAGACCTATTAGATCATCAAGTCCAACTTCCAACCTAGCACCACCATCACATTCACCATGAAGACATGCACTCAAAACACAATCCTGATCATATCTCAAATGCAGACACAGATGAAACATTTGTGATGAAACATGAATTTGGGGACAGAAAAATCTTCATCAGATTCTCAGGTAGATGAAAATTTAAATCTACAATTCATAAAATGACAACGAAAGGTTTCTTAGAATTACACCTTAAGTTATGAATTGCTGGCTACGATTTAAAAGCTCTCGCAATGTATATGGAATAGAAATGGAGTAAATACTTATCATTAATTAGTCACTAAGCGAAATGCTGCATATTGAAGAAAAATGATGATTCAAAGACGTTACACAGCTCAGACTCAATGTAAAAACTCAGACTCCATAACAAAATTCAAAGACCCTCAGACAAGCATGGTGCTTGCCCTGTTACAGCAATATTGCTCAAAGAGACACCAGGAGATTCTGCCCTACAGAAACAGTGCAGAACCAGTCCAGTCAAGAACCTTTACAACCTTACATAACAGTTCTGCATCTTTATTGTGACCTGTTATTCACTCTGTGCATCAAATCTTTCCCCTGCCATAGAATTTCAAATTTCAGTCATCCACATTTCCTATTTATGGCTCTGTTCTCCACACATTCAGGTTTTACATTCCGTGTTGCAGGGCTTGCAACCAGCTGAGTATCCACTACAGAATTGACCCTGAATGCCTCTTTTGAGACAATAATTTTGTTAGATATTAAAATAACAAACTCTATGACATTTAGCCCCTTTTGAAGCCAACCTTGAGCATTAACAAAAAAATGCTCCAAAGTATGAGACGCCATTATTAAAGAAATAAATCCAAAGATTTTTCCAGATGAAGAAAGGCCACAGGAATAATCTTGCTTATAAGACCACATATGATTATTAATGAGTTTTCAGTGTGCATACATACTCCTCAGAGAACCTTTCATAAGCTGTTCCCCAGCTGGGGAATGCATGACAGTGCAGCTCCACAGGGAGCCTCTATAAATACTCCAAGGCCAAAAGACATTGTGAGGACGAATAGCTTGCCCTTCATATAATTTACATGCTCAAAGTCACAAAACACTATGCATATATCAGTAAGGCTCATGGTCTCAACTTATGATTTCCTATGTAATAAGGGAACAGCATCTCTTTTCTTGAATTTGAATCAAGGAAAATAAAAACAAAGGGTACAGTAATTTATGGTATGCCTGCATGCTCAAGGCCGCAGAGAACTACCAGAGCTAGCTCTGCTTAAACCAACGCAGTTATCACTAGTAGTGCAGTTGTACTGAGTTGTCTTGTAATCTCAAAACACTGCTGCCAATAGCTGAGCTGGTTGATTATCTCTACATTAAACAGCCATTTAATTGTTTCAACAACACAACTATACCAAGGCCATAACATCTAATGAACACATCCCTGTGTTTCTCAGAGGATTTGGCTGAAACTCAGTGCTGAAAAGTAAATAAAACACTAACTTCTTGCCACTGGAATTTGCCAACAAATAAATGGAAATTATGGATTTAGATTATAAATAACTACTAGAATCATCAGAATCAATCAAAGTCTAAGGAAACAGAAAATGTAGGAGCTCGGAAAAAAAAGTAAGTTAGTCCTACGAAGGCTGAGGAGTTCTGATACTTCTCCTCTGTCAAGTTTCATCACAAATGAAAGGAAAATTTATCTGAGTAACAGTACTGTTTTACATTTTTTATAAGTGTAAACCAGGAAACATTAATACATAATTAATGGCACATTTTTATTTATTTATGCAGCAATGAACCTAAAAGAAACATGTAGAAATCTATGACTCAGACTCAGGAATAGCTTTTGCCTTCCCAAATTTTCTAACAGACCTAAGTCTTACAGCTGAAATTTGATAGCTATTGCTTCTGGTACGGGCATCAGGCATAATGGGTCTATATCTCATTCACACTTTTACTACCACTGTGACCTTAAATGAGCATTTAGAAAACTTTTAGAAACAAACTAGACCAAAATAAACTACTAAAAGCTACATACAATCTATGTAACTATACAGTATTGCTACACATAAACACAGAATAGCTTAACTAAGCATCTCTAAAAATGGACCTTTAATTACATGAAGTGTTGCCTGTATAAACAAGATCTTTAAACAATATGATGTACTATGAGAATCACAACATTATTAAGAAAGATAAAACAACTGACACTGGAATTAATTTTTAAGAGAGAGGCATCAGCTTTAAGCTAAATTTAAGATTTGAGTCTATAGAAGAAAAACACAAGAAACATATGATATGAATTTATGTGTCTACCTCTTATATGCTATCGGACATCCTAGTGTAAAACTGGAATAGACTACTACTAGCCTGTTTTATTGCTTATAGAGGCATAGTTGTATGCAATTGGACACTAGAATTTGATCACGAGAAAAAGCAATTGTGGATATGAAAAGTAGAAAAAATAAATTTGGTGCAACTGTTTTATGGGACTTACAGTGAACAAATTCCATTACAGTGTCAGTTTTACCCCATAGTGTATTTTTTAAAATTTTTTTATGAGTAATTAAAAACTCCTAACTCAACACTGCATGACAGGATCCTAGCTGAATTTACTAGACAAAAAAAGGTACTAGAGAACAGTAACAGTACTCATAGGACTAGCATTTGTCACTATTCATCAGTTCACCTGGAATCAAAAATGGTAATTTTCTTATGGATATTTTTGTTTCTGGAGCTCAGTGAGAGAGAAAAGCCTGTACACAGAAAGGAACATGGCCAGACACTGGATTCAGTTAGACCTTGTAGGTATTTCAGCAATGCCTTCAATCAGACACATTTAATTATCATCTACACACAGAATTAATAATAAAAACCTGTTGCAAGTGAGACTGCAAACCAGATTAATTCCTAATGCAGCACAACAGGCATCAGCCTAGTTATATCTGGCTAGCTGCACTACCACAGCTTGCTTTTTACTTCTATATTTTATAAGCAGTGTACAAGAATTATTTGCATGGCTTTACATCCAGAAAACACTTAACGCTTGCTTTATTTCCACTGAAGCCAATGAAATTAGGCCTAAGTTTAAAGTAAAGTGTACACTTCAATACAATAATGAAAAGTGGCCAAAATCACATTACTGGATTAGTATCTAAAAAGTCTTCAACTAATGTGCAGCTATGATTATAGGTTATTCTTTCCTCAAAGCCTAATGAGTCATTTCTTTATATACTTGTAAGAGCAGTCGGAGGCTTTCACTCCAGAAAAGCCTTTGTATAAGGTGCTTTGTGTAAAATAAAATGGCAGTCCTCACTGCATTTTGGCTTCAGGCAGTTCCTGAAAGTGCGCACTGAAGTATCTGTAAAGGAAAGACTAACCAGCTTCTGGATCTCAGCTGTAAGTGTAGCCTGTTTATAATATCAAGTTTAATGGAGTTTAGCACATGAAGAAAAGTAAAGATTTAAAGATTAAAAAGTGGCATATGTATGAGGTATAAGCAGGCTAGGGAAGCACCTATATAATTTTATAAAATCTGATCTGTTATGCTTGTGAAAAGGAAAAAAATTGGGCAGCTGCTCCAGCTGTGAGCAGACCACTCTCAAAAAAAAAAACCAAAACAACCAACAAACAAAAAAACCCCCACAACCAAACAAACAAACAAAAAAAACAAAACAAACCTACACTAAACAGTTCTAGAGTAGTTCCCTTATCATTTCATTCAGAGCCTCAAACTGCATCTATGAATAAAAGCATCAGTTTTCAGGGTCCTTTGTAAGTACTGTGGTAACAGGATTGGACTGTCCCCACTGGTCTTTCACTTCTGCTTTTAAACATACATATTTCCTCGTTTGTTCTCTTGAATAAATTCAACCTAGCTACTAAAAATGCTATTTAAAAAAAAATAAATTAAAAAAATAAACCAACTCAACTATTCTGGTCCAATAAAACAGCTGTTATTATTTAGGGCTAATTAAAAAAATAGCTAAGTCTTATTTCTATATTAAATTTAATTATTTGGTACACTCATGTGACATGAGAATCCTTTGAATACTAAAAGAGCTATATTAATTTGAATAGAAGTTTCTTTCCCCAACTTGTTGGGGTTTTTTTTAAATGTACTAGAACAACAGACCTCCAAATTCTGCAAAGACACTAAAAGAACACCAATTAAAGGAAGTATGCTGACATCAGTTGGCAGAAGAATTACAGATTGGGGATCACAATACTTCATTTAGAACAAAATTTTCTTTTATGCTTGGTACATAAGAACATCTAGCATAGAATAATTTCTCAAAAGTTTACTTTTTCAAACAATGTTCATGTTAACTAAATGAACCCCTGCTGAATCTAGTACAGGCTATCAAAATATTAGGAGGATAGAACAGAATTCTTTTTTTAGTCATGCTTAATCTCCACAAGCATTACATTTTTCTCAGGAAAAGAACCTTCCTGCCTTTCATCAAGCTCTAAGGTTCTCAGTTTCTCATACCCAAGATTATAAATAATCTCTCTAATATCTCAACAGTCAAATATCCCTACAGCTTTTTGGGAAGCATTCTTCCATGTCAGCATACAGTCTTGTCTTCTCACACTGGTGTGCTAGTTTAAAGGTAAAGCAGCAAGAGAAATTTACCCAATTTAGAAAGAGATTACAAGTCAGAATTACAATTAAATGGAAAAAAAAATACAATGTAAATACAATGA
Source organism: Anabacerthia variegaticeps (assembly GCA_035583185.1). Taxonomy (NCBI): domain Eukaryota; kingdom Metazoa; phylum Chordata; class Aves; order Passeriformes; family Furnariidae; genus Anabacerthia; species Anabacerthia variegaticeps. The sequence goes on from JAWWEW010000112.1 coordinate 60,594,970, forward strand.
TACAGAGAAAAAAAACCATTTGACCCACAAAAACAGAACAGATGTACAAGCCAGCACTGTAGGGTACAAACAAAATGGAGCTCGCCAACCCTTGTGCTGAGCACCACATGCCCTCCCCAAGTATAAAGTAAAAGGAACGAAGAAACCTGTTGGTGAGGATGATGGTCACAGTCCTGTTGAAATCCTGATCCCTCTCCAAATCTGATGAGTGCTAGAAGACCAAACCCCCAAGATTAGATATGCTTCGGCTCAGAGGGGAATACCCAGTAATAACCCTTGATGGCCCATTAGCTGACACGACCTCTCAGGCTGAGTGTGAAGGTGCTAATGACTTCCCCGAGGGGAGTTATCACACCTGAGTCATTGGTATGAAGACAGGAAAATTTCCCTATCTCACAGAGTTCCTAAACACTCAGCTTGTAGCCTGAGGAGCCAGGTGTGCCCTGGGCCCAATGATGCATCCAGGCTGCAAATGATCCGTTATTAGCAGTTCATGAGAACTGACATAGAGGGTGTAGAATACACAGCCCTGGCCAGACTCCCACTGTAATAAACTGGTCCTGGCCGCTATAACCAGGACAACTGAACAGACTTAGGATCTTTTTATCCTTCCTCCCCTTAGAACAGTAATTGACTAACTTCTATTTAAAGGTCACCATAATGCCATCAAGGAAAAGGAAAGTGTATGAAATTTAGAAGTTGTTTGTTTGTAGGTATTTCTTGTTAAAGGCAGAAAATTAATTTCAGAGAAAAACCATGGTGGTACAAAAAAGACTCAAATTACTAAATTCTAAAAGAATCAATAAGAATCAATTGCTTATCTTTTAAAAATGTGGATTGTTTCTGCTAACTAAATATTCACTTTGTTTAGTGGTAAGTATCTGATCTGGTTTTATTGACTTCTGTATTAAGTTTAACTCGGGGTTTTCAACAGCTCTACTACTATCCCTCAAAGCAAAACAAGAAAGAAGCAGGACAAGCAACAATTTAAAAAGGTGATTATTACATATCTTTCAAGATAAAAGAAGCTAATCATCATTCTGAGAAGAAAAAAAAGTGTACTTTCCTACTTTTCCCAGTTTTACATTCATGCATTCTCTGTGCATTTTGCCAAGTAAACTATTATGCTTCTATAGAAAGAACATAGTATAGATGACCAAAGTAGCATCAGTAAAACTGTTACAATATGCTGAATTTACTCTAATATGTAAAATCTCTGTTCAGAATTAGATTCTGTTTTGCCATGATACAGGAGATGACAGAACAAGAATCACAAGCCTGTTCCCTCAAGGAACTGATGCATTTCTACCATAGCAAGAACTCCACTACTGATTTTTACTTACCTTTTTTTATTATAAGATTTTCACTCTCTCTTTTACAAATCCTTTAAACGAGAGACTATGAACAACTTGTAATTATACTTTTGTATTGGTCTTGTTTCCATCTCAACAGATGACAAAAGAGCCTGAAGACTCTTCTCATTTAGGGAGGTTAAACAGAAAGAAAGAGCTAGCTCTAGGTCTTAAATTATCTCTAAAAAGATAGTGTGAGACACTGGATTATGATACTGGCTTGGACCAACTCAAGTGTGTGTGCGAGGGGCAGGGTGGGGAGGGACAAGTCAAATTTCATGGAGCTGAAATTGCCCCACATGCCAGCTTGTGTGAGACTCACTGGAAAACCCCAGAGCAGCTGTCAGTCAAAGGTAGCCCAGAATCATTGCTTCACACCATGCCCTCTGGAACTCCTATCCCAGCCCTAGTTTGGATGGCATAGCAGCAACACCACCCCTTATTCCATCCCAGAGTGGCCAGTGGGCCAGAAATCCTGCTTGGAAGGGGTGGCTACAGGAGGGCAAGAGCACCTAAAAACAGCAACACATCTTTGCTGGAGACCTGCCACCTGGAAGCTGGACTCTCACAGGATTCTCCAGTGGTAGCTATATACTTTTGCCTTTTTCTTTGTTCCTTCTTCTTCTCTTAATCTACTTTCTTAATATGTTGGGTAACTTGGGACCAAATGCGTTGGATTTTGCTAAATTGTATGGATTAGCATGTACTAAGTCAATGCTTTGTGGAATCCTTTGTTTTGGTTGAATGCTACCCTTTAAACTTTTGCCAAAATCTCTTATTTCCAAAAGTTTACCAGTAAAGTACCTCCTGAGAAAACGCATGTGGCATTTCTCCTTTGCACTCTCTTTTAAGGTGTTAAAAGAACAAGGGCTGTTCTAATAATTCAGCAGGTGAATTTTTGGAGCTTTGTATATTTTTAAAGTAAAACGTCTTTGGTGATCTCCTAGATCCAAGACTTGGGGTCTTACAGCTTGCGGAGTTAATGTCAAGTTAGTCAGAGATGTAATTTATCCAAAGGGAAGTCTTTCAAATATCAGGGAAAGAGCTGTTTGACATCTATTCCCTTAATCTACCCTACAGGGTGCCACAGCCAAAGCAAAATGTTGTCTATGCCAAGCCTGTTACTAACCTCAGTGCAAACAGGAAAAGTAAGAAGTGAAATACCGATCACTTCTTAGGTTAAATGAAAAATTAAATGATAAATTCCTTACTTTTACATGCAGAAAGCAAAAGTTAGATCACATTACCAACTGTAACGTTTCTAAGTGTGACACTTGCAGACCAATTATCAATATTCATCATGGAAAGAGAAGGATATAAAAAGCCATATTCTGCAAATTCTTTTCCACATTAAACATTATGTAAGACATGTATTAACTATAGAACTAGAACAAAGAGTATGCTTACTACAGCAGCACAGTCCAGAAGACAGTTAAGAAGTCTAAAAGACAGAGTTTGAAATCCAGGAATAATCAGCTCCGCAAACACAGGAACGGGCAAATTACTGATTAGCAATTCTGTAGAAATCATATAGGAGCCACAATGAACCTCAAAACACAAGTCCCCATGTAATGTAGTTACAAAAAGGGTGATTATTATTCCATGGCATCTACTCAGAGGTATAGCGTGTCCAGCTTTTAGGTCTCAATAATTCAAATCAGAAGTTTTATTAGGAGCTGGAGCTTACAGCAGTAAAAACTTGAAAGACTATGAAAGATTGTCCAAGATGAGACCTGAGCAATAGTTTCATTTTAAAATTGTGCTTTATAAAAAGATCTGATTTTCAGAAGATAAGCATTATTATTAGAAGTCCAGATAACGCTGGGTAGAACACCTCAAGATGTTCTGTTCAGACAGGAAGGATTCCAGATGCCTTCTAAGGTAACTACAAAAGGAAAGGAATTTTGCAATAGCTTTTTTATATTATTCTAACATTTAGTTAGAACAATGACTTGAGAAAATCTATAAAAGAGCAACAAAACAAAACAAAAAACTCCACAAAAGTAAACACACACCAATAACAAGCTGACTAAGGGACAGTATTTCACAAACAATTATTAAATCACTTACAAAAATGTTTAAGTAATTAGAAAAATCTGAAACAAACTAAGAATTTTATGCTTTGGATTAAAATTCTAGCCAAAATTTCTCCATGTCAGAACACTTCTGTGGATATTGAAAACAAGTTTGGTAAAGATAAATTGTTTTGTCAGTGTTTATGATAGCTTTCCCAAAGGATAGTTATAACTTAAAGCAGACCTGTTATAAAAAACTTGCCTTTAATGCCCTATTGAAAAGATGACCAGATATCACATTGCTCATGTGTACTTCTCTTTATCTGTGCTTGTCTTGACAAGCAGAAAAGAGAGTAGTTGCAGTTTGGCAGCAAAAATTTCTGAAGGTTCCAGCTGTGGTTTCCTGTATTTGGAGAAAAGATTGTACTCCAAATGTCTCATGGGCACTAAAAGTTAATGGAAAGTTTTTGCTTATAACCTCTTTGTAACTCTATATAATGGCTGGAGGTAATACCTTTCACTGCCTGACTTGGTAGGGGTTTCTCATTTCCTTTAATTACATAATGCTTTACTATTAAACACATTTAGAGAAAATATTATCAAGTGAACACAAAAACATGAAGAAGGACAACAGCCTTTTTTGTGTTCAAGACAGGGTACAAATGGAAAGCAATAAGATCACATCTGAGGATTAAAAGAAGTCTAGAAAAATCTTACACTTTTATAACATCTAGTAATAAAGAACAAAACACACATGACCAAGGAGCAGAAGATTCTATTGCAAAGACATGAACAAAGTGAATGTATAGTGCTTTTCTGAAAATCTAAACTCTAAAATTTCAAGTTTTCAAATTCTCATTTGCAGTATTACACATTCTATATGTTGGTGGGGGGAGGGAGGCGGTGGTGGACATGGGAAACAGCTATACTGGGAAAAGTGGAGAAACTAAAATAAAGAGTACAGAGTGATTATAAAACTGTCATGTGCCACACTTTTCATGAAAACTCAACTTGAATACTTCTAAAATACTTTGAAGGAACTCACACCAAGCCTTTACCACTTTAGGCCAATGCAAATATTCTAAAGACTCATATTTATACTTCCTTTTGCTTATTTACTGTAATAACACATGCATACAATTTACTGACTCTAGTAAAATCTTGGAATTGGCATTCCCTTTAGAAGGGAAGTAATTTTCAAAGGGGATTTATTTGTGTTAGAGGGAAATATTAATCTGCATATGATTAATTCCTCTATTAACTGTCAATTATTCAAAATTCTGGACAAAACAAAAAATATTAAACACAGCTGTGAACTTAACCATTCTGAATTTAGCGATTTGTGATATGAAATCCTCACATGAGCAAAAAAGTAAACTGAACAATCTGTTACTTCTTTATTCTTTGCTGTTTCTGACACCCATCTGAAAGTTATAAATACTGGTTTTTTACCCAAATAAGGCTAATAGGATGTTGAACTTAAACCACTCCACTGGGCTGGGGTCTGTCTGCTCTCTACCTCAATACATTCAACACTCTAATAATGAACTTTTCAAAGCCTTATACTGATAGCATTTCAATTAATGTTTCATAAATCAAAATCTAATAATCTGTTATTTTTATTCTTGCCTTTAAGCCAACAGTTGTAAATAATTTCCAGACTTCTCAGCAACACTGAAACAATACCTGAATTAAACAGGCAAGAATTATGACCCTACTGAACTGTGGATAACTGCCTTATTAATGCTTTAAATATATATTATTTTGTCATCATCATCATTTGATTTATATGTTCTACAAACAGATTAAAATATTACTATCAGTATCTCCTTGAAAATCCTATCCAGTTGACAAGAGTGAGACACAAATACTCAAGAATAAGTAGTTTTAACCTTTAATCTCCAGTGATTCATTGAACAGCTGAACAACTGACAAAGTATGAACTTCAGAACTGACCAAGTAATTTAACTTCTCTTGCAGACTTTAGCTATCTCATCTAAAGACAATAGTGTCATCACTCATATGAATTCTGCAAAATCCAAAACATGTATAACATTTTGAGACTTTGCAAAGAGAAGCTGGGCATACTAACATATTCTGGGCATCTCACTGTCTAGACTTTCTGTAAAATACACTTAAAAGAAGGTATTTTAATGTAAAAATTATAACATAAGATTACTTTTTAAGAGTTCAGATACTAAGCCAACGATTTTTTCCTTGTTCAATATAAGATTTCTTCAGACTCCTAAATTATAATTAGCAGATCTCCCAGTTTAAGAGCATAGTTGGATGTGGTGCAAGTTTGCCTTCACTTCAGCAAGAGCCAGAGTGACATGAATGCAAAAACTTTGTTTAAGAGTGTCTGGTCATTTTGTGCAACTTGTCTGCCCTATATTCTTTGTAATGCATGATCAAGCTTAAATCAGAGCCTCTTCCTCCCCACTTTTCTCTTATCTTCACTTCTTTGGAAGATCCTTATTTTTTCACTCCAGGCCTTGTCTGACAGAATCAGTAGTTACTCTTAGCATGGTGGTCTGCACCATGTTATCCAGATTTCATACTGTAAATTAACCATGGCCATTTCATGAACATGTAAAATCCTAATTTTGCTCCTCATGGTATTTATGCATTGTGTTTGGCTTGCAGCAGTCACTGGGGATGAGATGACTTCTGTAGCATTGTAACATTGGCAGATGCATACATGATTATTTTTCCTTTAGTTGCCTCTTACGAAATATAGTAAAATTCTGACTAAAAAAAAAAAAAACATCTGAAGAAGTGTGAGCCAGACAAGGGAGTAACTTTAAAAAGTAATTATGTGAATGACACTTCTCTTGCACCTTTTAAATAAGAAACAACCAACAGTCAAATTATGCAATCAATCAAAAACTAGGTGAACAATACACTACTTCATCAATTAAGTAGGAAGATTAGAATAAAGGAGGTAGAAAGGCTGTGTATAGTTTCATTGTGATACCTGTAAAACCACAGAAAACAACTGAAAGACAAATAGGTTGGGAGGAGTCCAATTAAAAGGTTAAAAGTATTCTGACCTATAATCAAATCATAGAATCACACAATATTCTAAATTCGAAGGAACTCACAAGGATCATCAGGTCCCGTTCCTGATTCCACACAGGGTGACCTAAAAGTTAAACCACATATCTAAGAGCATTTTCCAAACACTTCTTGAACACTCAAGCTTCAGAAAATGACCACTGCCTAGAGAGCTTGTTCCAGTGCTTTACCACCCTCTCAGTGAAGAACTCTCCTAATCTGAATTCCCCTGTCACAGCTTTAAGCCATTTCCCTATGTCCTAAGGCATTTCCTTGCATTCTAACCAAAAGAATGGACAGTTTCCAGGATACTTTTGAGAGAAAAGGCAGTTCCACTCATCCTCACACCAAAGGAGTATTCTAACGTCAAAGCCATAGGTAGTTTTGCAAGTATTTTAATTAAGCAGCATGTGCTTTACTTGAGCTTGTATAACTGGTTCAAAAATGAATTGGGATAAATGAAGAAGCCAGACTGAAAAAAACAGCATTTACTCCAGAGTTAGGAAAAAGTCCTTAAGAACACAGAAAGATCATAGAAATCTCTTTGTCTAGTTTACTGTACTGCGTATTTCATAGAAGACCACAGATATCCTGTCTACCATCTATCTGTCTTACTGAAAATAAACAAGGGAATTCAGGGGGGAAAAAAAACCTATTAAATTCTGACTTACAGAAAAAAAGAGAAAAACCAAAACACACAACATGCTACTGTTATAAAATACATATCCCACTGAGTTAATCTAACTCAAGTTTCTATTTGCATAAATACACTTGCATTTCACCAGCAATTTTCCTGTATATCAGAAGAAGAACAGAGATGTCAGAATAATAAATAATTCATAGTAAATTGCTAAACAACAGCTGAATGACAGATTCACCATCTTTCAGCTGCAAAACAAATAACTAGCTTTTGTATAAAAGCTCTAAGTTTGAATCAATTCAGCTTAGGCTTCTGCTTACAAGAACTTCTTTTGGCACAATAGGAGTATTTTACAGGAAGACAAGCAGTAGGTCAAATCCCATAATGGCACACTCATAACAGATCTCTACAACAGAGACCCTAGCTTAATTCAGCTTCCTTTGGCCCTTATTATTCACCAGTCATGATCATCTCTCTCACTGGAATTTTGTGTTGCACAAATTTCATGGGAAGCAAATCCAACTAATTTTAACTTATTTTGACAGCTTTCTTGAAAACAAAGGAAAACATCGGAGAATTTTTCTAAAGATAGCACTCTCAAATTCATCTATGCTTGTCTTTGAAAAACAAATCCTAAATTCATATCTGAATTTCATGAACAAAAACAGTCTGGCTGAATTTTTTATGACTTGAAATTTATTCAGTACTCTTTTTTTTTCTTATGAATATTGGGAAAACTTTGCAGAATTGAACATCCCTTGCAAATTCCGTTCTGATGATACAGATTATTACACAATATTCTTTAAAATGTTTTCACCAAAAAAATCTGAAAGAGCAGTGAGACTGCCTTCATAAGTAAGTCAAGTACATATATAAATACATAGTAAAAAACACTTAAGAAGGTTAAAGAATCTCATAAAGACAGACTAAGATAATAGTTAAGTTGGGGGGCGGGGGGGGAAGCCTTTCAGAATTGTATCTTGGCTCTCTCCTCAGAAACAATGTAATTTCCTTTAATTGCTCTAGACAATGCCAAAATTAGATGATAGACTAATGCAGAGTTCTCAGCTTTACAGCACAGAAAACCCATTTTCATCTAGTCTGGTCACATGCAGTGCCCGTACTATAGATTTGCACAAAGAGATTCCTGTATTATGTTACCTTGTTGAGCTAAGAATATGTTTCTTAGAAAAATCTACAGTCATAACTAGTCACTTGCCTTGCCCTAAGGTATCTCAAAATTAGGATCTTATGTCTGCTGAACTACTTCTTATAATTTTGGTTTTTATGAATTCTTTTACTTCAAAATGCTGTAAGTATTGAAAGTCTGCAACAAAATAAAAAAAAATAATATTTAAATAAAGTAAAAATTTTATTTTAGCCAAAGATATAAAGATGATCCTTTAATGTGGAAAACAGTCAGGAAAAAAATCAGTTCATTCAAAAAAAGGCAAATTATCGATTATTCACACAATTTTAGTCAAAAACCTTTTGAGAATGTCATTACTAGAATTCAGGCAATATGTTTTTCCTAAAAAATGTGCTAACGCCAGTGCAGTAACAGCTGCCTACTCTTCCATTGGTTTTTCCCTCAAGTACCACAGAAACCTTGTTGCTTTAAGAGCCATCAGTGCACATTGTGGACAGTTGGCCATGCACAGCACTTAAATTATTTCACTGCATGAATTCACTTCTCTGAAGGGGTATGCACAGTACATATGTATGCATGTATGGTTTATACCATTTAGTCACAAATGTATATACCATATTCATGTGAGATTATGCTACCATGCAACATGTAGTGTTCTGTAGAGCTCTGTCTGATTATTTTAATGATTATTTTAATGATTACAATGTTTATGACATCTGTAATGTTTAGTAGCAACAAATTCAAGTTTTCTTGCACATGTATTATAATAATGACAAATAGCCTCAGAACAAGAAAAAATCTTCTGGACCTGGCTATAATCTTATTACCTGATTTTCTGTTTACCATTTCTTTGAGGTATCTGCTTTCATTTAATCTGTGATACAGTGGTCTTTGCAGAGCACTAGTTTTAATAAGGTTCGATTGATCAAAGTAAGATAAATAATTTAAAACACTAAATATGTCAACTTAGTTAAAATGTATAAACTTACAAACACTTTCTTGAATCCATTTTTCAGCATTGTATTTCTTGTTGGCTAATTTCTTTTTAACAAATCCCAAAAGTATCATGCATCTTGATTGTCTCCAATCAAGATATCACTCTTGTCCAGGACTTTTCTTTAGATTAGTGTAATGATAATCTGCCTACCACTATCTGAAACATCTTGCTTCCACATTTCAATTGTTGCTATAGCTTCTTCCCTTTTAAAGACTTTAAAGTTTGCCTAGTATTCCAATGTTCTAAAAAACATTTCATCAATTCCTATCCAATGGTTCTGGGGATCTTTTACTTTCTCAAAGAATTCTTATTGTCCCTATCCAAAACACCAAAAGATTATTCTTTTGTGTGTAGATTTATTTACCTTTCAGATATTTACTCGCTAATGTTAATTCCTATGAGTTATATTACATCAAGTGGCTCCCCTTGATCAAGCGATGGGTTACCTTGTCATAAAAGGTAATCAGGTTTGACAAGGAGGAATTTCCTCTCATGAAGCCATGCTGGCTGTGACTGATGATAGCATTGGCTTTCAGATATTTTTCAGTACTTCCCAGAATAATCTTCTCCATAACTTTACCAAGCACTGAAGTGAGACTGACAAGTCTGTAGTTTCCAGAGTTCTCCTTCTTGCCCATCTTGAAAACTGGGACAGTATTCTCCTGCTTCCGGTCAGCTGGGACCTCTCCAGACTCCCAAGACTGCTCAAAAATCAAGAGAAGTTTTGTGATGACATCAGCCAGCTCTTTGAGGATTCTTGGACGAATCCCATCAGGCCCCATAGATTTGTAGGGACCCAACTGGAGCAACAGATCCCACACAGTTTCAGGATCGACTGGAAGTGCATCATTCTCACAGTCATGGTCCTCCAGCTCAGGGCACAGAGACTCCCTTGGTCCGTGTTGAAGACAGAGGCAAAGAAAGTGTCAGGCACCTCTGCCTTGCTTGTGAGGTGACTATCCTCATCCTGTAACAGGCTGATGATATTTCTATACTGCCTACTGCCATTATTTGAATGTGGCAGAATGATTTATTTCATAGTTGTGACACTGGTAGTGAAAAATATGTACTTTTCTATCAGAAATGTTGATTGTGTAGTATGTCTTTGTAAAGTAGCACTAGACAAATCAGGAAGAGTGAAGCTTTTTTCAAACTGTCACTAAAATAATGGGGACATGACTCTGACATCACTAAACTGAAGGCAAACACAGATGACTTCTTCATGAAAATAAGAGTTTGGGATTTTGTTTTGATGGCTTTCTGAATCCAGGGAAAAATAAACATACAGTAGGAAAAAGTAAGAAGGAGACAACACTGCTTTTAGAAAGGGAAACCTGAGAAGCAACAACAAGTCAGAGGTAAATATTCTGAAGTCTCATTTACTAAATGTTTTCCCTGACATTACTTACCCTAGTATCATCATCTTCCCCATTATTTTATGTATCAAGTGAAAACTCTGCTATACCTTTTAAAATGAAACCAAAAATCACCAAAAAAAACTAACGTCATGCTCTGAAGTGGTCCTGTGGAACAACTTCTGTAAATTAACCATTAAGCATGTAGTCCTTTCTGAACGGAGCTAATAATTGGAGCCAACTAGCCATAGAAGGCATTCCCAACCACTTTGTGGTGATTACCTTACTCTGCCACCTGCAAGTGTACCAGCAAAATGGCATCCCCGAATATCAGCCATAATAGTGTAGCCATGATGACGGCAATTCAGAATAGGGTAGATTTCTATCCTAAAACTGAAATGGGGAAAAAACCAGAATATCTGAAAGTACTGTCTACTCATTATTTGTTCTCCATGTGACAGTTCTCATTAGCCAATGGAAAACTCAAGTTTGAGAGTAGGCAGCTAGAGAAGCAATGATCTGCCCCATCTTTAGATAATGCATTCTAGAAACTCCATAATTACAATTCAAAAACTTCATGCAAAATAGTCTGGAAGTGCCTTTATCCTCTCCTCTGAAAGAGGAGTGTGGTTTTTTCATTCACTCAATTGAATGAATTTAGTCACTGTTTCAAACTTCACTGTATTTCACAAAACTTACCATCAGCTCTTTAAGCCCAATAGAGCAGTATCTGCCTGAACTAAAATTAAAGTTCTCTATATTTCCTCCAAATTCTACTAGAGCGAGGGAAAACATTTTTAACTGCTTAGGCATATAATTATCTAAAACACGTAATGTAAAATAAAAAAGAAATGTTGTGGGTGTTTGATGGTTTGTTTGGGTTTTTTAATAAGCTAGGAGAGGTTCTGTGAAGTATGAAATCAAGAATTTTCTTTAAAAGTACTGGAAAAAGAAAACATACACATTGTTATAGTGATGATTTCAAAATATTTGAATGTGAGAAGAGAACTCACATTCTCTGTACCTCTTCAGAACTCAATGTGTCTCCAGTAAAAACTAGTTAAGCTACTACTCAGCCTTAATCTTAAGGGTACTATCAAGACACTTTCTGTAATTTAAAATATATTTTTCCTCACATCTATTTCTAATAGCCTTGTTGAATCCACCACGTTGAATGCCTGATGATGCAATTTCTTCTCAAAATACTTGAAATTATTCACATGAATAGTCACACTAAAAACTATGGAAATATTTTCAATGTGAGTAAAAAGTTGCAAAAACTGCTAGTGGTCATTCCTCCCAATTTGATTATTATTACAGACATTCTTTGGAACACCTCAATGACAGACAAATACAGAACCAGCTATTTTGTCAGAAACCTGGTAGTAAGTGCATTTTGCAAATATATTTATAAATACATCAACAGAAAACCTGTATTCCAAAGAACAGATGACAAACATCAAAACTGCCAATCCTAATAACACCCCTTTCAAATAAAAATACAAGATTCCCGTGTTCATCCCAGACAAACCTGAACAGTAGTGATTTGAAAGGTTCTCTCTGGAGTTGATACCCGCATCTTGGTTTTCATGACACAGCATCAATTTACTTAAGCACTGTTGGTCAGGATTAGCCTGTGCACACTGAAAGTTGATTTCTATTCCTATATTTTATTCCATAGTTCCACAGTACTTTCATAAGGAGGTTTAATATTAGAACAATTTTATTCATGTAGAAAAAAGTCACTAAGGTCACCAAGTACCAAATTTCCCCTTACACTTTGATCCAATGTCTAGCTATCCAGACTTGCAATGAAGGAATGAAGCAGTACTTGCAGTGCTTTGGCTGATCTACTGCTTTTTACAGGCAGTGGTGCGAAAATACAGACGGCAGGACCAGTAATGGCCAAATGTTCCCAAGAAAAATAAATAGGGGAGAACATTCTGCACTTTTCTGAATTTTTTGAATCAGAGAACACCTAAAAATCCCATACCATACCTGGGGTGTATATGACACATTAATGTCAAGGCCAAATCATACTGACACCTAAATACCTGTACAGCTCCAAGCTATTCTCTCTGAGAGCTCATGACCCTTGGCTAAAGGCCAACACGCTGACTGACAGCAGTTACTGGATCAGGTTGGCAAAGTATCAGCATTACCCTCATGCAGAAAAAGCAAAGATCCAATATTAAATATTCTTCAGTATTTAACAGAAGTTCATTGCTTTGTCCAGAGTTTGGCATTTGACATGTCTGGTTTCTACAAAGACTCTCACCATATCCAATGCAATTTATACAATGCAAAATAAAAACTAGATAAACCATCAGCAACTTATTTGAAAAAAATAGTAATCTTTAAGAAAAATATAATGTACCTATGCAACCTGGTAAGAATTCTATTTGTTGAGAAGTTTTTCCATATACCATGTTTGTTTTTAAGATTTCGTTCTCTTGCTTTTTTGTTGAAATGAATTGAGCAAAACATATTCCCAGCAAGTTCAGCCCTGCTGACTCCTGATGGATTCACACTGAAGCATTATGCATCCATAAAGTCTCAAAGCTGCTTTCTTCTGGATAGAAAGAATTAGAAAATAATTTACAATTTTTTCCCAAGTTATGCAATACACGAGAACTCCAAAGTGTAATTGAAGCATGCACAATCACAAACTAATTTTCAGGTCTTCACATCACTTAACTGTATATTACAGTAAGTGCTGATATTATTTTAATGTTCATCGATGCCTTTATTTTCTAACAGTGAAAATGACAGCCATTTTTCACAGTGACAATTAGGAAAAAGTATCACTCCAAAGCACACGTTTTCTTTCCGAATTAAGCCTTTGATGTCTTCTATGCTTATTATTGTCAATATATCATTGCTTCCAATATGCTTCTTTAACACGATTTTTATGTTCTTGAGTAATTAGAATACATTACTATATGGGACAGTAGGACAACTTCTTAAACTCAGATGGAATGGTAACAACAACACTCTGTGCATAAATGATCCCTTCAAATAAGCAAATGCGATACAAAATTAGGAAATAAGCCTGAAGGAATTGTATAGCTTAAGATAATAGCTCACTCAATGTAATATTGTAAATATGCTAAAGGAAAACATAACAAAAATTTGAATGGATAACAAACCTTACAAACTTGAATTACTAAAGTTCTAAGATACTTCCATTACCTTCCTTCAGCTATAACTGAAAAGAAGTACACACAGTCTGAGTGCCCATTAAGCTTTTAAAGTGGAGTAAATAAAACAACTCTGCACTACAAAAGTAATTTTATAAAAATGAGCTACAAGGCAAAAATCATTTAGTTTGATGGATACTGTGAAAAGCGAGTATAGCTAAAATAGATGTAATAAGAAATCTAGATGAATGTGTTTAATAGGAGTGTTTTTAAAAATTAAAACCATAACAAAATGTTAATGGGTATATGGCAGTGAAACTTACAGTAGTAAATCTTGGGAAAAACCCTGATACTCATATGAAAAACAGATCAAACAGCCCACAATTTCATGAAATAACAATCAAGCAGGGAACCAAACTCCAGATCCCCAAGAAGTAAATATCCACACAAGGTCCAACCCTTACTGCAACTTAGGCTCAACAGCCATCTTTATCAGCTTCATTTTTACTTTTTTATTAGTAAAATTAGTCAGCTAAAAATCTGACGGACCTGCATTTCCACCTGAAGCTCTCACAAGCCAGAGGAGCAAAGGATTATAGTATCTTTTTTTTGTCTAAGGCTCCACAGCTCCTAGATAAACTAAGAAAAGTAAAGCAAGGGTGTCCAGCAAGAGGTACAAAATTACTACAAGAAGACAGCAGTAGACAGTACTTTCCAAAGATAAGAAAGGCATGAAGAGAGATGAAGATTTGCTTGCCCCTGTGAGACTTCCTCTATTGAGTTAAGAAGGACAGGAAATTTCCCCTCCCACTGCCTTACCCTACGTAGCTAAGAAACCAAAAAGGGCAAGAATATAGGGAACCTCATGAGGATATGAGGGTCTAGAATCCCTTCTTTTCCAGAGGAAGGAACTGCTGTGGGATGCACGACAAAAGCATGAACTGGTTGTATCCAAAGGTATGGTTTATTCCATAGAAGATTCTAAAAATGAGGTGACCAAAATCCTACCTTGCTTCAGCATTCCCCTGCACTAACTGCACTGTATCTCATCCTTTCATGCAAAAAGTACCCCCCAGGCTAATCCTGTATCCTTTCACAGTATCCTGAAGGCACATAGAAACATCTGATTCTCTAAATCACCAGCCACACTTATATTCATTTGAGTGGTTTAAAGCCCTATGGCCCACAGCTAGCACCTAGGCCAAGCTTGAAGAAAAGACTTCCAATTTATAAATAAATTGATTTAAATAGCAATTCATTCTTGTATGCTTATTCAGGCTTGTAGATATATTTTCACTGCATTATTAGACAGAGTAAGCAGAACTGGAACTTCAGTGGATATCTTGGAAGCAGCTGATTTGCTCAACCTTAAAGCAATTCCAACTACAGATTTTTGTTCATAAATGGGAAGTGGTTAAGAGCAATATTAGCATTGTACTTCATGCTAATGATACCATAAGGAAAACTCTCTGCATCCATTTTATAAAGAGAAAAAAAAACCCTTCCCTTCCAGGCACAGCTAATGCAAAAATAAATGTACTAAACACCACAATGCATCCAATCTTTAGTACAGCATTGCCTCAAAAGACTGGCAAGCAACTGCAAACACTCTCATTTAGGTTTTTGAACTCTCCTGTGTGAAATGTAGAAGCATGGTTCTTTATGTCTGAAAAGGAATTGGGAAAGAACCCTAGAACCCTGACTTAAATTGCAATTGTATGCTAGTGCGTGTCTGCACACAAGCACCTTTTTTAATATACACATTATCTGTCTTTCAGGAGGTATTCTCATTGTTATCATCCTCATTGTGGCTACACAGGTTCTTGGCCTCTGCCCTGTCTCTCCAAACTCAGTCGCCCCAACATTACAGCCAGGAAAACCTGTTTAAAACATGTAACAAAGCTAGATCTCAGACACTTAGGAGGGGAAAAAAAATAAAAAACAAAAACCAATATAATACAACATTATCCCCAAAAGGAGGTCAGTGTCTTGGAGAAAATAAGAACAGTCAGACAAAGCCAGATAACCCTATTAACTCTAGCTTTCTCACAAACAAATTGACCAGTGATCTAGAACTGATAATGGCTTTTAATACATTTTTTTAAGCTCCTACAGGATTGAAAATAATGTCCTCTTTGGAAACTAATTACTTTTTATTGTGGCTTGTTAGTCGTGGTGATTTTGTGTGTCCATGTTTTCATATGGAATAAAGATCTGAAGAGGTTCAACGTGACAATCATTAGAAGCAAGATCTAAAGAAAAAATATTACCTGCATTAAAAAATGAGCTTTCTTTACTCTGCCAAAACTAACTTAAATCAACATAGCTTTGAAAATTGACAGTGACATGCACTCATACTGCACAAGACTCATTTTTAATGTAGTTGCCAGAAAGGCAGTTCTGCTACAGATCATTACTGCATAGCTCATATGCCTCATTCACTAGCCCAGTCTGATGCAATTACAAGAAAGCCATCCAAATGCAAAACATCTCTTTAAGAAGGTCATCATGTACAAAGAATTCAAATACTGGTACATGGCACATGGACTGCCTCATTTATCAGTTATGATATTTCTTTTTATTTTATTTTAAAGCACTGTTCATCTGCATGAAGCACACAATAGTAATCAAAAATAACATTCAGTTTAAGAATAGAATGTGACCCTCAGGTCATTGAGCTAAAAAACAGAATATAAAAACTTCATTTGATAAGACTGCCCCATAGACTGTCACGTGGCTTCCTTCTTCTGCCTTCTAATTCCAACTCTCAAACAAGGTTCCAACTCCCTTTTCCTTTAGAAGTCCTATCAAACTCCCTCCAAACTCTAATATCTCTTCCTGAAGACCTTGATCTTTTTGTTTTATATTTCTGCTGTGGTACAGTCAGAACACTGCAATTTTTCTTTATTAATGGTATCTTCTTGAGCCCAATGCTATGACAGGCTTCTAATACAGATTTGTGATTTTGCACTAATTGGGCAGCACCATGAACAGGTGGTGAGTCAGCTAAATAAAATTATGTTAACATAATGCAACCCACATCTCCACTTCGTATCTTTCATCTACAAATTCAAATGTTGTTATGTTGTTTTCTTTATAGGCTACACTTCAGAGAAATTTCATTACATTTCCTGAACTTCAGAAAATATGTTGGATAGACGGGGAGTGGGGAAAACAGATGACAAAAACATAGAATCTGGATTGTTCTCAAAGCAGGTGCAAAGGCTCTTCCAAGCGCTGAATTACTGAGTATCAAAATCTTCACTTACAGTATCTTCTCCATTGACACAATCTGACACAATCATTGTCTTATCTAAATAGTCCTGAATCACAATTTGAGAATAATAGGAAAAACACTGTAGTAGAAGTGAAAGACTGGCAGTACAAAAAGTAACAACACTTCACTGTGAGCCCCTATCCCTTCCTGATCTGGGTCAGTGCAACTGCACAGAATGAAATCCACACTGTTATGTAACAATTTGTCCCTGATACAAGTCTGTGTAAGCATATAACCATCTCTAAAAAAAAAAAAAAAGACTGCAATGAAAAATGATCAGTGTATACAAGATTGGTTATAAAATTTATGAAGCTCTTCAAAGAGTTTGCAAAGTGATAGAGCAGTTTGGGAACCCCTGGGATCTCTGCATCCTCACAACATAACAAGTTTTGTGAGAACATAATTCTTTATACGTTGGCCTATTTGTTCAAACTGATTATGAAAAATAGAAAATAAGTTACTGATATGATATGTACATACTAAGAAAACTGAAAATCCACTCTTTTTCTCTATTGCAAAAGGATATTTTATGCCACTTAAGGACTACGTAACCACAGATGCATTGAGTCTGAGTAATCATTAAGTATGCAAAATAATAATTCACATTATTCAAAATTAAATTCAATAAGATATGGCAAGTAGCTTCCTTAAAGGTAGAATGGTTGATATTAGATGCAATTTCTGTTCTTAAAGAAATTTATGGAATTTATTTATTAAATACAGAATTAAATTATCACATTCTATTCTCAGTACAACCAATATTCCTCAATTTTTCAGGCTTAATTAATTTTTCTCCTTTTATTCCTGCCTACTTTCTTTGTGACATTTTCCTGTCACAAAGTACTTCAGACATTTTGTCTAGGTTGCTCAAACGGTACTGACCACTTTTCATGGTCTTTTTTATGCTTCACACCCTCTCTTCACTTACAGCTCAGACTTAAAGGAGGCAATTCCAAAACACTTTTAAATGCAGCCTAAGAAATTCTTCATTTCCAAGACAAACCAGATGAGAATAGTATTGAATGAAAATCATTATTATTTGAGTGCTGGCCTGTGCCGTTGTGTGACAAAAAGACAGTTTCAAATAATCTAGTATGTTATAAGGCAAAGGATAGCATAAGTTTAACATTCAGTAAGTCAAAGAGGTTAAATGCTGAGTGAAAATAAAAATTCATGGCTTGGATCTAACAGTCAGATGACGATTAGATCATGCTGACAGGGGAACATAATGGAACATGTTCTTCCAACCTGTATTCCTCAGATACCTAAAGGTAGTTTTGGTTTCCAGATCATCAGACCAAAACCTTTTATAACTTTTTTAAGAGAAATAAAACAACATTGTTATAGGGGAGAAAAAAAAAAAAAAAAAAAGAAAAAAGAGGAAACTCAAACATTAAACATTTAGCATTTGTTTAACATTCTAGGCAGTTTAATATTTAGCACTAGGCATCCAATAAGCTTTCCTGTCTCCAAGCTTTACTGACAACAAACACATAACTCACAGGAGCAAAGCCTTTTTGGAACAGACTGAATGCTGTTATTTTTAAGTAAATTATGATCAAAGAAAATTATGTGGGTGGAGATTTGCAGTTCTCCATCATGAGAGACTTTAGGACTATTCTACCAGAGGAAGCATTATTTATGGAACAGGTATATGAGGCAGAGCTTAGAAGCTATTTCAACAGTTTGTTCTAGCCATTTTCTTCTGCCTCCTACCTGATATCATATTAATATGATTTTAGGAATGCAGCAGTTTCTTTATGGCATCAAACTCATATTTCACTTAATACAAGAGATTTGTAATAATAATGATCGGTAGGTGTTCCAGAAAAGCACAGGAAAACTCCAAATCAAATCAATGAGGAATAATTCTTCACTACTCCTAATTCAATATTAAGGTATAATAATTGAAGAAGTGTTGAAATCCTTAAAAATTTTTGTCTCACTTCCATACTGCTTTTATGGGTATTACACCCCAGAATATTTTTGTTCTCCAAATACAAATTATCTTCAGATTTTAGGATAGTTTCACAATGAGGGCCTGAGTTTCAATTTAGTTGGTTTTTTTTTTTTATCTTATGATTCTTTATCTTCTTGGAAAATTTTCCAATCCACAGGTCACGTTATATAACATTTTGATCTCTATAGATTCTAAAAGATATATTATAGTCCTACCAAAAGGAGAACACTACAGTGTTTATTCAGTTACCTTTGATAATTTTTGCTGGAAAACACATCCCAGGTAAAATGACTTGTGTAAGGAACAACAGAAGGAACTTGCCAAAGACAAGACAAGTAAGGGAATCTTATTTCCTAAATGTCCATGCCATGTATTAACCTCCATTGCTCCCCATGTAAGTATACGGTGATAGGGTGTTTGTACCTCTTGTCCCAATGTATTTTATTTTTTGGATATTTTTCACCTTCCTGAATTGCAACCAGACAACGGGGAGGTCCCAGAAGAGTTTTCAGTTATGCTAATAATACACCTAGGATGGAGTAATGATAAAATTTAATCAAAATAGTGGCATAGAGATATTTGTACTCCATTGAATCAGAACTTCAGAAGTGCTGATACATTGGGCAGATTAAATTAGATTCATCAATATTTGTATTACTTCCATATATTCCAAAATTTAGGTTATCATTAGGAATTGGTAGCCAAATAAAAGTGTATTAAACTAAAAAAAATACTCAGAACATTCATTGCAGTATTTCAGTCCCACTGCCAGCTCTGAATTTGAACAGTGCAAAGAACAGAACATGAAAGTTCCTTACCAAACATTTGAAGAAACTACATTCATAGCTATATATGTTTGTTTGTTCATTCAGCCAGAGATCCAAACTAACTAAATCTGCTCCTTCATCTCAGACCATCCATATTTTGAAGAAGTTTTCCAAATATTTCAAAAGAATGGCCCTTGTTGTACCTCATGTTCACCACCTACTACAGTACCGCTCTGAACCGTCAAGGAGACTTTGCATTTTTTTTATACCTTTCTATCAGATAGTTCAAAAGAGCAATATCCCTTCTAGTCACGTATGAAGCAAAGAAAGGTAATTCTATTTAGATATGAAGTGCCTTAAAACACAAGTTTGGATCTATTCAATATACATATAACACATTAAGTGAGAGAAAAAGATCATAAGCACTGGCAAAAGATCCAAGAGTAAACAAAGGAAAAATCCTTCATAGGAACTATACATATCTTCATATTAGGGTAACCAGGATCTTTGAAAGGCACATTAGAACTCTTAATGTTTATGCTATTATGGATCATATTAAAATGTTGCATGGAAAAAAAAGACAAAGTACGTTAACAGAATTTGAAACAAATACCAATTATTACAGTGGAATCTTGACAAATTTAGACTTTTTTGTCCGTACGATTTTTCTAAGTATACTTGGATAGAATTCAACCAATATTGGTTCTACTTTCTTCATTACATTGATTTTTAAATAATACTTATTTCTGTCATCCAAATGACTGGATGGAATCTGATAGTAAGATGTTCTTAATTTATGCATTTTTCGTCTACTGCTTAGAAATTGATTCCTGCTTTTCAGTAGCAGACCAACAATATTGTCAATTATAACAAGCTTTAGTAAAGACCAGACATATGGTAGTAAACAAATCTTTCCAACCGACTTGCAATACTTGAGCAACTAGCTTTTCATGCTTCAGCAGCTTTGCCAAGTTTGTCAACATTCTTGCAATCGTTACTACTCTTATTTTGCAGAAATGAGTTATTTTATGATCTAAGACTTACTTGTCTTCCTCTATATTTTGAAATATACAAACACACACTATGTAATACACAGATCCCAAATACCTTCATGGTCTATTCAGGATTCACAAGTAGGCATCCTTTGTGACCAACAGAGAGGTCTCATTTGACAACTGATCTGTAAGCTTGCACAGGCACAGGACCAGCACAACAGTAGCAACTTGCACTCAAAAATTTTGGTACCATTGTGGTGGCCACCTTTTATGTTCCACAATCCAAGTCTGAAGTCTTAGATATCCAGGAAAAGGCCAACCAAAACGATCTTTCATCTTGAAGTATGTATCAGGCCTAACAGAATGATCCTGGTTAATTCTGCTGCAAATGTACATGGAGTGCTATGGGATGTAACAGTGGAAGGCAAAGACAGTCCAAATGGAATTATAAGGTCCTGTCCTCGTTTAAGTGAACACCCATATGTTTTTCATTACAGAATCAGTGAATAAAATATATAAAATATATAACTGAATTAAAAAAGCATGGGGAACAAGGAATAGATACGAGATTTACTCTGTTTGCCAGGTGAGTTGCCTTACCACTACAGAAAAGCATCCAATTTTCCCAAAAACATTTGTACTCTTCAACTGACTGGTGATCTGACTTTAACAGAAAAAGCATTACTTATCCCCAGCTAGCTTTGTCTGTATACGGATGCATAGAACATCCTCTTTGGACACAAAACATGTCGGACTGAACAGAGATGGAAGCTCAGTCCTCACATCAGAAGGGAGAGACTTATTTTATAAAAAACACTACCAGACACCTCCTCTAATACCTGCCCTTTGGAAGAAGGGCTGCAGATGGCAACTGCATCCTAGAGAACAATACAGACACACAAATCAAGCAGTAGACCAGGAATCTTGATGCCATATAGACCTGGACTGCAAGTCAGCACCTCTGTATGGAAAAGATACTGAATTTCAATATTTTTCAGCACTGTGCCTTTCATATTCATTCAGGATTCTCTCTTCCACTTTCACATTTTCTTCCCTGTACTACAAAGAAGGACACCTCCAAAGGTAGTGGTGGGAGAGATCATTTGGATTGTTCCAGAGGATGGAGAATGATTACTCTCCTTTATCCATCTTTAGGAGAAGTCACTATCAGTCACTACATTCTAACCTGTTTAAACTAAACCAGTCTTATTCTCGGTAGTCTTAAAGTTCTTAAATTACTTAGTGAATATTTGGTGTGTTCTAGTTACCTAAAGGCTGAGGAGGGACGGGGGTGGGGGTTATTACAATATTGAACACAGTGGGATTGTTTGAAGATTAAAATTTTATTTGTCAGCTAGTTTGCTCAAGGATGCAATATGTGCAGCACTTTACAATGAAAAATTGAAATTATTTTGTTTTCTACTCTTTTGTAATTTTCCATCTCTTCCCTTAAATATTTCATCACCTATATAATAATGATTTTCTCTGTGTAACATTTCTAAACGCCAGCAGATCCCTCAATAACTGCACAAAGCCAGACAATTAACATTTGAGAACACTTTAAACTAGAAGACTTTTTCACAGCAAGGCATATCACTGACTATGATATGTAAATGCTATGCACAAATCATCTCAAATATTGACAAACAGTAAATGACATGTTTTACTCAGGTGGTATTTGATTGAGATACTTATACTGAGATACCACAATATGATTTGATGCCTTCAGTGCTTCATTTGTGCCTTTTAAGTTATACTGGATAAGTAAACCCACAGCCTGTAATATCTCATCTACGCAGATGTGGCACAATCTTTACACATACATTCCATACTGCACAGCAGCTTCCATGGGGTTGGTGAAGATAGAATGAAAGACGGGAATTTAAATGAGTAATATCTCAGTCCTCTAACATAAGTATGGTAGCAATGTTTTGAGACAAGATGAAGTCAGGAGATGAGGATAATGAAATACAGACACTAGGGCTTTAGTAAAACATTTGGCTTGTTTGCTGCAAAGTTTCAAACCTTCCACTTGCACATTTAAGCAAGTTACATAATCTACAAGACGTGACAAGTGCTGCAACTGCAGAACAGAAAGATGTGTCCAACCTAGCTTATATACCACTGAAGGGCTGTTAGAAACTTTTTCCTTCCAACAGCAAATAAACAGTTGTATTTAAAAAAATCATTAACAAGAAGTGACACAATGAAATTCTTGTAGAAACTTATGGAAAAATTATATGACAACAGCTGAAATTAAAAAACTACATAGATCATATTTTAATATAAAGGGCAAGAAATTATAGGTTGGATGGTAGATGGATGATAACGGATTACTGGCTCTGAAAAATTGATCAGAACTTCAAAATATGCATACACTTCTTCACTTGCATTTCAAAGTAGCTGTACCTCCTGATTATAACCCTTACTCCAAAGACACAATTTGGCAGTGAACATACATACTGAAACGTCAAGAATTTTTGTACTTCACGCATAAACATTACATATAATACACCATAGCAAAATAATAGTATTAAAATATAATTATATTGTTCCAAAATGTGAAGCATGTCCTGAAAGGCAATAGGATTTTAATAAAAAACAGGTTCAAATCACAAATTTCAAAATTACAACCATTTGATTAAAGTTGTTAAAAATCAAGGCTAAAATATAAACATATTTTAAAAACTGAACAGAAAAGTTAAGGACATACCTGTCTGTGAAAACTAAGTGTTGTTCAAAATATATTCCGATTAAACTGTAATTACCTTTCACACTAAAAAAACATTGCAACCTGTAAGAAAGGGAACTTACATGTTTGTGAACTGGGCTGTGCAAAGGTTGCTTGAGTCCTTCCATTCAACCTGTCTCTACTTCTCAACTCTGTATGTGCCTATCTTCTGCCTCAGGCATCAAAATAAATCCAAGTCCCTCCATTTCTAGAATTCCCAAAATTATAAACACTATCATTCTTACTTATTTATTTGGTGAAGAGTTTCTGTTTCATGACTGAATGGCAGACCCCTTTTGCTTCACTCCAGCAAACACAATATTCAACATGTCAGATTCCATTTTTTTTGCCTAGATAAACATGTTCTATCATGCTAAGGAAGACCCATATGCTGATACATAAATTCCTCCAACTATTTGACTAAACAATTGTGTGGTGCTTAAAGGGGATTTAGGTAGTCAAAGAGCAGTTTTGATACTGCAAAGCAGCAAAATAGCACCCTGACGGTGATCTGAAAGCTCCCAGTTGCTGGCCAAAGCAATCAGCATTCCAAACTGCATCTAAACATAAACAGAACTGAAAAATGTATGATATTTTAAGCATGCCTGCTTTGGGCTAGTTACCTGGCTGCTAGATATTGATTGAGTAATATAGCCTCAGTGCACTTTATAACAAGACAAGTACAAAATCAAAGGTCTTGGATTTCAGCCTTTTAACTGCTCATGCTTTTTTTTTTCCTCTGCACCTCCACAATCTATATCATATCAGCAGGCAATTATCTGTCTTTAGAATATTATAATGTCACTATTACTTAATATAGACTACCAGTAATTCTCTGAGTACTTGACACTAACAGGAACAGCTCAAGAAATAGATTAAGCTTTAGCTAATACATTTTCTTTTTAATTTAGTTTGCTTAATATATAAAATATCTCCACTATTCCTTGAATACAGTGCTCAAGCAGATAGTCTATATATGTATTACTACATAACTGTATGAATAAACATTAATGTACTTACACATTTACTTAAATATGACATTTCAATGAAAAACCACAACTTTTAAGACAATATATTGAACACTGAATCCATTGCCAGGAAAACTCCTTGTGTATGCATCATGTTACAAATGAACATGCCTAGTTTAAACCAGAGCTGCCATATATCAGAACTACAGCCAAAGTATTTTTCATATAGGAGTACCACTGAGACCACCTGCAGAGAAATACACTTTATCTGCACTTTTACAGCATGTCTGCACTTACACTACTCAAATATAGGAGGGAAGGAAAGATCTATCAGTACTCTTTGACTTGTTGACTTTGTCAAATGCAACTTAACTTCAGTGTAGTTCAGCTATAATGTTCAATACTTCATTGACTATAATTTCAGTCATTCCATGCTCCCAAAAAGGCAGTTTATGTAACATCACAGGTAGCAGAATGTTCTCCATGACAAAGTCTAGCCATTTTAGTCTAAATTATTATGTGAGTTTTAAAGCCAGAATATTTTTTAACTTTATGAATATATGTCTTCGCAGATACCACAGACAAACAATCTTGCTTTTTAAATATGGAACTGAGTGTCTTATATTTTTAAAAAAAGTGTACCTTAGACACAGACAGAATATATGAGACATACCAGATACCACATATAGCAACAGCACCCAGAGGGAAAATAATCACATATACTTGCTCTTTAAATGCCTAGGCAGATCTACAGCATGCAATAAAGGTAACTTCTGTCCATAATAGACTTGTGTCATTATTCAAAAGCCTTTAAGAAGATTTCTAAGTTCATATTCCTGAAATTTTTACTTCTCCACCAAACTACAGCCATTCATCTCTTTAAAGATCTTGCCTCCCCTATAAGCCTCCCTGCTCCAACCTGCAAGTCATTTCTTACATTTTCCTGAATTGAGTTCTGTACCAAGGAATTGTGGCTATTAGCAGATCACAAATGTCACTTCATGAGAATTTAGTGAGGTTTCAAACAATTTCTCTTGTTACATGGTGCAGAAACTTAAAACTTTCTGAGTCTTTCGATGAGATAAAGGTATGGTAACTTTTTTTTTAGTATCTAAACAAAGACCCGTACACTCTTAAAGCTCATGCATTTTACTCTAAACTAGTAAACTAGTTAGTCTAATACATGATCTCATCCTCTGCTATAATCCTCATATTGCTCATTCTTAAGTACTGATGTACTACAGTATCAAAGATTAACTTACACCAAACTTCTTTGTTTTGGATATGGGGATCTTCCACACTATGAATGACATTCATTTAAATGGATGTGGAATAACAAACTGAATCATAATTCAAGTTTCCAAAAGTTCAGGGATTTAGTAATACAGACTTATCAAACTCCTCAATTACTTATAAGACCTAAGGCTGAAGACTCTGGATGACACCTTAAAGCAAGATCTCTGTACTACCTGCACAAGAAAAATTACATTAAGAATATGAGGTGTTAGAGCAGAAGATGAAATATTTCTATTAGCTATATTTGTTTATGTTACATTTCACTTGGAGTTGAAAGTAAAATTTTGTATTTCTATTAAGCACTGACCAATCATTATTTTATTTAGACTGTCACATAACCAAGGATCCACCCTTGGCTGACAAGCTTCACTGCAAGACACACGAGAAAGAGGAAAGGAAAGAAGAAACAAGAAGTGAAAAAGAGATAGGGAGAGTAAGGAAGAGAGAGAGAAAAGTGAGGACGAGTGACAGTAAGAGAAAGGCAAACAAAATGCAAGAGAAGATGAGAAGGGACATTTGTCCTTGTAAACAGGTAGGAATGCCTCTGATCTTGGAGAAAAAGGAAAGTGCTTATCTCCAAGTATGTGGTCAATGTTTAACTTTGAGGGGCTTAGTAACACAGATGACCAAAACTATCGTAGCCAGAAAAACCACAGACATTCTAAGGTGGAAGCTTCATGAGAAATTTGAATTTAGAGTTGTGTAACTTACTTTCTCCTCCTTGTTCCCTGTTGATACTAACATTCGAAAGAGCTCTTAAACTTGCATAACAGTACCTTGACAAAATGCTGGGCCCTATATCTGACAGAGTCCAGCAGAACAGAAAGCTTGAAACCAGGTCCATAGTTACAAGGATTTGCCTTACAGCATCGTCTTGACAAATCTTCCCTAATTCACTACCTGATCTGTAGGGAAGTCAGTGTAACATCCTAGTTCCTTCTGCTGTCTCCATGTATCACAGTTCCTGGTTTTGAAGGAATGAAATATCTAGCTTAGTGAACATTCTGGGCTTGAAAAGTAAGATTTAGGGTTTCCCATACCTCGTCTTAGAAAATATATTGTAGGATTTATGTACCGAATAATTTTCAAGTCAATTTCACACAAGAGAAGAGGGGGAAGAAGCTGGGGCAGTGTGGAGCGTGGGGAAGAGAGAGAAAATTACAGCAACATAAAAATTATGTAAATAGCATTAGCTTTTCATGCTTTAGTACAAAAAAATAAGTTGCAAGGCCAAAATCTAATAGCTCTTTAGAAATTGCAATGGAAGTTAAAGCATTAAGAGTAACATCCTCTTGAGTTTGACTTCCAGTGTGAGCATAACAGACACACAGATTGTCTTCGCCTGTTATTTCCTTCATGCCAAACACCAAAACACTGTAGTGGAGCTACATAGGACTCCAAGACCACTACTGTTGCATCTAAGTCTGAATCTTTCTTCTCTGCAAAAGAAAATGAATGATACCTGTTTCAAAAATCTAAGCCTAATTAAATTCGTATGTTAAGCTAAGGCTTTCCTCATTCATTAAAAGAGACCACATCAGAAGGTCAGATCCAGAAATTCAGAAGGCGTCCAAAAGCTTGAAAGAGCATCCAAGCTTTTGGGAATGCAAATAGTAAATCAAGTGTTGACAATTCCTCATTATGCTCAACTAGGACCTAAACATTTTTTTTTTTTTAAATAAGAGCTGTGGCTCTTTCACCTAATTAAAAGGACTAAATTCTAATAAAGGGCTTTAAAAAAACAAGTATCTGGAGTTCACCTGACCTTAATTACATTCCTTAAATGTTCACAGAGTCCTCTGCTCTTCAAGTAACTTCATATAAGTTCTATATGCTGCAGAGGGTTTAAGGAAAAGCTCCATAAACACTGCCTCTCCCACTTTTCAACCCTTTTCTCAAACCTCTACAAGCCAAAAATTTATGCATTCTGTAAAGGCATTTAAATTGTTCTTGCCTACTTGCCACATGCACTGAAAGAACCCTCCACAGTGCACAGCGGACATAACCTCAACAGTGACCTCTGGGTCATACATAATTGCATCATGTACTCAAAAGGATGAGAAGACTTTCAAACAACAATTGTTTGACATGTCTGATGCTGCTGAGGCAAAGAGTCTTCTGTTGGCTCAGCTTTAGATCAGAATGTACAAAAAAATCTCAAAGGAAAACAGCTACATTATATTTTGTTTACTGAAGTTCAGTAACAAGACTGCCAAGTTCCTTTCAAATAAAACTACACAAATCTAGTGAGGTAGTAAGCATGAACCACACCTATTCTCTGAATGTAACACAGATCATACACAGCTGCTCTTTTCACGAGATTTGGGTTTTGTCATGCTACACAAATGCAACACAACATTTCCATTTTACAACATAAAATCAGGTTTCCAAAAATTCTGATTATATCTTGTGCCCTTGGAGATTTGAGAATAGAACTGAAGACACTGAAGAAACTTTACCACTTGTCCTCAGAAAGCTTCATGATGTGTGTCAACCTGCCTCTTGTTAAAAATCAATCTTTACAAGAACTTTTCAGATCTTAAATACTCCCCCTACCCTCAAAAAAACAAAAAAAAACAAACAAAAAAACCCAACCAAAACAACAACAACAACAACAAAAAACCAAAACACTAAGGTGGGAAGATTCTATTGGGAAATGAGGGAAAAGAAAAATATAGGACTAGCTGTGAAAAGTTATCTACTGGTGACGTGTGTTCTAGTATATTTGTTTTATACCTCAGTTCCCGCAAATTTGGATGCCTTATGGCTGGTCTCACAATGCAAAAAATTTCAATTTTAAGACATCATTGCTTGGCATTAAGTACTATCTTTGCCTTATAAATATGGAAGCCAAGTTCCAGATATGGTCGTGATTTCTTGGGCTAATTTATTTTTTCAGAAATATAGAAATTAAATTAGTTTGAAAAAAACTAATCAGTAAACTTCATACAGCAACATTGGAAAATCTCTTTCGGCCATTGTGAGTTCCTAGGCATGTTGTTCTCACTATATCAAAGCTGCCATGTTCTCATTCTCTTTTCCCTGACACTGCAACGCTACCATATATAGAATATTTTACAGACCTCAATTTCCTGATGCGCATGCAGAATTTTCTGCACTATCTAAATAGCTGAAATTCAATTATTATAGGATCAAAACTATAATTTTGACATTTTTTCACTATGAGAAGAACAAGTGTTTCCTGCTCTTATCTTCCCTTGGCTTTACAGAAGTCACAATCATACTTACTTCTTGAATGCATTTCAAAATGACAAGAAGAAACATGCTTCCTCTTCCTTCCATAATTGCAACCTTCAACTAATATCCCTAAACTGTAACTACAGCTGCAAGTACTATTTTACTGATCCAATTTCTTCACAGAAAAGCTGAGCTATAAAGCAAATTAAAACCATGTCTCTCTAACTCTCAGTGAATATAGCTGTGTAATAAAGCGGCTAGAGAAGACACTGGTAGTTGGTTTCTATTACCCGTTTTGCTACCGAAAACTTTAGTTCTATGTCTTGCATGTTGTATAAAATTTGTATGCCTGGAGTACTTGTAGCAAGATATAGACAAAACATGCTCAACCCGTAGTACTCAAAAATGAGAGCCCTAAAGAAAAAAACAAAACTTGAGTTTCTAACAGTAGGTCTCAGCTTCTGACTTGTTTCAGTTCTGGTTATTTCAACTTCAGTCTTAGCAATACTGCAAGTATTGCTCACTTTCTAAGGCTTCAGTTATTGTAACCTCCACCAAATGGTGTGTGAACTGTAAATTTTGTCACTCTTCCCCATCTAATAGGCTTCAGAAATACATTGCTGAAGCAAACAAAATAGCTTCAGTACAGAGGATTGATCAATATTTGCCCAAAAGGATTTAAATACATGCTTTTCACCTTATAAGGACACTGGTCCAAATTCTAAACTACTTATGGAGAGGGAGGGAGTAGGCATTTTTACATTTCTTACTCAATCTGTTCTCCTGTGAAATTCTTAATATTAATTTGATCCAGAGAACAAAAGGAAGCATGACTTTTCAGCCATGGAGACTATTCTAGTCTAGTTTTTCAACACAAGAAGTATATTGCAACTTCACCAATATTTTTCTCATTGCTATTCTTTCTTTGCCCTTCTATCTTAACAGTATTGGCCTCAATCGATAATTATATAATTCACTATTCAGCTGTGTTAGTTCTTTCCTCAGGACCTGCTTTTTTTTCCTAATGGTATCAGAGTATCAGGCAAGAAAGTAAAGTGCCTAAAGTGGGGGCAGTTAATCTCTCTATTTAAATAAGAGCAAGTCTCCTTCAGAAGACAAATCAGAGTGCCTCAAACTGGTACTCTGAAGTTCTGTATGAAAAACATAACTATGTTAATGATCAATAGAACATCTCCCTAATCGAGCTATACGCCTGATGTTAGACACTTGCCCCAGCACTTCATGTCTCAAGTGGCTTGGGTATCTACAGTAGCTTTCTTTTTCTTTTGGTTATGCTTTTGAAATGCTTTATTGAGTTGTTAGAGAAATATAACATTAAGAAACTTTTAGCGTAAGAGAGCTGCAATTCTTTCAAAACTTTCTTGTTGCTTTACAAATATGAAAATCCTTAAGTGACACTGGGGAACTACTATGTAACTACGTATTTTAAAACAGAAAATCACCAAAGTAATAAAGAAATGTGGATTTTGGAGTTCATATCTAAACATCTGACAGAGGTCTGCTCAGACAGAAAAAAAAAGGAATGGCAGGGACGAGATCTTGGTCTTTTTATTCACAAATTCTATTTAGCACTCAGAGACAGCAAAATACTGAATTTTATTTGTTCATACTGAATTTTGCTGCTATAGTTTAATTCTTCATATGTGATTTACTGTATATCATTTCAATTAAATAAAAAAAAGCTCACTTTGAGGAAGTCAAATCACAGTAATTTCATCACCATTGTGAAGTTTTACGGCCATTGAAGAAAAATGAAAGCAGTTAGTTACCCTGAAGATATTGTTTTGAATAAAAGTATATCTACATGTTAATGTAGCTTAAAATAATACATAACTATACTTGAACTAAGCAGTCATATAAATGGCAATTGCTTACCATTTGGAAGCAAATCTACACACAAAATTGAACGCAATAATGTTTTCCCCTTTGTGATAGGGAACAGTTAATCACAAATTACAGCACAAATAGAGATAACAGAGAGCATCCATTTATAACAGAGGTTGATTTTGGATCCAAGCTTGTTTTGTCTGGCATATCAGCAATACTACAGGAAACCACACTCAGATTAGAATGCATAAGGTTGAAACGTTCACAATGTTATCAGATTTCCCATGCGGCATGTGGTTGCTCTGGGCAGCATCTTAAGACTGGTAACAAAATCCATATGCAAACCTAAGGCATTATTTTTAACCTTTATTTAAATTTATAACTTCCTCTTTATGTTGTTCAAATATCAAGTTTACAAGAGTTTTTTATCAAGGACAAAAAAAAATAGGCTGTGACCTGATTTAGAAGGCTACTAAATTTCTATGTCCTTCATGCATTACTTGTCCTCCTAGGGTCTGCCTCTACAAACAGTGAGCATTCCTCTAGCAATAACTGGGTACTTTTTAGAAATCCCATACTGAGTATGCAAGCATTTGTAGAAAAAAAACACTGAAAGTGTAATACTCTTAAATAAAGGACAGTATTTCTAATTATTTACACAATTAACTCTTTCTGTGGCCAGCTTCACCACTCTCTCCACATCACTGAGGATTAATACAAATATCACATTTTAATTTAATTGCCATGTTGTTATTTTTCTATTCAATTGACACATGTGGAGATAATCATCCGTATTCAGAAAGACTGAAAACAGAACGTATGTGAAATGTACATGTCTGTGCATGATGGCATGCATCACTTAAAAAGCATCAGCAAGAAGAGCTTCCTGGAATATTGTACTGGAATATTCATATCTGGGAAGGAAACTTGATCCCAGCCTCACTCTTTTTGTGTCAGATGATTCAAACAGATTACAGATTTTAAGGAAAACAAATAGTCCCACACCACACACTTCAAATTATTGAATGCAACAATAGACCATAGAGCACCTGACTTCAGAAATGTTGCTATTTTTCAAAAGTACACTCTGACAAGAGTGCCTCTCCCTTAGCAAAAAATAAAAAAAAACCACAAAAAACCAAACAAACAAACAAAAAAACCCAAAAACCTGTCACTTTCAAGGAAGACAGAGGTTGGTGCACGAATGAATGTTTTTCTCAGACAACAACATATTTCCAAACAAAGCACTACATCTGTTTCTGGACCTATTAAAATAATCCTGTTGAGCTTTTTCTATCAGGCTGAAGACTGAACCACGAATTATTCAAGGTGTGTGCACCCCATCTTTCAGGTTTTATACCAAGTAAACTGTCAGATCCAAGGGTAAGTTCATCTGTGGGCAGAAGACATGAACCAACTAGATTGAATAATGTTAAGAGAATAATAAAATTAATTCAGTATTCCCTCATACATCCACTATATCAAAAGCACAATGTACTTATCTAAATAGCATTGTACAAGTTTCATTTATGAATGTGGAAAGAACAGCTTAGCTCACCTTCCAATTACACATCTATTTTAGATAGACACAAGTAATTTCAATGTAATGGAAGTTATGTGGAAACATTCCATAGAGAACTAACACCAAAAAGCTTCTTACAAGGGTGAGAAATATGATCTGTCTCTATTCAAGAATGTTCTTAAGAGTACTATTTTAAAAAAAACTAAGTACCTCAGAATAGCTACAATCTCCTTATTTGTTTCCCGTTACAGTCTGCATTGCCACAGCTAGGTCATGTCTAAGGGCCATCTGTCTGCTTTAAACTACATGGTCTTTATCTCAGTCCTATACCCACTGCTTAATATCAAAAATGCAGATTCACTCAACATTGTTCCCAAATTCCTAAAATCCTAGATAATTAATTTGGTTGGAATTGTAATGCACAGTAATGTACAGTAATCCTAAACATTATATGTGGCGCATCTTAGGTAGAGCAACATACATTGTGATGAAACCAAAGTACTCCAATGTATAGTACAGCACATTGGGGACATAAATTAAGACTTTAGTAAGAGAAAACATTCACTAACAACAATAACTAGAGTTAAAATAGGTCAAAATTTCAGGGTTTGTTTTAGAATGAAGATGAAAAGATATTCAGGAAGAAAAACGCTTGTGTGTGCCTGTGAATTTAAAAAAAATATAAAGTAAATACACTCATTCACTTTCATGCTAATCATATTTCCTAGTGGAAACTAAGGCTGACAAGTATCATATCTTAAAATCTCTTTAGGTCCAATAACACTAAATACATTCTTACACATCAAATTCACCTTAAAATCTAAAATAAGATGTCAGATACAATTAGCTTTGCTAATAAAAATTAATCTGAATTCTTTCAGAATAAGCCACTAAAATCTTGAGCTTACTTCTTAAGACACTTTATCTAATAAAGGTTGAATCCTTTGATGAAGTTTCATTGCACTAGTAAAAATTACAAGAATTATTTGTACATAAAGAATTATATACCTATTTGGAGCTACTCCTCATCAGGTTTTTCAAAAAACATAGATACAATCATAAGTGCACATGTAGCAGTGATTAATGTTTATGAAACAGAACAGTGGGATTCCAGAAGTACCATCTGATGACATTGTCGGTATTTTGACCCACACAGACTTAGAACAGCTGTTTCTTCAGTACAGCTGATACAGTGAAAACATCTTAACTTTGATACAGAAAAGTTTAATTCCTACCAAAAGAGACTACTGTGGATCCGCATATGTAATTTTAAAGAACTTCTCCTTGCATACCATTTCCACAATTAGTTTATCTTAAAAGCTAGTTGGTTTTGTTTACTTCTAAGGTACATCTATAGAGTCGAGGAAGCCGATACAAAGATAGAAACAAAGCCTCATTTAAACAGGAAACAACACTAAATGCTTCTTAATAGCTCTCTGTAGCCACTCACTCCTTAGTTTTCAACTACAGCTAATACTTCAGTTTAACAATTCATTCTGACACCCCTGGGACCCTCTGGCCCCACTTGTTCATCCAGACATTGTAGAAATAAACAGCTTACACACAAATCAGTTAAGCAGAACATTAAAACAGAACAAAATGTTATGTTCTGAATTGTATGCTCCCACTATAATGACTTGGAATTGAATTCTTACCATGAGGAAGCCAGTAAGAATTTCACTGTAACTTCAAACAAACCTAACTATCACACTAAATTGACTATGTATCACATAATTTTACTCAGATAAAGAAAAGTCAGGGTGAATGAAAGAAAATTATTTTATTGGACTCTCTTGTGGATTTGGTTTAACAGGGAATACATATGTTCAGTTTGACTTTTAGAAAATAATTGTCCAGGAACTGTCATACTGTAGACAGATGCTACATTTTTTAACTCATTCCAGAAGTGATTTAAAGGACTGCTGTGCAGAATATAATGACTTTTTAACATGAAATTTAATAATTACTTGAGTTTATGAAACAGATCAAGGAGACTAATTTAATTTCATTCTAGATTGTCCTAATAATGTCGAACTCACTTTGAAACCAAATATTATATTACAGAGATACTTAGATCAATTAATAGATTAATTCATCAATGGATTTTCAGTTAATTGGAAGTATTTATTTTCATACCTTTCAGCCAAAATTCCTTCTAATTCCTAGAAAAAACTGTATTCTATGGGACAAGAAGAGTACAAGAGTACCCTTCATGCATCATGTTCACAGCCATGCACCTGTGCAGCATATAAAGGCTGCCACAGTCACATTTGATCCCAGCGGTCTGTTAAGCAACCTTAGGCACACACTGCTCAGTCACTCAGCTTCTTTTGCACAAAACTGATAGCCCATGCAACAGTTACTGGGAAGAAAACTCTCTGTTGGCGTAACAGCAACATCAGGGCTGTTCAGCCTGGAGAACAGAAAGTTGTGTGGAGACCCCACAGCAGCCTGAAGAGGGCCTGCAGGGAAGACAGGGAGGGACTCTTCATTAGGAACTGCAGGAGCAATGGGTTCAAACTCTAAGAGGGGAAATTTAGGTTAGACATACTGAAGAAATTCTTTACAGTGAAGGTGGTAAGGCACTGGAACAGCTTGCCCAGAGAAGTGGTGGATGCCCCATCCCTGGCAGTGTTCAAGGTCAGTTTGCATGGGACACTGAGCAACATGGTCCAGTGGGAGATGTCCCTGCCCATGGCAAAGGCACTGAAACTAGATGATCTCTAAGGTCCCTTCTAATCCAAACTGTTGTGTAATTCTCTGAAATAAAGACTCACAATAGCAGAGGAAGAGAGGTAGTAGTTAAACTCCATATTATGCATGTTACAGTAGGAGTTATTTTCACTTTGCAACAACTTATATCAAACCTGTTTAAGCCTTACTTTTCCTAACTTCTTCAAACTGCCTGTTTACTGACATTTTCTGTGCTGTGCTTCTTCATGTTTCCAGACATAAGTTTTTTCATAAAAATATTTCGAAATAAAATTAAGGGAAAGTGAGACTGAGAATTTCTTGTATGAGAAATATGCAAGTGGTTTGTTTCACAAATGCACAGACCTGAGGTGGACAATTAAAAGCACAGTCTACATTCAAGCTACAACAGATTTCACCATTTTTAAAGCAGACTTGTCCCATCTTCCATAGAGATGGTGAGATCTACATGAAGAGTGATGGTCTAAAAATTACTGTCTGTAGAACTGGAATTCCTGATTATTCATAGCAGCTTACAGTCAGATAAAGCGGAACACTTTCTACTTACTAGATCTTTAATAACCAAGTCATTTGAAACTGGCTGCACCCTGTTTAACTGAATGTTGCATTTTCTCATCTTAAGTGAAGGAAAGAGGCTCTGCAGACCACTACTGGGATTACAACAAATTGCTGAATAGTTTCCAAGACAACTAATGTTCGTATCTCTCAATTATATTGAAGACTAATTCCATCCCAGACAGGCCTATACCTTGTCAAAACTTTTATGAAATTTTCCATAAATTATTTCCTTTAACACTGTGATATTGCAGTTTAAAATACTGTGGCATATTCTCAGATGGTCTTCTGAAAACCCAGGGCTACTATAATAGCCCTTATTAACATGTCTAATACAAATTCTTTGACAGCTTGTCCATATAAAATAAAAAAAAAACTCGCTATGAGTCTTGCCAATACAACATATTTATCTATGTACTTACTAAGTCTGTGCTTTATTATGTCTACAACAGTGTTCATTTCTAAGGCTATAGTGACAAGTTTAGTGTGTAAGGCATTTTTAAATATTAGCATCTTATTTGCCAGCCTCCATTTCCTCTCTAATGAGGCTGTTAATATAACCTGTTCAACAATCAGTTATATAATGATATTCATTCATCAGCACTTTCACACCAAGTTCTTTGCAACCTTCTGTAAGTCTCAGATTCGAATGCCTATTTCTCCTAGAGCTACTGAGCTGATACCACTCATATGCCCTAAATAATCTATATCAAAGCTGATTCCACAAACATTTTCATGCTAACAACAGATCCTAGATCCAGAACTGGTAACTCCATAAATCAGCATTTCTATTGTCCTGTATCTGCTGTCTGCGCATTATCTGTCCGTGTCATCTATAATGCTAAACACAATCAGAAATTAATGTGCACCATTTGTAGGTTTGCTCATCACCACAATTTTTCTCTACAACTACTTTATTTCTGCCTATATGGCACTTTTATTTTAGCCCTAAAGAGGCTGGAATGTAAAGACAAGGTTTCATATCAGCAAAGATTAATTCCTGAAGCTAAAAGTTTCATTTATTAGCAGTCATCTCACAGAATTTCTATCTATTTTTATTTTCTTTCTTACAGACAGGCATAAATAGTCTTCTCTCCCAAACTTTACCCCTCAACAAGAATCTCATGTTCCTCAAGCCATATTTTTTTTTAAGATGAGCACTGGCAAACTGTGCATGTATCTAACTGTGCATGTACTTAAATGAAAAGTCACAAATTTTTAAAATAAAAACCAGATTTTATAGATAATGGAAAACACAGAAACACTGCACAAATATGATACATGCAGTTTTACATTCTGTCCAAAGTAATATACTAACCCAAGCACTGACCTCTCTCTTACTAGTGAACACACACAATTTGATTATTTTGAATTATACTATGGGACTTCATCAAGGTTAAGGCAAAAAGCAAACCAGCAGAACAAGTAGTTACGTAAGAACCCCTCAATCACAGAAGTTTTAAATAGGTATTTTTGGACAAATAGATATTGTAAGTGGAAGCAAAGTACTGTACAAACAGCCAGAGATGTGTTAGTATCACGAAGAACCAATATATTAGAGCACAGCTGTATCCATTGATTCCCTCAGGTATTATCATCTAAGAAGGACAGCCCAAGGTGAAATCATGAGAGTAACAACCCTGAGCAAAGATAAGGTCTATCTTAAATGAATAGACAAGTGATCCAGTCTAACAACTTGAGTTCCACTTTATCCTTCTGGGACAGTGTGTCATTTCCCCAAGAACTGACTCAAGCTCCTGACAAAGATGATGATGATTATTTTCGCTGTTATTGTTGCTTTACTCACCACTTTTATGTAACACAAAAGTTCTTTCACCAATTAAACTGTGAGCTTCAAAGTCAGTTTTAAATAACTCCTACTAATATGGAAAGCAGGTTCAGTGCATTTTCCCCTCTAGTCAACAAGCTATGAAGTTGATACAAACACTTAACTATTAATTTTTCTGGCAAATGACTGTCTTATTCTCTATTTCAAAGCTGCAGTTGGGGGAAGAAGCTGAAGCTGCATGCATGATCAATGATTATAGGGTATGTAAAAGCTTCCCACCTACTCTGAATTTAGAAAATATTTGCCATATTTACAACACAAGCATACCAAAAGTGACACTTGCACAGATCCTAAACCCACACAACACACAACCTTAATATAATGGAACTAATTTAGAAGGTTGCGCCCAGCTGTAGAAAGACACTGTGCTTAAGTGAATAATTCAGTGTGTATATTACAAGTATATTTTTCAATTAAAAGTGTGAGGTTTTTTCCCATGGTAAAGAAAACCTTTTTGTATGATGGCTCAGTCATCTTTAGAACAGGATGATTAATAGAAAATATTCTCCAATTGTACCAAAATCAAAAGCCAGTAAGAAGCGTACTCTGTTTTATGCCATGTACTATGCTGGGAATTCTTACATTCACAATTGGGATTTTTCCACAGTTGTCATAAAAGGCGACTAAAAAATTACCCACAGGCATCAAATGGTAACAAGAATTGCTTTTTCAGGTAACATTAATTAATTCAGTATTGTCAATGACAGCTCAACATTTAACACATGAAATGTACTTGTGATGGTCTACAATCATCTTTTTGTTGACACTACAAAAAATGCATGCATAATTCACACAGCTGAATTAGATGTGCAAGTGCACCACATACAAATCACTAGCTCTGGGATTTGCACAAACATACATGTTCTGCTCCTGGTGGTTTCACATATCAAATTCAAAAGCCCTGTACATTTCTTGTGTTACTTTGTACTTTCTAAAAGGCATGGATTTATTCTTGTAAGGTAGAACTCTGTGGCTTTCAGAGGAATCCAGACTATTCATGTTCCCATCACTGCAGATAGGTTTAGGAAATGCACAAAATAGTTATCGCTGCAACATAGTATTTTAACATACATATTTAGAAACATAACAATATGCAAAAATAATGCTATTTAGTCCTTCTCCAAGTCTAAATGTTATTCAGCAACAGATATATAGCATTAGTTCCATATTTCCAGTGTAAAACACACTCCAGGAAAATTAATATATAATGCATTTCTTTGCAATAGAGGTTACCCAGACGTGGAATGGGATTAGAGGCTGTTGAGCAGGTAGCATAAAGAGAGTAATAAATTGCCATATTCAGCATCTCCCATCAAAACCTAAAGGTAGTCTGAGTGAAAGTGGCACCAAAAACTCTCAGGATTCATCTGAGGAGTTGGTGCATATGTAGAAAACCAAACTAAATCCTAAATCAACTCTCACTACCAATGGAAGTGTGCAGAAAAACAGTGCTTGTGATTTCTTTTTCTTGCACCTCTAAGCTCCTGATTGCCAATCTCCAGCTTTGCTCCATTTTCCTGTAGCAGTGGGAAATACACCACAATATGTTTAGAGTCCATCATTCGGGTTCTAATTGACCTCAAAGAACACCCCCACTCATTGGGGTGCATGACAAATGACAACATACAGTCATTTGCTATTAAAAACATTGATAAAGCTATAAAAATAATTTTTAATACTCTTTTGTTCACTTTCAGGCAATTTTCTTTTTTATTACATCTTAAACCCATGAATTATAAAAGCAGTAGATACACGTCAGTTGGGACAGAACAAGGCATTTTAATGGCATTTGGATAATCCACTCTGCAGGAATGTTCATTATTCTTCCTGAGGTTTCACAACAGTTCCCTGGCATAATACTGCTACAGCTGCCTTTCCAGTCTAATGTTATTACAAGGTCTGATTCAAAGATAATGTCTGCTGGAGGAATCTGGCAGGGAGCGAGAGTCCTATGAAAGTCCTTGTGATGCTAAGGTGCAACTAACGGACACTGAGCTGTTCCAAAAAATGTGGATAGTAACAGCTATTTATTTTGAGTGCTGCAAGAATCCTGAGGGATCTTTGTTATTTGCCAGTATAAAAATCACTCAAATCGAAGTTATTTTTTTGGAAATCTTATAATTTTTCTAATAAAAATACATGGTAAAATGGTCTAATCTCAACCTTATCCATGGTACGGAAGTGGTCCAAAATCATTGCCATTTATTCAGTAGCTCCTTCATCTACATTTTGGACTGAAGAAAACATGGAAACTGCAGAAAATCAGGAACTAGGAATTGGCTATCAACTACAGTAGTTGATAGAAGAGAATAGATAACAGTCATCAGCACGAGACAGATCATGAAACAGCTTTATGAGCAAACAGAAGGAATTCCCTTTCCCATTTCAAACACATGGATGGAATCAACATAAAGTTTAACAAACATAACATATTGGTTGCATTTTACATCTATAAACAAGATTTGGTCTGTATTATTGTAACTGTAGCCTAAGTGTGTGACATATGACCTCTCATATTCTAGACAGAACTCTTACTCAGGAGAAAACTATCCAGTAATTAAGGAGTTATTATCTACAAAAAAAAGTTGTAAAAGGAAAGGAGAAAATCAGGTATGCACACTGGTTCAAATTTGCATGTATTTGTGTCCTATCACCATTCCTGACCCATAAATATAAGGAGTCTGGACTTCAGGGGGGAAAAAAGAAAAGAAGGAAAAAAAAGAAAGAGAGGGAGAGAAGAAAAAGCAACCCTGCACTAGGAATTCATGCTGCCTCTTATTCCAAAATACTATAATCTCAAAAACTGTCAGTCCAAGTAGCTGGATAAGAAATTAGAACATGTGTGGGTGGATTCCTTCCTCCAGCCTGAATTAATTAAAAATGATTGTTTGCTGTATTATTTCAAAGCAGATTTTTGGAACAGGTTAAAGAACCACTGTTCTGACTTTAGTATTTCAAGCCTAATAAGAATGACTCATGTAAAAAACTTGGAAGAAAAATTAATAATAAGGGGGTTAAACACAGAGTGCATCTTATGTTCTTATTTGTTGCTTGGAGAAGTTCACACATCCTTGTACAAGGCTTACCTCATTCAGTTTGGCTGTGGTTATTTCTACTCAAAGCATGTACACAAAAAACTCACATATTCATGGCTTCAGTCAGTATGGGCAATTCTACCTATTTCTAATACCTTAGGTTGGCCCTTGATTACTATGTTTTCCTTTCTAATGTTCTAAACCTGAAACACGTATTAATTCCCTCTGCTTTCATTTTCTTAGCCAGTTATTAAACTATCAGAAAGTAATAAGGACAACAGCTTTGAAGTAAAAAGATACAAGTAATCACAACATATACTTGAGAGCAGCATCTCCCAAAATTTTGGGTCTGGTTAACCCCTATTGATCAGGCAGCACTAAATACTGCTAAAACAATTGCTAGAACTGATCATGGTCTTGTGTACATACATTTAAACAAATAAAAAAGAAACAGAAATCATAATTTCTAGATCACCAAAAATTTATCTGCCAAAACATTTATTAGCACATGGAATGGCTGTAAAAAGAGGACACATAGAATGTACTATACTGCAGGACACCATCAGTGAACAAGGCTTGTTACCTACTATAAAATCCTGAAACTTTATTAAAGAACTCCTTTTTTTAAAAAAATATACACAGAAATTTACATATTGTAAGATGCCTACCCTCTACAATAGACATATTCTCCTTCACATTCTTGAAGCCAGAGTCCTACACATGTTGACTTACACAGACTGAATGGATTAGACAATGGCTAAGTTCTACCTTTCTTTTTGCAGAAGATAAAGTACTTTGGAAGTCTTTCTCTCAAAGAGCCATTGACTTTCAGTGATTATATCTTTAAGATTTTTACATTGTTTTCATATTTGTTGATATTGGACAACAGGCTCAAAATTTATTTGGGTGGGAACAAGCTGATAAACAATCATCTAAGCTTTGTTTTGTCAGGAAAGTGGAATGCAAATTTACCAACTAAACCTTTTAAAAGCTCTGTTCTCCAAATAAAGTCAGCAGAATGTTTTGAATGTTTAAATGCCATTATCCATGATGGAAATGCTCTTCATTTCAAGATTACAGCTGGGCAGTGCTGGGCGTTTTTGAAATTGACCTTATTCCAAAGAAGTCCCTATGACGAAATAAGAAACTTGACTTTTGCTTTACCAGATTACATTAACAAAGCATCTGGGTGGGTTTTTTTCCCTGCAGGAAACAGAGAATCTAAGTCTACCTAACACTCTTCATTCTTAGCAGCTGAAATATTAAAATTGTGTCCCATTAGCCTTCTCTCTTGATTTTTCAGAGTACAGTGTACAATATGCACACATGAATGTATGTGGGAAGGAATCTTGTAACTCCTCATTTCCATGAGATAACACAGAGAATACAGTTTTGAACTAACTCTCTGAAAACTTGATTAAAAAACCTACACCTGCGGACAAAATTGAAAATATTGACCAACTTGCCACCATCCATTGCCTAACAGACTGGCACTAGTCATATTCTGTTAACACTAGGCTGATGTTCAGTCCTCATTTCTAAGTGAGAAATTTCACTTCAATATTATAACCATCCTATATACATCACCTCTCAGAGTCAACTTACACTTCCTTCCACACATGCTAAAAGCACCTGTACTCCATGAATTATCTCCACTGATGTCAGCAGCTGACACCACAGATCAAGTTACTGTGCAGTGTATGTTCCTTAGCCTCGTCCTTACTATTCACACCTTTCACAGATAAATAGCATCCGTTCTCTCTCATGACAGATACTTTTAATAAAACCATGAATTCAAGATCAAAAGCAAGTTTTTCATTACTTTCTAAGCTACTATTTTGATTCTTTCACATTCCATATGGACAACGATGAACCAAGGTTCAAGTTTCAAAGGAACATTACAGAGCACTTCAGTAAGTTTGCGTTCACACACCTATAAGCATTGTTACAGAATGTACATGCCTTTCTGGTTCTTATTCTTCCATTTTCTGAGAAATTGTGCTGGTTTCAGCTGATGTAGAATTAATTTTCTTCACAGTGGCTAGTATGGGCCTTGGATGTTTTGGATTTGTGATGAACAAAGAGTTGATAATATAGAGATTTTTTTGTTACTCCTGAGCAGGGCTTACATAGAGCCAAAGATTTTTCTGCTTTTCATACTGCCATGCTGGTGAGGAGACTGCACAGGCATGAGAAACTGGGAGGATTCGCAGCCAGCAACCAAAAGCAACAAAAGGGATATTTCACACCATATGACATCATATTCAGTATATAAAGTGGGGGGAAGAAAGAGGAAGGGTGGGACATTTGAAGTGATGGTGTTTGTCTTCCCAAGTAATAGTTATGCATCATGGGGTCCTGCTCCCCTGGAGATGGCTGAACACCTGCCTGGCCATGGGAAGCAGTGAATTAATTGCTTGTTTTGCTTTGTTTGTGTGCATGGCTTTTGCTTTTCCTGTTAAACTGTCTTTATCTCAACCCACAAGTTTTTTAGCTTTAACCCTTCTGATTCTCTCCCCAGTCCCACTGGTGGGGGAGTGAGAGGCTGCAGGGTGCTTGGTCATTGGCTGGAGTTAAACCATGGCAGAAACTCTAAATGACTACTCAGCATTCAAACAACAAAAGAATAAATAGCATGTGTAGCTGGGGGGAAAAAAAACAAAAACAAAAAAACCACAAAAAAAGTAAAATAAAAGCAACCCAACTTAAAATTAACTCCAGGTTTCTGACCACAGTAAATCCTGCAACAATTTAAAAATGGGGAAAAAACTTAATAACAAGAAGAACAGAAACAAAGAAATACAGACTGTTCTCATCTTTGAGGTGCAAAATGTTCCTGAACTGTTCTGTTCTAAAAAACAACATGGGAATTCATTGTGATGTCTCAAATACTGTTTTTCAAAGCATTGCAGCTCTGTTACATAATTTGCTCCACAGACATCTGACTGATGCTAACAATTAGTGAGCAATACTTACCATCCAATGTTATGGTTGTTACCAAATAACCATTAAGTGGAAAAACAAAAGTTGTAACTCTAAATATATAAACCATGGGTCCAGTAACATTCTTGTACATGTTAAAAATCCCTTGGGACTCTGGTGAAGTCAGACTTTTCAAACTTTTCACATTA
The DNA here is from genome assembly GCA_035583185.1 of Anabacerthia variegaticeps. Classification (NCBI taxonomy): domain Eukaryota; kingdom Metazoa; phylum Chordata; class Aves; order Passeriformes; family Furnariidae; genus Anabacerthia; species Anabacerthia variegaticeps. Next base: position 60,638,520 of record JAWWEW010000112.1, read on the forward strand.
GAGAGGAGTTCATTACCTCTTTGCCTGGGCAAGACAGTGACATCTACATAATGCTAGCACCTCCTAGCAGCTGTAACATATCTTAGAAAAGTAGAAGACAGTAAATAGTATAAGAATTTGACAGGCCAGCAATTCAATTCAACTGTGAAGTTTAGAAGGTCTCATCACCACATTAACATTTAATTAAAAGTTGTAGTGTTCCCCACTGAATTACTAGAATTCAGTTATAACATGGTATCAGTGATGCAGCAGATGAATGCCAAAGACACCCACTTCTAATTTAAAAGGAAAATAATGAACATATACCCTCACTGCAGAGGTTAAAAAACAACATGGTACTGCATAAAGAAAAGAATCTCTGTGTGTGTGAGTGAGAGAATACTAAAAGAAATGCCAAATCACTGTTTCACTAGCTGAAAAATGAATTAGCTTGCAGGAAAAAAAAAAAAAAAAAATTAAAACCAGCAAGAGGAAAATGCATAATGTACTATATTTTAAATGCTCTACTTTTAAAATCTGGGTCTTCGATGTTTAACAATAAATCATCATCTAAACAGTCTAATTCTGAGTGAGTTTTTACCTACACAGATACTTGATCTGTTTTTTATCCTCACACAGTAAAATTCATACCAAGGAGCCAGCTGTTTGAGGTATGTTTTCTCAGGAAATGTCAGTGCACCATGTTTTTCAAAAATTGCAAAAAACCTGCAAAAATTCCTAATCCATAGTGTTCAGCCTATAGTGTGACGTCAGGTCAAAGGGAAGCTAGCTGTTAGTCCAGTGGCTTTAATTAGTTTTATTTTGACACGCCCACAGTATCTCCTCACTGAATTCATTTCAGCAAGGCTAAAATTGTAAAGAGCAGCAAATGCAAGCACCAGAAAGGAATACTGTGAGCTGAACAAGGGTTTTAAGCATTTCCTATGAGAGCTGAGAAATTGAATAAAGTTTATTTCTCCCATTCCTGTAGAACACCCCTTTTGAACTTCCCACAGAAGCAAGCAAACAAAAAACCCGTAGTGTCAACACACCTAAAAGCTGTATAATGGATGATGATGGTATGTGTAAGATATTTACTACCCGTACAGGATACAATTGACTCTGTTCCCATTCCAGTCGTGGTTAGTTTTTAACACCGAGAAAAGTTTTGTTATGGGATAAGAGCATCAACTTGTCACCTGAAGTAAAAGCTGCCCGGGCTTTCATCATAGCCTACCACAGAGATGTCACCAGATGGGTACATCCCGGGTGCAGGAGGGCTGCCAGCAGATCAGCCCGTAGCTGCTGTGCGACTCGGGGAACCAGGACACATCCTCCAGCCGCCCCTCAATATAGCGACAATGACTTGCCCCTCCGCGTTCGGTCACAGCGCAGCCCATACGCGCTGCTCCGAGCCGGGACACTAAGCGCGTGTGTGCGGTACCGGGAAGCGCAGCGGGATGCGGGATGTGCCGGGTGTCCCTCGGGACCGCGGCGGCAGCGCCCGCGGCAGCCCCTCCTCGGCCCGGCCACCGAGGTCCCGGCGGCGGTGCTGCCGCCCGCCGAGTCCCCTCCGCAGCCTCCGTCCCCGTCCCCTCGGCCCTCCCGGCACCACAAGGACTCCCGAGCTGTTGGCAAGGTCGCCTCCCCTTCCGCGGTCCCGGCCGGGCGGGTGAGGCACGGACGGGCTCCCCGCTCGCTTCCCTGTACCTCTCTGCGGCGGCGGCGGCGGCGACGGCGACTGGCCTCGGCTGCCAAGCGCCGCCAGGAGCAGAAGGAGCGGCAAACTTTCCCGTGCCATGGCTCCCGGGCCGCCGGGCTGCCTACCCATCCCGCCGCGGGACAGCCCGGCGAGTGAGCCGCGGCCGCGCCTGAGAGGAGAGGAGACCCCTGTGCGTGTCCCGGGCAGGGAGCAGGACACACCCCTGTCCCCCCCCGGCACACACACACACACACACACACACACGGACACAGACACACACCCCGCCCCGCCGCCGGGCCGCGGCGCCCAGGGCAGCCTTGGAGCGAGAGGGGCCGGTGGGCACCGAGGGGCACCGCGCTGCGGCCGCGGGAAGGGGGAGCGCAGCGGGATGAGCCGCGGAGCCGGGATGGGGGAACGCGCGCATGGAGGCGCCGCGCGAGGAAAGGCGGCACGTGCCGCTCCCGCCAGGTGGGAAGCGTTCCCGCCTGGAAGGGCCCTCGCCATTTATCGGGTTACCTGAGGGAGAAAAAAAAATACCTGTGCTGTGCCAGGGGGGTGAGGGGGAAGCTTTCTGGGAAGGCATTAGGGAAACGAGGATTGCAAATGAGTCAAAAGCATTTTTCCTGCTGTGCCGGGGCATGTTACTGCTAGCCATGTATAACAGAAAAAAATCTGTATTACTGCAAAAAGGAAAAATTAACGTTGCATTAAAATAAAGTGTTGATTAGACTCTATTGCATAGTTTTCCCGAACAAAATAATGCTTTAGAAAAAGCCTGTTAAAAAACAGGTTTAATTGAGGCTTCCAACTGGCGTGTGAGAACAGACCAGTTAAAAAACTGTGAGAAAAAGTGAGCTGGATCAAGCTCACAGCGTATCTGTGACACAAAACCAAAATTGTGCTGCCAGCCTGTTTCTGCATGGTTACCCCTGCATCTTCACAAGTCTTCTAGCGCTGCGCTTCAAAGTGAGCATTCCTTGTATTTCACACCGAGATGAAGCATTTATTTACTGACTTAAATGCTTCAGTATCTATGTGCTCATACACGACATTATTTGCTGTAATCAACGTGGAGCGAGGCTGGAGACAAGCATGGACAAGCCTGAGTTGGGTACATTGTCTATTTCAGCTCTCAAACCACAGCATTTTCTGTTGGTAAATTTGCCTGTCACTCCAAACCCCAATTTCAAGCAATGCAGCATTTTGCATATAATAGACTATTTCATCCAGCCACTCAGACTATTTGCTTTTGTCCCATTCTGAGCTGACTTGTTCTTTCTCTTCGCAGTGACTGCTCACTTTTGAGGTTTCCTCCCAAACAGCCTGGGCTCTGCTGATGGGAGTCCTGTTACTGGACTCACTGCTTCTGCGGCCTTTGGGAAACTGCTCCCCCAGCACAGGGCAGCAACAATAATGCTCTTGGATAGCTCTACCATTTGTCACTTGAAAGTCGATGGAAAATACACCAGTCCTCTTGCCAACAGATGATGTATGTGTGGTCTTCTGCACTTCTTACTGGAAAACCCACGTTCAAGGTTCATCTCAATGGTTTTCATCTTTTCAACTATTTGTTGTGGAGGTATACATAGTCAGGTAGCTGGGAGGGACAGTGAGGGAGATGATCTTTATGACTCTATCCACAGTTTCATCACTATCACTATTTAGTCCATAAAGTGTTTCCCTACAAGCAGTAACAGACAGCTCTTTTTTCCAGCAGCTTCTCCCTCTGTAATTCCCTTCGTACAAAAATTCTGACTGCAAGGAAGTGGGTATATATGCAACAAGAGTAAGCTAGTAAATTCTTAAGTCCAACCAATAAAGTAAAAACACTTCACTCCAAGTGTATATCAGTAACTTGGAGAATTCAGTGCCAGTTGCATAGGAAGGGATCTGACTACATCGACACTGGTTTGATTCTAAAAACACATTTATTGGTTGAATTTGGTCAAGCATGGTGACAGCTGCGGAGTAAAAGCCATACCAGCATGAGTTGTATACTCCCATAACTGAAGACGTTCTTTCCAGGGCTCCAAAAGCTGCAAGTGCTGCAGGTGACTTTGGGGCAATACTCTAGAAATGTATTGTAGAAATTGAAAGTGAGACCCAAAGGTGGTACTCTGCTGCTTTAAGTAAAAAAAATCTGAGGTTTCTGCAAAATATGTCCATGACTTGTAAATTTAAGATCAAGAGTAGATTGGTTGTAGAAGTCACTAGTTCTCCAAATATCCATATTACACCAGTATTAAATACTGCACGTTCAACACATTATTTACCTGAGCTTTTATTTGAACCAGCTTTTCCTGCTGTCAAGCCTGTGTAGTCTTTAATGTGAGAAGGTTGTGAGAATTCAGCCTAGATTCAGCTTGGCAACACTGCTGGCATACCCAGGTACCCATCATCGGTCAGAGCCTACACTGACTAACTGTGCACCAGAGCTATAAACTTTAATAGTCTGGGGACACCAGGAGGCAAGATATGCCAGGATGACCTGCTGACATTCAATTATTTTTCACCTCTGATCCACAGGAAATAATTTCATACTATAAAAAAATTGCCAAGCTGTGTCAAGAAGCAGCAAGAGGGGGCTACCTCAAACCAAGAAACAAGTTAGAAGATGAAGTAACACCACTGAGGCAGGCAGGGCAGTAGCCTTAACACCAGGGCTTGATTCCACAGTACCCAAATGCAGGAGGAGCAGGTCTGGGTGTGATAACTAGGATCAAACAAATTATGGATCTACAGACAGGTTCATAGGGAGGAGACAGATCTGAGGTCAAGCCTGCAAATAGGGGTCAGGATTGGTGAGGAGCAAAACAAGACACAGATGTAGCTGCAATGTAAAAGAGACTGAGACTGGGGTTAAGGGCTTGAGCTTAAATGCAGCATCCACTCCTCAAATGAAGGGAGAAACCAGGAAGGTTTCTCCAAGCTCTTCGTCACACATGAAATGTGTAACTACTGCCTGACACAAGGTTACATGGCTGTGCCAGGTCAGAGATGGCCTTGAGCACAGGCAGCCAAACTCATAGGAGTGAGACTAGGCTGCAGAGCCTGTAGCTGCAGTCAAGGTCATGACAAGCTACATAAGAAGCTTTTCAGCTATAGCAGTGGCTAAAGGGTCAATAATGATAGTGTGTACTGAGGACAGAACTGCTGGGCTGAAAGGAAGATGTGCATAAAATCAGATAATGACTCATCTGGGAACCAATATGACTTATTATTTTCAAGATGTTTGCATAAAAGTGTGTGGGATTTTAATGAATTTTCATTATAAAATAAGATTGGAGAGGACCAATGTATATTTTATGAACTTATACATTTATGTATACCATTATACATTGTGAATTTATATATCTTTTATTGTCAATAACTCAAGTATAGAAAATCGGCAGATCCTAAGTACAACAAGATCCTGGGTCATGCCAATAAGGACTAACAGTTTCTTATGAGAATGATCAATACAATATAACCCCACACTACTGGATGGAATTTGGTGAGTCACTAGGCAAGATGCAGCTATGAAATAAAGCAAGTAAAGCCTAGGATACATAAAGCCAGGAATAAGGAAAAATACTTCCAGTGAAGATATGAAAATTAATATGTTGCATCCCACCTAGGATATCATAGGGAACTAAGATCATACATGTTCAAGAAGAATTTATTCAGACTTAAACAGAGCAGAGGTCTCTGGGGAATGGGGAAGTTTTCTGAAACACATAGATTAGAAGAGTTTGATTTGTTTAACCTAGGAAAATAAGAAGGGAGACAGTTCTAAGCATAACAGGGATATTAATGGATGGAATTGTCACAAAAAGGAAAAGAGGGTAAGCACAATACTGACCAGTATAGGTTGGAAAAATGGAAGATGGTTTCTAATCATAAGGTATGATCAAAAGCCTTCTCTTTGGAGAGAAAAGGGGAAAAAATATTTATTTAATAGTAGAACTTGGCAGATGTGTGAAAGTAATTCCATGATAAACTTGCCTGCAGAAGGCAGGAGGAATGGATTAAACTTGCCTGCAGAAGGCAGGAGGAATGGATTTGCTGACCTGTGTGCCCCTGTCCTATGATCTTAAGTGGACTGTAATCAAATGATAAAGAAAATAAACATGAAAAATGAGGTTGAAAGGATACAGAGAAGAATCCTATATAGCTCTTAGGATGAGTTGAAATATGTGAACCACAAGAATCAAGGAATTAACCCATTTTAGGGGCAAAGTGAGACATTATTTGGACCCAAGTCAGGAGGAACCAGATATGTCCTCATGCCAGGGTTGTGGTCACCAAAAGATGTTAGAGAAGGGCCTGGCAAAAGACAAGATAAAGACAGACAAGGGATAAAGAAATGAGATCTGTGACTAGGAACCAATATTAAAGCAGGGAATAGAATTCAAGATCAAAGTGGACAAAGGAGACATGAAGAAAAGAGTGAATCTAACACTGACAGAAAGCCATTCTTGTGAGACCCTCTGTTGCCAGGGTCACCAAGTATTGTCAGTTTAAAAGCTGATGCAAATAGCTTCAGGTCAGAAAGTAATCCTGTAAAATTAAGAGGGGAAAGAAAGGAAAAATGATCAAAAGAAGAGAGGAGAATAGGATAGACCTGGACCTAGGTGGTAAAGAGAGTAACTACGATAATTTGACAGGAAATGCTGCGAAGAGAAGGATGACAGCAATAGCAGTCACTGCATGCTGAGGAGACTAGAGTCAAGAGCAGAGTTGTTACAGTTTGATGAGCTACAAATGACATCAGGATGGAGCTCATTTTGGAATAGAGCTCATTTTTTTTCGACCTCTCCATTTTGCCTTGCTCACCACCCCTATAATTAGACTAATTAGTGCACCCAACCTACTTACTCTCATTATTTTTCATTAACTCTTACAGGTGTGCTAAATGCTGATCTATTAGTATCTTGATATTGATATTGCATAAGGAACAGACAGTTAGGCCTTGCCTAATACTGGAATCTGTGTGCTGTTTGTAAGCACCTCTCATTTCTGGTCTTGACTTCTAATAGCTTCCCTTCTGCCTATGCTGCTATTTTAAGTGGCTTTTGTTTTAATTTTGATCCTGTGAGAAATAAACAATTTGGAAAGCAATAGCAATGACATTATGTTGGTTTATGTTTAGCTAAGTATATGGAGCACAAAATAAATAGAATTTCTTTGCCCATAATTAATTTTTACAACCAAAGCCACTATGTACTCATAAATAATATACCTGTTGCAAAGCCTTTTGTGAATCTATTTTCAGAGAATCAGATAGCTGACAAAAAAAGACTGATTGTAATAGCTACTTGTTACTAGAACTTGCCCTGAAAATTACATATAATCATTTCAGTTTTAGAATGCATTTAAAAATAGTTACTATCCTTCATTTGTTTAGGAAGTCTGTTGCATGTGAGAAACTGCCAAAATTGTTAGATTCAATTAATAAGTTAACATCTACTAATTTTGCCCTGAAGTATAACTTTACTTCTCATGGAGCGGAAATTAAGATTGCTTAGCTGAATCACCAGTGTGGGTTTTGTGTTTCCCTGCCAGCCATTAATGGATTGTAAAAAATAAAAATTAAATAATAATAATAATAATAAAACAGAAGATTAAACCAATTCTGAAGAATTAGATTGACTTGCCATCCTAAAAATGGATATTACTGCAAAACATGCAGATAGGGAGAGAAACAGATGGGCGATATCTGACAAATAAAATTTCCAGATACTGCCCCATCTGTTTCCTTCTACACATTTCAGATATAAGCTTTTTAGCATTATAGGGTTGCTTAGGTGATATTCCTCTTTGCAGTGACGTCACACTCAGACACTAGCAAAAGAAGGTTGATACAGTAATCTGAAAGCAAGGATCAGTTCTCTAGATTATTACCATTTTATATCCTCAAATGTACAGACATTAAATTTCCCTCTTTTATAATGGAAATATTTTATCTTTACAAAATTGTTTTAGAAACTCTTTGGCTTGGTTTTAAAATTGTTTTACAGAAAGAGTAAGATGAGCTAAATTAGAGAAAAAGAAATTGTACAGAAAACATTGCCCCACAAGGGCAGTAAAGGAATGTACTTATAAGTACGTTGGAGATATTAGGTCATTGTCAATTAAGATGTGAGGAGTTCCTGTTCATCTCCTGTAGATTTGAAGCCCATATTACTTTATCTGATAAAATCTAAATGTTTTCTTCACTTCCTGATACATTCCTAAACAATGTTTATTTTTTCTCTCTGAGACTCCCCATGCCTTAATTTATGAAAGAAAAAATTTTTATGAATATTGCTGAATTTTAAAAACACAGAACTTATTATATGGGAAGTATCATGGCCGTAAGTGGGATAACCACACAGATCCATCCAAAAGGCAACACGGTGGAGCCTCCTCCCACTGATTTCAAGGATGCAAAAGGGCAGTAGATCTAGCAAAGGAGGAATATCTATCATCTCCTGGATATTCCTGAAATGACTATGAAGTGTTAGAATCAATTAAATTAGCTGTGTGGTTACAGTTACACACATAATTACATCTTACTGATCTAGCTGTATTGTGATTTGATAGGCTAAGGAAAAATCTTTGACATGTTTCTGGATCAAGGCTTTTAGAACTCTGTATCATAGTGTAATTGAAGCTGATGACAATTTTGTTTTAGAATAGAGAAGCTTGTAACTAACTACAAAACAAATTATAAGAAAAGGAAGGGAAGGCAAAGCGAGGAAAAGGAAGGCAGGAAGAAGGAGAGCAGTAAGGAAGGAAGGAAGGAAACTATTGAATCCCTTAAACTACTATTGAGTTTTTCTCAGCTGGCTTACTCCAAAACAGAAAGGACTAAGCAAGAGATCTTCAGTAAAGACTTCTTTCATGGAACTGCTCTACAAAGTGACAGATAGTGTATTCTTACCTATTTTGATGAAACGTCAATTTGTACACTTTGTTCCTTAGGAAAACATGGAGAATATTGTAAAAGAACACTTTTGTCAAATTGCATGTTTGTACATATGACCAAAAGTGAACTGCTTCATTTAAGCTGTAGTATAATTTTCCAGTCATTAAAGCCTCCAAATATCATCCCCATCTTTAAAACTGGGATATTAGAAGTAGTTGCAGAGTAGATGTTTGGGTTTTTGTGACTCATGTGAGTTTTAGTTCCTATTTCTGGAGGGAAAAAAAGTGAAAATCTAGAAACTGGAAATATACAAAAGGAAAAATTTTGAATGCAATGTCCTCTTTGAAAGAATAGCATATCATGTACTATTTATAAAGCAAATGCGCTTGTGTCCATCTACAAAAACATCTGCCAAAGGGTCAGCTTCTCTACCGATAGAATAAATTCCTTTTAGCAATCTTAAAATGTAAAATTAAGAGATGTTTCTAAAGTGCATGTACATCCTCAGAGAGAAATTCCAACTTGGTGCCACCAGTAAATTTCTTATTCTATGAGATCATAATATTTTTGAAATAGAATTTAAAATGGCCAGATTAAACAAGCATCTTTCATTTAAATAAATATCCAATTACACAGTCTTTATTGATAGGTACACTGTATTACTGTTGGCTGGGCAATTATTTTAGTCAAATAAAATTAGTCTATGGCGTGAACTCTAAATTTTTTCATTTATGATATGCCTGCCCATCTGTTATCCTGCAGAACTATGCACACAGTGCAAAAGTACACCCTACCTGTTCTAGACATACAAAATAATACCACTTCTGCACAGAACCAATAACACATGGGAAGAAACGGTCATATAAAGAGTAACTTTGTTAATGAAACAGTTGATCTTGTTCTATCTTTATAGGCAAGAAACAATATTTTTAAGATATCTCTTAGCAAGCTTTAGCTTGACAACTTCACTACAACAAACAAGATACATTCCTAGGTTCATTTTATACAAAGCTGGCAACTGGATGTTCAGAAGAACAGAAGGCTCTTCATTCTGTTTCTCCTTCTCAGTCCAAGGTTGTAGACTTTTAGAACTTGTTCCAAAGTCAGCTTCTTCATTAAAGAAATAAGAAAAGGAAAAAAAAAAAAAAGAGGGAGAGAAGAAATGTGTTTTGCATTTGATCCAGACAATACAGCTCTGAATTTTTATGTCAGATTTTTTGTTGTCGTTGTTGTCTTTTCAGGTGATTAGCCCAAAGATGTTGAGATAGCATTATTTGATTTCTCTGCCATGTAGAGTTATTTGGTAGAGCATTCATTTGCTCATGCATTTGTTTCACTTTTAGCCAAAGCTTTTATTTGTTTACAAATAAATTTGCTGACACGTATCAAAGGAACACAGTAGGATATGGCTGTATGCACTGGGCAACTGAAGTAGTCTTTATTACTCTTTGCTGTTATATGTTGTTGGATGTAACATACCTTCCCTTTAGTAAGACTTTTGACATCGTCCCCTACATGGTTCTTTCTCACTGGGCATCTGAAGACATATAAACTAAATAATTTGACTGCTGGATGGGCTGAGATTTAGCTGGACTGCCAGGCTCCAAATATAATTGATGGCTTGACAACGAAATGGCATCCAGCAGCAAAATAACCAAGGAGCTATAAATGTGGCACATAATGCTCAATTCATTCATCAAAACAGATTTGCAGCTGACACTAGTCTAGCTAAAGTGTCTGACACAACAGCTGGTTGTTCAGTTCAGAGGGAGTTGGAGAAATTCAAGGACCAGTGAAAGGTGCAGAGCCATGGTTGACCTGACATTGGCAGAGGGGCTGCATCAGGCAGGAGTCTGGACTAAAGAACCTCTGAAGATCTCATCCAGCCAGCAGTTCTGCCTGCGATTTTTGTGGTGTTTGTATGGCATGTTTGCTGTTGCTCAAAGAACATGATTCTTTCCTTTATAAATTGTGAATCATCTTAAAAGAGAATAAGTAGATTCTCGCAAATTGAAACAGGTAGAAAAAACCCCACTTTTCCTTGGTGTATTACAGTTAATGTATTGCAAATCCTTCCCTTTGTAACTAGTTTTCAAACTTGCATTTTGCATCTTCTTGTCCAATTACTGCATTTATAAGATACTTGTTTTTACAAATGGATAATGAGGTATTTGACATAAACTGTTTGCTGTGTTAGGAATATTAAACTCAATAAAATCTTAAAATACATATGAAATGAATATTAAACTCATGCATTATGCTTTAATAACATTAAATATAACACTAAAATAACAATATTAAATGTGTATATATAAATATGTTTCTAAAAGTTGCTATATATGGTTTTAATTTTCTGCTGATATACATATATATATAAACATGCCCACTTGCTGGCTGTTAAATACTACTTTTTAATGAAAGACACATCCATTAATCTATTTAAATGAATTATGTAAATCTCTCATAAACACTCTCTATACTATCAAAGTTTTAGAATACCATTAATATAAAGTCTACATAAATCAGATTGGAGAAAAACCTTAAAGGTGTTTGAAAATTACCTGTAATTTCAGACTTTAGGGAGCTGATAAACTCATACAGGCAACGGTCTCCTAGCTCCATATTTTGTTTTTATTCTACTATAAACTTAACAATATCTTACTAGTGATTTGTTAAGATCAATCTATTATTTATGAAAAGTCAGTATATGAGAAGTTGCTTTGGGGACCCTTCCCCCTGTTCACCTGAGACCAGGACATAAGCTCAGGCTGTCATCCTGGTTCTGTGCCTGAGTCATGCTGCAGGTATGGTTGTGCCTACCTCCCTGATTCTGCCTCCAATCTGCACACTTGGCTTTCTGACCTGGTTCTTGACCTGTCTGGGCACTACAGGCAAGATTGTTCATCACTGGAGTATGTCCAACCATGGGTACAGTCACCGGACCTGACCTGCTTTCCTCATTCAGGTATTTGATTCTTGTCAATTGTGCTGCTGCCTGTCCTGCCTTGGTGTTGTCCTCAGCTGTAGGTTTGCCTCTCCTCGCAGAGCAACCCTCCTCGTGCTGCTCCCAAAAGCTGACAGGAGAGCATGCATAAGGATTCCAGTGCTGCAGACAGCAGGAAAGGGACCTGAGTAAGCTCAGCCCACCATGGTTGTCCAACGATGTCCCAAGACGCCTTGTACCAGCAATTTAGGGAGTAGGAGTAGATCATAACTCTCTTCAGTGGGTGGAAGGTCCATATTTTTGAGGTGCTGGGGACAATGAGGCAGTCTGTGAATCAAAGTGCTCTCCTGCCATCCCAGTGCATCCCACTGGAATGAATGTGGAGGCTTGGCTCAAAGCACTTGAATCATAAACAATATAGATACAAACCCACTTACATTATTTGGCATGGACAATGCTTTTCAGCATGATGATTGAAGACAGTGCAATAAACATTCAAGCTTTAATGAGAAACAGCTTTTACCTTGTAGACCTTATAAACAAAGAAGGGTGAGATAGGCAGGAGGCAAGAAAAGGAAAGGAAATAAAACACCGGAATGTTGGCAAATCAGATTAACAGCTGAAATTCTTGAAGTGCTTTTAAATATATGTGTTTACTACTATATTAATTTCTTCCAAAATACATTGTATGTTTTTGCCAAATACTATCAATATCCAGTACTACATACATCTAGTGCAGCCTATGCTATCTTTAATTCTCAGCAAGAGCTCTTCAGGCAGCCTAAACATTATTCAAAGTCTCAAAATATTATTTTTTTTCTTTGAAGGTTCACTTCCTGGAGGCAAGTGATTTCCTGAAAATATCAACTGCATTTTAAAACAAAAATATTAAATTTTGGGTATATTGATTGCAGAGGAAAACTTGATCTAAGTGCTTGATTTGAAAGAATAACACAAAAAAGTAAATAAAATAACATATTAAAAATATTGGATTTTTATAAATTTTAATTATTTTGGTTTTGGTTTTTTTTTGTGAAGGCTGAGTGCTTATAATTGTCAATACCAAGTTAAGCCTTTTTCTCAACCAAAATTTATCTGCAGATTTGGGGACTGGGATTAAATTTTAAAGAGTTAGAAAACCATCCTTCGAACAGGCAAATATTCCTATTGAAAAAGTTTGATCTGACTCGTGCTTTAAAAAAAAAAAAAATTAGTAGGATCAGAGATTTACTGGGAAGATACTCAACTGAATTTCTTTCTCTCTTGTGCTCCTTGTGCTCTCTCTGAGCTAACACCACGCTCCAACCCAAGGTTACATGCCTACACATCAGAGCTAGCCTCGGGCACAGGCAGCCTACTGTCTAGGAAGGTGTGTGGCAGGCTGTGCTCAGAGCCTTGAAAACGACTGAGAAAAGGTAGTGCCTTTTCCTATGGGGTAGGTGTCGTCGACCTGTGTGTCAGCAAAATTAAGTAGTTTCAAGGCTTTCTTTTCTGCGGTTTGACACTGAGATTATTGGGGGGGCTTTACGTGTAGGGCTGTTACAGTACTGAATAAATGCTCTTGGTCTGTACAGAATTGTCACAGAAGAAATCACAGAGGTTTTGCAAAAGGTAGCAAAAGAATGCTTTTTGATTTACTGCTACTATCAATAAAGGAAATAAGAAATCTAAGAAAAATATATGTAGATGTCTACCACATCTATCTATCTATTCCACAGATAAACTGGAATTACAAAATAAGACTGATACTGCTGTCACCTGAAAATATCAGGCCTTTTTCAATCTATAATCATGGGATCCAGTAGCCTGAATTGCTGACAAAACAGATGAAAGCAAATCAGAGTGAAATTAGCACTGTCAACAATAGAGGAAATGGGTCTTTTTTATTCCTGTATTACATGTGAACCTGATTTTGAAAAACTAATTCTTTTGCCAGGATTAGCATGAATAACATTGAAGATTATAATCAGAATGAGTAATTTATTTATTTTTTTTTTGCCTTAACTCATAAATGAAAAAGAAAAAATGTGGTTTAGAGAGTACATTTATGAAAGTTTCAGCTTCTGAGTAGCAAACATGGGTGCCTTTGGCAAGATGTGTAGGCATTTATATCTGAAAAGCAAACGGATTTTAATTATTTTGACAAACCACTGTGGTTTTCAAGATTCATTGCTCATGAAGAAAAATTAATATGCTTAATAAGTGATCATTCTTGTTTCAGCCAAGTAGTTCCAAACTTTTAAATGTTTTTTTCTTGATTCTAGTTAGCATATTAAGCATGGAATTATATAATTTTAAATATATCATTTGAGCTATATGGGTTTATTTAGGAAATGTGTTGCAGTACTGATCTGAGCAAAAATTGCTTCAGCTCTTCTACAGGGTGTTAGTCTGCAAGTCTCAGTTGTGTTTCCAAGTAACATGAGTTCCTTCATTGTTTGGATGCATTTCATCTCAGTTTCTGTTCCAGTGAGCTTCTACCTCACCTTCTATTGTGACACAGCCTACTGTTGGTGTTTCCTGACAATTGTCAGAGTGCTGATGTACCTTGTGACTAGACTGTGGCACTTGAACAACTGCAATATGAAGATCCATACATACGTTTACATACGTGTTCTCCTGGATCTGTTCCAATGGCTATCCTAACAGGAATATTTTTTGGAACTCACAACTTAAATCATATCCATACTTGAAATTTCTGGGGCATCTCTGAATATCATACCTCATGTGACTCCGCAGAACTGGTTGAAAGGAACTAAAGTATTAATGTTTACTGGTGGTACAATTTCATCTTCCAAATTCTGGAATAATCGACAGTAAGCTATCAATTTCAGTATATCAAAGTCCCTCTTCTAGGACTTAACACCAGGAATGGATATTTCTGGTTCATTTGAAACCTAAGACAGCATTATCATGTTCCGGTGAGGAAACATGCCCAGCTGTTCTCGGCTTTAAGCAGACGCACATTCCTTCCAACATCCCCAGAAAAGAATCCCTGACTTATATAAGTAACTGAAAGATGACCCAGCTGTTCACTAAACTTTAGGGTGTCTCAGTCACATCCCAAGAGCATTAGATGCATCAACCATGTTTATGATGCCCAATATTTTTGAAATGCCAAACAGACTATTCTACTGTATTGATTTTCATTGCATAACAATTCTTACCTCCATTGATATATATTTGCCTGATATATATTCCTGAATGTTTAAAGTGTTAAGATCTACCAGGTTTGCCTGTGATATTGGTTTGATGATGAACCCTCTTACAACCTACAAAAAGCAAATGAGGAATCCTTTTGACTGACATAGGTCCAGTAAGAATGAGTATTTCCAGGCCTTTGACCACCTGATGCCGTATTAATAGCCTTATGGATCTGGTTCCGTGATGAAAATATTATCTATTACATCGTCTGCAGTTACTCTGACTCCACTTGTCCTGACTTATTCTAGGGGCCTCCTCTTTACATCTTTTCCCTCGGTCTGTTCAGCCCGGAAAAGAGGTGACCAAGGGGAGACTTCATCGCAATCCACAATTTCCTCGTGAGAGGAAGACAAGAGACAGACACTGATTTTTCTGTGTGGTGACCAGTGACAGGACCCACGGGAATGGCCTGAAGTTCTCTCAGGAGAGGTTTAAGGCAGGTGTTAGAAAAAGGTTCTACACCCAGAGGATGGTTAAGCGCTGGAACAGGCTCCCCAGGGAAGTGGTCACAGCACCAAGCCTGTCAGAGTTACGGAAGCATTTGGACAATGTCCTCAGGCACATGGTGTGACTTTTGGGGTTGTCCTGTGCAGGGCTAGGAGTTGGACTTGATGATCACTGTGATTACCTTCCAACTCGGCATATTCAGTGATTCTATGATTCCTATCCCTCCTCATGTCCTTCATCACTCATTTCCTGAAGGCACTGTATTTCTTTTTTGATCTCCCTATAACAAGCAGCAGATTGACTTGGCTGCCTAGAGTAGAGAAAGAACACTTTTTGTATTCCAAATGGTAACTTTCAGCTTTACTCTCACTTGTAAAATAAGTTTCACAGCACCAAATCCAAAGTCCCTCTCATATTTGTATACAGCATCCTGCTGTTTTGCATGCCCCGTCCTTTTAGGGAATCTGGGGTCCTGTGAGAGCTGAATCAAAAACATCATTCTATTCAGTGCCTAACATAAAACATTGTGGGTGGCTGCCCACACATGCAACAAGTACAAAAATCTGTCTGTAGAATACTTCAGACTCATTTCCCAATCTTCCCTTGCTCTCCTGACGACATCTTGAACCTGGAGCCTAGAGTCAGGACATATTACCCCACCTTTTATTCTTTTATCATTTTCTCTGAGGTCTCTACTTCTAGATTAAAAGCTAATAGGTGTGCAGAAAACTGTGGAAGACTTCTGTCCTGTTGCAGGGACTACAAGAAGAAGGGCTAGACAAAGAAATGGGCTTTGAGGCATCAGTGCTTCAAGAACAGGCTTATGTTCTCTTTGCCTCTCCATGTTTCATTTATAGCAACTCTGCATAAACAAAGAATTCCTTTCTCTACTACAGCTTGTCTCCTGAGAAGAGCTAGTCACTTGCCATACTGGTCTAGTCATGTGATTTGGAAAAAGGGGCAGCAACCCAAGATGCTGCAGTGGTGCCTCACTGTCTCTCAGGGGCCCCCTGATGTAATGGGAATATTTACCTGCTTGAAAGCCCAGTTTCAGTCTGGTGGCTTTTGTCCTTATTGGGTGTTAGCAGAGCAACAATGCTGGAAAGAAGATTTCTGGCTGTCATTTTATAGTGAATTACCTCTGTTGACTAAAGGCCTAAGAAATTCAGTACCTTACTCCTCTACATTTTCTTTTGGGTGCTTTGTGGGATGGTCTGACATTCTTACACAACATGCCAAGAAAGTCATTTACTTGATAGAGAAAGGGATGGTTGGAGGAAATACAGATTTCCAAAGCAGAAGACAGCTTCACTGAGAACTATGAAAAAAGGTAAGAAAGATCTCTTATGTCTAAACTGGGGGCTCAATTTTCTATGCAGCTCAATGATAGGTGTCTACTAGCCAGACCATGCTTGTGGCCTGGTATTTTAAGCAAGAATCAGCCATGAGTTGTTTCTTCTCTGGGACAGAAATACAGCCCTACATTAGCCTGCAGAGGCAGCTCATGCTAATTTTCTTTCAGGAAAGAAAAAATCATCTTTTTTTGTGAAATAAGAAAATCTCAGTGGGACAAGAATGAACAATCACAAACCTGTTTATATAAGAATTTAATTTTTCACTAACTTTCGTATTGTTTCCATGTGTTGAATGAATTAGAACATTCCATGATTCCATTTACCATGATCCAGTTTTCTTTAGATATAGTACTGGAAAGGGAATATTCATCCTTCCTTTGAAAGAAAATTTTCTAGCCCTTTTGCTTGCAGTGATAGAATTTAAAATATGTGAAAGTGCTACTACTGAAAGACTAGATTTAAGGAAATGAGCAACTGAACTTTGCCTCTATGTCAAGATACAACGAACTTTACCTTAGTGTCAAGATGCAATACATACAACTTTGTGTGAAGTTAGAAATATCTCTGGACGCATCTTACTTCTTCAGAAAAAGAACTTTATCCAGATCTCTTCATAATGAGTGTTATATGTGTGCAGATCTTGCTGACAGATGAATAGTGAGAGCAGAACACAGAGAAATTGTTGGAAAGAGGAAAAATATTTGGTTTACAAATCTACCTCAGAAGGACAAATTTGACTCTAAAGCAGACATTGTATGATCTATACCAACACAACTGTTTTTAATAAAAGTAAATATTTTCATGGTCTCCACGTAGGAAAAGAAACTTGGGTTATTCACACTGTTATTTTCAGCATTCATGACTCATACCTTTCAATAGTTTATCATGAAAATCCATACACATAATAAGAATACTTATGCTATGTCTGTATTACTTTAAAGCAAGAGCAATTTACTTTAGCAACTTCTTTTAATAGATTTTCTGCAATTCCAGGAAGTCTCTTCTTGTTACAAATCAGAGAAATTGAGAGTATCTGCCAGACAAAACCGTTGTATGTCCTGACCATATCAATAGGGACTTTTTTCCCATTCCTCCAGTTTAGGTGGAACACTGTGTGAAACACAGAATTGCTTTTGAACCCTTTTTCTCTTGGTTGCAGCTAACAGTGTCTGGTTGTGGAAATTAATGAGAACATTTAAGGATATCACAGTGACAGATGCTCATTGGTCCTTAATGCCTTCTTTATTTCAGTCTTTTTAAGACCAACTTTCAGGAGTCCCAGGTCCCAGCAATTAAGGGGAAAGGATGGAGGAAGGACAGTCTGTCATTGCTGGAGATGGATCAGGCCAAGGAATACTTAAGAAAACTGGATGTGCATAAGCTGATGGGCTCTGATGGGATGGATCCATGAGTGCTGAGGGAATTGGTTGGTGTCATTGCAAGGCCACTCTAAATAACTTTTGATTGATCATGGCAACTGCAAGAAGTACCTGATGACTGCAGGAAAGCAAATGTCACTCCAATCTTGAAGAAGGGCAAGGAGGATCCAGGAAACTACAGACCAGTCAACCTCAACTTGGTCCTTGCAAAGATAGTGGAGTAGCTAATCCTGGAAACTATTTCCAGGCACATAAACAAGAAAATCATCAGGAGTGGTCAGCATGGGTTCACCAAGTGGAAATCATGTTTCACCAACTTGATATATTTCTGCAGTGAAATTTCTGACCAGGTGGATGAGGGGAGAGCACTGGATATTGTCTACCTGTATTTCAGGAAGGCTTGAAACTGTCTCCCATAATATCCTAATAGACTGTTGGTGGAAGGGCTGGATGAAGAGACAAGGAGATGGATTTAAAACTGACTGAATGGCTAGGTCCAATGGGTTGTGATCACTAGAATGAAGTCTAGTTGATGGCCAGAAACTAATGTGGCACCCTGGAGATCAATACTGGGCCCAGTATTTTTTAACATCCTCATTAATGATCTGGATGATAGGACAGAGCGTTCCCTCAGCAAATATACTGATGACACCAAACTGTGAGGAGTGTCTGACACACCAGAAGGTTGTGCTGCTGTTCAGGGGGACTTAAACAGGCTGGAGAAAAGGGCTGACAGGAACCTCATGAAGTTCAGCAAGGGGAAATGCAGTCCTGCACCTGGGTAGGAACAACCCCAGGTGCCACCATATGCTGGGAGCCACCTAGCTGGAATTCAACAAAGCAGATTGGGCTCCTGGTGGGCACTATATCAAATATAGGTTAGAAATGTGCCCTTGAGGAAAAGAAAAAAGAAAGAAAAAACAAACTAATGGTATCTTGGGCTGCATTAGACAAAGAATTGACAGCAGGTCAAAGGAGGTGATCCTTCCCCTTGATTCAGTACCGATGAGGCCAAACCTGCATAGCTGGGACTGCTTAACCTAGAGAAGAGAAAGATGAGGTGGGATATTATTAATGTATGTAAAATACCTGAAAAGAGGGTTCAAAGAGGATGGATTCTGGCCCTTTCCAGTAGTGCCCAATGACAGGACCAGAGGCAATGAGCACAAACTAAAATACAGATGGTTCTGTGGGAACATCAGGAAATATTTTTTTTACTGTGAGAGGGACCAAGCACCAGCACAGGTTGTCCAGGGAGAGGAGAGTCTCCATCTTTGGAGATATTCAGAAGCCATCCGGACATGATCCTGGCCAAGCAGCCGTAGGTGGTTCTGCTTGAAAGAGAGATTGGACCAGATGAACTCCATTGGTCCACTCCAACCACAACCATTCCATAATTCTGTAGTTCTTCTCATAAGAATAATTTAGACAGGAAACTTTAACTTTAAAAGTTTAAAATCAAATTTGATGAGTTTAAGAAACATTATATGAGAAATTTGTCCATGATAAGAGAATACAAGAACTGGTGATACTGGAAGTCTCTCATTAATATGTGTCCTACTTCGAAGATACCTTAAAAAAATTCAGTAATATTTCTCATTGAAAACACTTACTGATAGAGGTAGAAATGAGATATTGCAAATATTGGAACATTATTTAAGTTGTTTAATCATGCAGTGATATATGTGCTATGCATAATTTAGGTTGCTTTTTTATTTAAAAAATAATGAGCTAGCTATTTTACACACACAGTCACAAGAAATATTCCCCATAATCAAACCACTATGTCAATTCTCTTTACGTTTAATGAGCTGGTTCACTTAGAATATACAGCAATATCCTTTCTTTTATGGCTAGATGTATAATATAAAGGATCTTGATAACAAAGGACGAGCTGCAGTAGTTGGCCAAATGTAAGTTCCAGCAGAGACTTGCTGTAGGGACACACTGTTCTTTCCATTCTCATATCTAATTTCTACAGCTATCCCTTCTCTACCCTGTTCAGATTCAGAATTTAGTGAGCTCCCTTCTGTGAATTTGGAGTCAGCAGCTGGATGTTGTGCATACCCAACCCCCTCACAAGTCTTAATTATTTTATCATCTTATGGACTGACCCTAAGAAGTGAAAAGTCATGTGCTTGGACTCAAAGGGAATTGTCCACAAGGGTCTGCAGTTTGGCAAGAAGTGCTCATAATTCTGTATTTAAAATATGAATGACTTCTTTGTTCACAATCTTAGAAGCAACAATAAATCTATTGTATTGCTATTACAGTGTGTTGTAACACAGCCTGTGCACCAGCTGTTCTTGTTTACAACATGAGAAAACCTTTCATCATAAAGCTTATGTTTAAACAGAAAGCATGACACATACTCTGATCATGCTATAAGCATGAATTCTTATGAACAATTATATGATTGAATCATACATTGAATTTGATTACTTTTATCTAATTAGATTGCAGCTCAACCTTGATCTATCATATATTCTCAATACATGTGTGTGCATGGATGTATATAGAGAGATTTAACTTAGAAATAACATATTTATTATTATTATGCTTGCTCTACTAAACAGGTAGCAAGGTACTAATATCACTATGTAGAATTAATTGGGTTAGTTTAATTAACTGGGTTAATTTGCATCCTCTTCTGTTTTCTCAAAATCAGCCTATTTTTTAATCTGAAAGACTGTGTCGACATATGCAATATGTAGAGTGCCCTTCTATTTATGCAATACTGATAATAAGCCACCACACAATTCCTCTTAAGTTCTCAGTAATGAAGTGCTGGCATGTGTCTGATTTTTCTCCACATGGTTTTAACGAAGAGCTTTTCAGTTTTACTAGAACATAATTAGAATATATGCATAAATCCCACTCTATTGCTCCAATGTAATTATAGATCTTTCTTCAAGAAGAAAATTATAAAGCTTTTCTAAGCAGAGTTGCTGAAACCTGAAATCCTTGACTAAATGCATTTTTATGCATGAATCAATCTTCTGAAATAGTTCCGAAAACAATTAATAATGGTCTGTTTAAGAGAAACCATCTTAGTTGTTTGATGTGGGAGAGAAGTTTTTCAACATTGCCTTCTGCACAACTTTCATAACAGTGTTAAGAAAAGCAGAACATTTAGGCATTCTGCTTATGTAGAAGATGCAAAACTCCTTTGTGATAATTAGCTTAAATAAATTTCCTGACAGGTAAAGTTATTTACCTATCTGGATGTTTTATACCATTTACACCTGTAAAGGATAAAGCAGAAGATTCATTCTTACTAAAAAAAAATAGACATTATAGGGCTATGTAAGTAATATTAATTTATTGAAGCTTCATCTCTTTTTGTCCAGGGTGCAACAGAGGCAGGTAACAGCCACAACACTTTGCACACCTATTTCTGTGCTTCTTTTATTGCCTGGAATGATTAGAGGACTTCCTGGAATGTGACTACAAATTTTTAGGTGCTTACCATTGCTGGAAAAGTGTGATTACTAGAGGCTTTTGCTTCTAGCAAACTCAGTTTGTAGAAGTATCTGCTAGTCTTTCCTGCTCAAAAGGCACTTAGACCTGTTGTCTGCAGCTGACTCCTGATTATGAAGTGTCAAACACCCACTGAGATAGTGCTAGCAAAAGATCTATGTAACTACCACACCTACAGTGCAGCAAGTAGTAGCTAATAGACATTAGTTTGTGTAGAGAAGTTATGGAAGGGAGCTGGAAGACTACTTAAAACAGCATGGATTTGCTAGATAAACTTGGGCATGTGCCACAAGACACAATCCCTAGCATCAGCTGGAGCAGCTAGTGGTACAGCAAAGGCCTTGGCTCAGACCTCTGAAATGCAGATGTGACAACCCAGCTTTGGGGTTACAGAAAGCATCTGGTGCCTCTCCCTGGGCTGAAGCAGAAGATTGAGCCCTTGCCTAAAAGTGATGTGTTCTGGATGAGAACCTGTGTTGCCAACAGGAGAGGCTGAGCAGACTGGGGTGCCAGAGACTGTAAAAAAGATTGACAGGATCTTCACAAATGATCCTGCAGAAACAAAGGCTCAAATCATCCCACTGCACAAGAGAAGCCCTGCATTTCCTCTAGTCTTCCTTTTGTCAGCAACATACTTACAGAAGCTTTTCTTGTTGCCATGGATGTCCCTGGATAGATTAATTCTATCTGGACTCTAGCTTTCCTAACTGGATCCTTGGATGTTTGGGCCACCTCTTTTTGTTCCTCCCAGGCTGTCTGTCCCTGCTTACACCCTCTGTAGCCATTCCTATTTGTTTGATTTTGTCTAGGAGCTCCTTGTTCATCCATGCAAGCCTTCTGGTGTGTTTTCGTGGCTTTCTCTTTGTTGGGATGCATCTCTTCTGAGCTTGGAGAAGGTGGTCCTTGAATATTAACCAGCTTTCTTGGGCCCCTCCTCCCTGCAGATTTTATCCCATGATAAGCTACCAAGCAGATCCCTGAAGAGGCCACAGTCTGCTCTCCTGAAGTCCAGGATAGTGAGCTCGCTGTGTGCTCTCCTCACTGCCCTAAGGATCTTGAACTTGACCACTTCATGGTCTCTGCAGCCAAGGTTGCCCTAGAGCTTCACATTTCTTTGTTGGTGAGAACAATGTCCAGCATAGCAACTCTTCTTGCTGGTTCCTCTATAACTTGGAAAAGGAAGTTGTGATCAGCATATTCCAGGAACCTGTTGGGTTGCCTGTGCCCTACTGTGTTGTCCCTCCAGAAGATACTGGGGTAGTTGAAGTCCCCCATGAGGACTAGGGATTGTAAATGTGAGGCTGCTCTTATCTGTGTGTAGAGGACCTCATCAGCTTGGTCTTCCTGGCCACACAGTTTGTAGCAGACCCCCCACTATAAGGTCACTTATATGTGCCCTCCCTTTAATCCTGATCCATAAAAACTCTCAGTGGTCTCCTTATACATTTGCAAGAGGAACTCCATGCAGTCCAGCTGGTCATTGACATCACCTCCTCTTCTCCCCAGCCTGTTCCTCCTGAAGAACCTACATCTTTCCATCCCAACAGTCCAGTCATAGGAGCCATCCCACCATGTCTCCATGACGCCAATCAGATCATTGCTCTGTAGATGTGCTCATGAAGCTGACTTAATATCTGGAGTAGCTGAAATTTCTTAGTGATGCTCTTCAAGTGCTCTCCTGCTGACCTGATCCTTCTCCAGGCTCTGGACAGCTCTCACTGACACTGACATGAAACTTGTAAGAATGGGATGGATTGAGGTTCCCTTCCCTGGCAACTTTACAGTTATTGTAATGTTTAGTTTTAGATAGTTAATTTTAGTTTAAATCAGTCTCTGATCCTATTATGAGTAAAATATTTCCTTTGCCATGGTCTCTGGCCAGTGTCTGCATAAAATGTGAAAATATGAAGATTTCGTATACTAACACTTCAAGCACAGAGACTCAAAGCACTTCTTGGCATTGGGCACTGTCAATTCCCAAAGGAACAGTGTTTAAAAAAAATAAATCATTAAAAGATGAAAAGATGAGACAAAAAGGAATAAAATACATTTGGTTTTAATTGAGTTCTTGGAGAAAGATCATTGCTAAAAGGCAAAAACAGAAGAGACAAATGACCTGTGGAGCTCAATGCATTTCTAGAGCAGAGAGCAGAGCACAGCAGTTTTACAGTCAGGAACAGCAGAGGTCTATTCAACTGGTTTTTTTCTTCTTTTGTTTTCTCTGCTTATTGTGATTTAACCACCTGTAAAAAGTTTCTATTATTTTGATTTAATTACTGCATACTGTTTATTCTAATCTGAAGAAGTGCTGATATTTAAACTCTGTTGGAAAATACAAGCAAGGTTAGCATCCCAGAGCATCTGTTTACCTGTGAAAGCAAAGGGCAACAACACATTTTGTAGTTCTTTCTTTTTTCATGTATACTTAAAATGGTGTATATCTGTGTTGTAAGACTATACTATTTCACTATATATTTACGTATTTGAACTTTGTATCAAAAATAATTCAATGTGCTACATAAAAATTGCTTATGTCTTCTGGTCTTCATTATTATTATGATTTTTTTTTTTTCTCAAAACTATCTGAGCTTGAATTGTAGTCATCAGCTTCATCTCTCACTTGTAGATATGCTTTATTGCTTTCATATAATAGAATTACAGAATATTTCAATTTGGAAAGAAACCACAATGATCATTGAGTCCAACTCCTAGCATGGCAAAAAACCATCCCCAAGAGTCACACTGTGCCCAAGAGCATTGTCCAAATGCTTCTGTAACTCTGGCAGGCTTGGTGCTGTGACCACTTCCCTGAGCAGCCTGTTCCAGTGCTGAACCACCCCCTGGGTAAAGAACCTTTCTCTAATATCCAACCTAAACCTCCCTTGACACAACTTCAGGCCAGT
>JAWWEW010000112.1:60662901-60673300 GCA_035583185.1 Anabacerthia variegaticeps
TGGCCTCCCTGCATTCAAGGGAGTCAACAGCTCCTTCCAGCTTAGTGTCATCTCAGACTTTCTTAGTGTCCCTTCCATTCCTGTGTCCAAGTCATTTATGAAGATATTGAAGGGCACAGAGCCCAAGATGGAGCCCTGTGAAACCCCACTAGTGAGAGGTCGCCAGTCTGATGTTACCCTATTCTCCCTTAAGTAGGAGATTACTTCATCTGGATGTTACATTTCCAGTTTTTAAACTTTTGATCTTTACATCTTCACAGTTCATTTCACAAGAAAGTGGAGGAGGTTGCTAGTTTACATCAGATCAGCTGTTCACTTACCTACCTCATTGAATCTTTTCAGACATTACATTACTTGTTAGTTGCAGTGTGTGATATTTATATATGGGTTGCTGGATTACAGGGTAATATGTTGTGACTGATAGTTGTTTTACATTACCATATAAAATTAGACCATAAGTACATATTTATTTCTGTAAAATTGTTATTTAAATTCAGCAGAACAAGAACAAAACTGAATTAACAAATCTTCTACTATTGTGACTGAAATTTAAGATTTAATTTGTGTTATTTTATCAGCCGACTTAAAGAATTATGCTATCGAATCACTGTATATGTAAAGTTTCTACATGTGCTGTATGACAGACCTTTGGCATATTCCCTACAACTTGAGATCCTTTCCCAGTTTTATGAAACAGGTGTACCTCTAAAGAACAGTGTATCTGTTTAAAAAGCAAGCCTTAAAAACCAGTGCTGAGGGGTTGTAAATGCTATTTATGAATTGCTATTGTAATCTTAATTTAGCTCCTTTATGCATCATTACAATAGTAATTTACCACATAATCACATATTTTCACCTCCATGTTATGCTGTGCTCAAGGAATAGTATCCACATAGCAGACAGTTACTCAGAATCACTTTTTAATCCACATTCTCACACAGAATATTAAAATTCCTACTATCTATAAGGTAATGAGATGATAATTCTAGCAATGTAAACATCTTACTTTCTAAATCAATGAGAGTGAATTACTTCCAAAAAGTTTTGCTTAAAATATTGGCCTTATTGCTTCAAAAATTGAGTGAATCTTTTTCTACTATAACATTGACCAATAGGCTTGATTATTTTAGTTGACGTATATTTACATGTCTGAACAAAAGCACAGATTATCGGGAAAGAAATGGAAAAAATGTTGATTAATTTGAATAACAAATTTAATCAGTACCTGGTTAGATGGGCTATGTCGCAGCAGCAGTTAGGCACAAATTAAAATGAGCATTCAGGAAATGCATAGTATGGGATTCTGGATTTCCCTTATAAAGAGGGGGGAATGACCAATTTTATGCCACTGACCTATGATATCTGACCTACTTCAGGTGACGGCTTTAGGCTGAGACAAACAATTCTTTAGAAGTATCTGCTTTATTCTACTGTGTATATGAAAGGGGCCTAAATGGGTAACTCAGGAAATTTCTCTTCTGCTCAGAGGAATCTCATCCATATTAACTTATGTAAAAACCATGGTGCAACTCACCAAGCTGTAACTGAAGTGTTGCAGAGAGAAAATACATTTCTCCATTAGCTACAAGACTACATTGTCTCTTCTTGAGATCATCAGCCATCTTAGCTCCCTAATGCTAATCCATTCCTAGTTTCTCTTCAGGCAACCAGCCAATGGAAAGATATGAACCTCTATACATTTAAGGACTACATCATGATGCATATATACAAATGGCCTGAGTTAAGGCCAATGCCTCTTTCTGGCATCTGCATCTCTGGTGAGCTTGATTGAGCATAAATGTTCCTTGAGGGTCATCTCTAGGATATGTTTAAGTAGCCACTGCTGATGAAGTATCTTGCTGCCTTTTTCCTTGGCATTCTCTCCGATCCTCACAAATTACATCTCTTTTTCCAGCAGAATATCCTTAACTGTGAAAATTGCCAGAACTGATTCTCTTTCTCTCTACTGCAACAGATAGAAAGAATATTAGCATACAGGAACTTTGAGAAACTCAGAAAAGTGTTCACAATTCTGGTTACATATGGAGATTTTGTTTCATGTCGTAGGAAATATTCTATGTAAACAAGTAACAAAGTTCTTCAAAATATTACAACCTGTCCTTGAATGCTTGATCTTTCCAGTTTCATTTCTGTCTCTATGCCTGTTGTTATCTTCTCTTACACCATGCAGATGTATGTTTCTTAAAATCTTCATTCCTACTGTTTTCTTTCTTTCTCTACTATTGGCTTAATTCCTTCCATGTCCCTCAGGCTTTGAATAGTGCCTTCTCTTTCTCTAACAAGAACTGTCCTCTACAAATTCTGGCTCATGATCAAGTCCTTTCAAGAAACTTTCCAGTACTCATCTGTTCAGTGTGAACCACTCTGCCCTCTCCTTTTTGTGTTAAACTGGCATCACAATAATGCTTTTCTGTTTGGATTAGAGTTTATTTTCTTGGGGGAGGGACCTCTTCTTTCATGTACTTCTAAATGGCCTCAGGCATTTACATCATATACTTATATATATTTGCATGCTGGAACATAATTTTGAAAAACTATTTCAAGAGTGTTCAGAGTAATACACACAGAGCAAGCAACAATACAAAAAAACCTTACAAAAGTATACAAATAAATGTAAGTGAACACAAAGAAACTTTTCCAAACACATACAAGCAGCTACTAATGTTGTCTTTCCTCATGTGCTGTGCCTTCTCTGTGTCTGCTTTCCAGATTTGTTATAATTGGCAGAAACTTCTGGAGAAAATGAATTTTGCTAAGAAACCTGAGCATTCATAAGAAACATCAGTTAAAAGTGTGAAAAAGTGATGCAAATATTTATGTTAGGGATCCACAGTACCAAAAGTTAAATCCTTATTTCACTACAAAAAAATTCCTCCTCTCAGTCACCATTAATCTACACAAGGCAAAGGGTGGATGGATAGTCTGTGATATTTTTTCTGGATGTACTTATCAAACTGAACACTCTTTTGTTTGCAGTATTTTTTTTTTTTTCATGTTGTACTGTCACTTCTATTTTCATTTAAGTCATTCAGGCAGCACTAAAACCTAGACTAATACAAATAAAGATTTTCTCTACCAAAAAAGGCCCTATTGAGCTTGCACTGGGATAGCCATGATGTGCCTAACCTACACAACATCAACACTCAGCAGTGCAACTTGTTTCTGGTTGCTCCATCATACAGCTTCAGAGTTCTGTGGGAACACACTACAAACCTAGCTTTGCCTAAATGAGATTTTCATGCTCTTGGATCCAAGTTTATTCTTAGACCTAGTGCATTAACATGGAAAGACCAAAAAAGTCCTTTAGTTGTAAACTGATTCCATTATGGGAAGTAATAACAATGCACATCCTCTAAGCAGACATTTATTCTAGAGAAAATGTCTTACATGTCTAGAAGTGCTGTGTTTACCCCATCTAGCTCATGACTATGAGTGATGACTACTTAAGATATTTTTTTGAGGAGAGAGATCTTCTCCTGTAGTAAAGGGTATGCCATGCATCCTACTACCCCAGTACTAGAAC
Source organism: Anabacerthia variegaticeps (assembly GCA_035583185.1). Taxonomy (NCBI): domain Eukaryota; kingdom Metazoa; phylum Chordata; class Aves; order Passeriformes; family Furnariidae; genus Anabacerthia; species Anabacerthia variegaticeps. The sequence goes on from JAWWEW010000112.1 coordinate 60,666,446, forward strand.
CAAACCCATGTGCTACAGCAAAAGTGAGATTATAAGGAAGAGATAGGATTCACCATTATATAAATTCACTGCTGTGTGAGATAAAAGAATGCAGGACTGATAAACTATTTTGTTGACCTACTTTTCATTGCTGTTCTGAAACAGGGGTATAACTAAGGGATCCTACAGTCAAAATAATTTTGAAAAAAAATTGGCCAATGCAAGTGGCAGCTCTGAAGACCTTACTTCCTTGTGCATAAGCATTTGCACTATAAAATTCTATTGACCAAGAAAGATGCCTTTTTCAAGCCTTTCCATGTACTCTTCCATTCCTGAAATTCAGGTCTCTCAAGTGTATGTATCACAGTGACGGTCTGCTGCTTTCCAAGAAAATTTGAATCTCAGCTTAGGTACTGAAATAGAAATAGGTGAATAAGTGCCAAGGACAATGATAACCATACTTTTGGGCCTACCACAAATCAGGAAGTTTTTCCTAAGAGAAGACATACCGTTTAATTAAACTTACAATATTGACTTGTGTGGATAAAGAACATCTGGAGAAAGAATGTATGACAGAAGTAGTTCACGGAAAAAGTGAAGAATTGGACTACCTTTCGACTGAATCCAGTTCTCAATTGTTGCCTTTACTGCTTATTTCTGATGGCCTGAAAGCAGCACAATAAGCATGAAATTTGCTGCAGTCATCTAGACACCAGTATTTAATGCCATAATTAAACCAAATTTGATATATCCTCCTTTGTTCGTTATTTATGTCTGTGAAAGAGCCAGTAGAAGTACAGGGATGTAACTAAGAGAACAATTTGCCCTACTGACTCCAAAAATCAAAGCTACAGGGAATATATAGAAGTAAAAATCCATGCCCAGCAAAGAGGGATGTACTCCCAGATTGCCACTTCTCTGTCTGTCTTCACTTGTTATATATTTCATAAAAAAAAGGTGTCACCTACTATTTGATTTTAAGACACTTAATCCAAAGGTGGTTCCTAGGATCTCTAATCAACATTATACACAAATAATAATAAATATTGTACAATGATAACCTGCATTTTGCAATGCTATGTTGTGTGTCAGTGTTGAGTAATGATATTTCATTGAAAAAAATAGCCTAAAAATATACCAAGTTTGGGAGACCTAACATAAATATTTTACTGACATTCAGATATTTCTGGAAGCTTACAGACTTACTTGCCTTTGTATTTGGTAGACAGCAGTAAATTTAGACCAGGTAAAAGCTCTTTTTTAAAATGGATTTTACATTATTTTTAAACTCTTCTGTGTAACTGTGAAAGAACAATTTTTACTACTTTTTCTGACTTCTACATGTGATGCATCTGGCAGATAAGAGATTTGAAAATGGGATTCTTCCTAGGACTGTCAGAGGGCCTTGAATAAATCTGGACAATTCCTGCCTAACCCTGTACAGTCAAATGAAATGATTCTACACCCAGAGATTTCTCTCTGTTCCAAAACTTACTTGCATTTCCCTTGATTAAGATAGCTGCATGGAATCCTAACTAATATGCAAGAAAAAACCAAACCAACAAACAAATAAAATAAAGAATAATAGTAAAACAAAGAAAAACAAAGAACCCCTCCACCAAGCAGTACTGATTGCTGTCTCAATAAAGTCTTTTAAGCAGAAAATATTCTACAACCACCAGACAAACAGTGCAATTTTTTTAAGTTATACAAAATTTGTAAACAAACAGCATTTGCATTTGATGTCATTCAGTTCCTCAGGATGTTAAAATGGTTCTTATCTGCATTTAATTAATAAAAATATCTTTTAAAATGCTACCTGTGTGTCCCATGACATTGGACCTTTCACATTAGATAAAGCCAATAACAAGATAATGGTTCTGTCCAGAAATGTAAAAATCTACAGAAGTAATGCTTCAGAGCAGAATGAAAATACATACTACCATTTACCATTTCCCATGGTTCAGTTTGTGTATCTCAGACTACTCTGTATATATTAAGAAAATTAACTATGTGATTTCTAACATTATTTTTGCCACTTTATAGATACTGTTACCAGGTTTACTTAATTTGAGCTGTATCTAAACCTATCATAGAGTATTCCCCTCAGGTATAATCCTGAAGCTTCTCATTAGAATGGCTTCCATGAAAGGAGAACTAAACTGAAGTAAAAATTTGCCATAAAAAAGTGCCGTTTTATTTTCAAGTGACTTCTAGGTCACTCCAGAAAATCATGATATTTTGTGAGATGGCTAGCAACATTCACTTTGGTTTTCAGAAATACCAGTAAATGGATATTTTGACAAGCAAGAGACACTTGTTCAGTTCATGTCAACATCAGCAGATTTCACAATGTGTAAAAGAAATACTTTATAGAGTATTCCTCAATAAGCCAATGGATATAGCACATACAAGCATCAGTGATGAGGCTTGAACAAGGTAGGCACAGAACATAATTTCATACTAGTAGTGTCTCTGAAATGTTTCTATTTTTTAGAACAAATTATTAAACTGTGGAGAGCTTCAGAATACTGGTTTTGTGAAGAGAACAAGAGAAATTTCTGTATCTGATTGTAAATGACAGAATGGTGAAGGTTGCCTCCAAGTTTATTTAATCCTGAACACATAAGAAAAAGCAGACAAGGACTGCATGAATAATAGTTCATTTTGGAAATGGGCGAGTCCTGAGAGTTACTAGTGAGACTACAGTTCAGATATAGATATAGATAGTACATACATAACATACACACACACACACACACACACACACACACACACACATATATATATATGGTCAAAAAGTCTATGGTTTAGAATTCTTGTTCAGAAATATAAACTTCTAAATTTGTTTCAAGAATCCCTGAAATTTCTTCTAGCAGGTAGGACATGCAAGGGCAATCATGGACTGTAACTACTCTCAGATGCTCTGAGGTCTTTTGTAAGGAAACACTTTTTTCGGCAGTGTTGTAGCAGTTATTCAGTTGTTAATGTAGAAATACAGCTGTTAAAACCCAGTGCTCTTCAGAAACAAAGAGAGAAGAGGAATGTAGGGAATGTATCAGAAATAACAAAAGAAAGTGGGCTTAAACAATCCTATAGCTGTGCAACCCATGTCTCTCTCTCTCTCTTTTCCTTTCCCTCACAAATTCCATGGGCCATGGCAGAAAGGAAGAGGATACTTTTGTAAATACTATTTTTAGGATTTTACAGTGTGAATAATCAAAATATATCATTTACATCCATACAGTAAACATGTAATCATAGCTCTGTGTTTTTCACCTAACTGTTGCTAGTAACTGTGAATTAAATAAAGTTACAAATAAGATACTTCTCTTTTCCTTGCTACTTTAAGCTCTTTTAAGAACATTTTTTAAGTTCTACTGACCTCTGTAGACAATAAAACACAGCAGAAAATTCTCACATCTGGAAGAGTGAACATGTTTATATGCATTTGCTTAGCAGTCAGTCCATCAACTCTAGTTTTTAATGAAGCATTTTTTCCTTTTGGCAGAACTATTTATTTGTATTAGAAACATGCATAATTTCCAGGAAAATATTCTTGCAGCCACCTGTATAGGCTTCATGAATGACTGATCTACATAGATACCATAGGTAAAAGGAAAAATGATTTGAATTGTAAATTGGAGCTTGCAGACTACTAAATCTCACTGCATACTGCTCTGGGCAGCATGTTGAAGACCCTGGAGATATTTCTTTAGCTGCCATTTGAAACCAGCACAAATAAATGAACTAAGGACAACAAACTCCATTTATCACAGTTACACTATCAAGGCTAACCTAACTAAAGGACTAACAACATACAACTGCTGGGAAAAAAAATACATGTAATGAAAGATTTTACTTTTATGTTTGGTATTGAGGATGGCTCACCTGAAGCAGACCTTTTCATCTCTTTTCAACTGCCTTAGGGAAACACCATCTCTCGTTTTGGGACTTGTGAGGTTGGACAGCTGCCTAGACATTGATGAAGAGCATGTGAATTTTGCTAGAAGAGATGAACTGAACAGAGCTCACAGCGAGAGCAGAGAGGAACCAGATGGACTCCTGAACTTTGAGCTTGATGTTTGTCACCAGGATCCAGAATACAAGTTTCCAGCTCCCTTGCCACATGCCCAGGTCAAACTGATCACCAGCTGGGAAGCAGGATGGAATGTAACAAATGCCATTCAGGTAACCTTTTACTTCCCCACTCATTACACTTATGATTTGAAAAACCTGGTCATCACTTAGCCTGTTCTATTTTACTTAGCTATACCATCATTTTGCAGTATTCTAACAGGTTTCTATGAATTTATTACTCGCATATTTGAACCTTTCTGTATAAGATTAGCACTCTGAAAAAAAACAGAGTTCCAAAGGGAAAAATGAGACATACATTATCTAAAGTTTAAAAAATGTTTAAATTATGTGAAATTGAAAAGGTGGTGATTGCACCTGTTTTGGAAGTGCAGACATTATCTTAAATAAATATATTTGAATTCAGTGACAGAGATGTTTGATAGAAGTGTGAGACAAACATCTAATAAAAAGAGGGTGATAAGAGCCAGACTGACGTCAGACATAAATTTACTGACATGTAAGTTAGACTAGAAATAAATTGAAGCACGAAGCACAAGAAGTGTAGTAATATTGTGAATGTTAAAGAAAATAGATAGGTTGAATAGACTGAAAGCATTTGGTCCCAGCGTTCTGTGTGGAATTTGAGTATCTTTCCAAATCCTTAAATTTAGCATTAAATGTTTCAGAATCTTTTTATCACTTTTCATGATTCATTTCCTTACATAATTCTCTCATTACCACTAACTTTCTGTCTGACATGGTAAGAAGAAAGCAGTATCCACAGACACATCTAGTCTCAGTAACTCTTACTTATAGAGTTAATTATAGAAAAATAATCTTTCCATTCTCACACAAGTCTGACTATGATGATGAATATTTGTTTATATATTCAGTTCATCCTTCAGCTCTGTAAAGGAGGAGAAAAAGGACATATCTCTAACCCTGCTGTATTTTCAAACATGAGCACCACCACATGAGAGCCAATGCAATAACAGGGCAGAGTAGCATATCATACTCTGAAAGTGTTCAGCTGCGAATAAAAGTGTGAAGTCCTAAAATACTCCAACTGCATTCTAGTAACACATTTTATCTTCAGTCTCCCTCAGCAACATCTAGACAGGACAGGAGTTTGGGATGAGAGCCCATTGTAGTCTCTGAGTTTTGCCTTTGATTTCACTGAAGCCAAGATTTCATTCTGGAAGTCAGTTTTGTCAATATTTGCTATATGAACTTTTGGCAAGTCATGTTCTCTCACTCATTGTTTTCCTTTCTGAACAATGCCTCTGTAAATACATCAAAGTGCCCAAAAAATCCTGAATATTGTTGTGTACACAAGTACTATTAATTATTAATATTATAGCTTTCGGTTAAAAAGTAGACTGACAACACAGTGTAAAAACACAATCATACATGCAGTTGCCTAGTTAAAACAAGGACAAATTCAAGCTGAATTATCCAATCAGTTCAGTAACCACGATCTTAGTCAAAACTCACAGCATGCTGAGCATTGCATGCCATGGCTCTCATTTGGTCAAATATTTTAGAAATCAGCATTAGGAGACCAGTTGGCTACAGATATATTGAGCTTTCCTCCTAAGGCAGACTGAAGATTGCAAAGCCTGGGAGCTGCAGTTCCATTAGTATATCACCAAAGTGTCCAAATGACACATTGTAAAACTGTGTGGATATGCAACTTCAAATGTGAATCTATGTACACCTAGATTCAATGTATTTTTCCTATTTCCCAATACATAGGATTTGAAGAAAGGCATTTGGTTTAGAAACAAGGATAGAGAGCAGAGAAAGAGGAGAGGAAAGGCAGGAGAGGAAAGAATATTGAATGGGCATCTGTCAATAAAAAATAACAGTTTGAAGAAATTTTTATGAATAACTTTGAAGAGAAAGCCAGAGTTGTGAACAGAATGATTAAAACAATCCAAACATTCCTCACTGGTGAAAACAGTTTATGCTAAAAGGAGTGTTATTTTGCCGTACCTAGAGGAAAGGGTAGAAGCGTTTTGCATGGCAATTAGAGGTAAACATTCCAGCGGAATTTTGAAGTATTCTAAGCAGTTATTCTAGTGAATGCAATTAGTCTAAAAGTGAAATTATTTCACAATCCTGATTTATTGTGGGAAGGATTAAATCTTTGGTCTATGGAATCAAATACAAATGCTTTCTTATAGTACTTGACATATAAGTATTTTCAAACAAACAAGATGATATTTTTATTTTGTTCTTAACTCAAACTGAAAAAATGTGCACTTTTGATGATGATACTGTATGTGTTAATGATTGCTGCAGACACTTAAGTTTCCAGGGAAACATGTTTCATATTCTGACACTACACAGGCAAATGAGAACCTGTGTTCAGTTAATCTGGGTAAGAACAGAGAATGTAAAACTGAGTTAATTCAAATGTGAAAACGTACATCATCATCTGGCAGAGTGATTCAAGTTCCATTTGTATGTAGCAGTAAGAGGCCAAAAATTTTTGTAATTACTTGCACAGTAGTACTGGATAGATAAGCAAAGCAACAACAACAACAAGGAAAAAGGTAGTTAAATTCTAATGGTACATCATTTCATAACAGAACCAAAGAACAATAAAGACTTTTTATTTGCCAGCCACATGTAGTAGGTCTTTTGCAAACAGTATCAGACTGGCAACCTGTCACTAGTGGGGTTCCACAGCTTTCCATCCTGGGACCTGTGCTCTTCAACATCTTCATAAATGTCTTGGACACAGGAATGGAAGAGATACTGAGAAAGTTTGCAGATGACACAAAACTCCCC
>JAWWEW010000112.1:60674782-60690429 GCA_035583185.1 Anabacerthia variegaticeps
GCCTGGAGAAGAGGAGACTGAGGGGAGACCTCACTGCAGTTACAGCTTCCTTGTGAGGGGAAGAGGAGGGGCAGGCACTGATCTCTTCTCTGTGGTGCCCAGTGATAGAATCCAAGGGACTGGCCTGAAGTTGTGTCAAGGGAGGTTTAGGTTGGATATTAGAGAAAGGTTCTTTACCCAGGGGGTGGTTCAGCAACTTCCTTGGATTATGTGTTGAAGCTAAAGTCATGTATATTGAAGCTAAAGTCATACTCTGAACTAAATTGCAGTCATTGGAGGAAAAAAAAAAAACTTCTGCATTTCATATCAAGATGTGGTACTGAGAAATAAAGGAAGGTGCCTAGTGTTGATATCTAACATAGAACCAGCAAGCTATACAATTTTCCAAATGGAGCATCAAAAAATGACAGCACAAAGTAAAATTCCAAGACAGTAGGACTATTGTGGTGCACATAAAAATTCCAAATAATATGATTTTAGCTGAAATACACCTGCAGTACTGGCCAGATTTATTTTTCATGGGTTTGCAACCAGAAACCCATACAGCCACAATTGGAGAATGAGAAAATAAACCAAATTCAGATCTGTTTTTCCTGTGATAGAATGTCACCATAAAGCAATGCAATTGATAAAAGATGTATTTCAAGGAAGAGGACTCTGTAATTAATGTTTTTGCCCTGGTTTTTTCTTTTGATTTTCTGTTCAGGGGAAAAAAATATTCCAGCCATATATCACTACTTTGTATAACCTTTTATTTCAGCTTAGACCCTGCAGTAGATTTCTTTAGTTTTGTGCACATATCCATATAGTACAGAGAAGGCTGCATGCAGGATATATATCTTCTCTATTCCCAATCCTACTTTATATCAATCAGAAAGGCTTTTTATCAAAAATGTGTTATCCTGCAACAAAGAAATAATATCTACTTCACAGAAATCTCTTTATTTGACATGTAAGCACTGTGAAGCAGACTGATTTTGAGTTAACTAACTGTCATTCCCATAGATCTCACTGAGGAATGCACTAGATCAATCTGCTTTTTACTTGGTCAGCTGCAAACACTAAAAAATCTTATGAAGCCAGAACTCTTAAACACAGAGAGGTGGCTCACCTAAAATTGTTCCAGGAAGAAATATTTGGATTCTTCTCATTGGATTTAAGTTGCTCTTTGGCAGGTTTTGAATTTTATGTTTTTCGTCACATCATCTGAGCAATGAACAGGCACAGGGAACACTGAATGGATTTACATCAGCATATTCAACTGTAAGGAATAGAATCACAGAAGATCTTGAGATGAAAAGAACCCATAAGGATCGTTGGGTCCAACTCTCTGCTCCTCTACCTATAAGGTGCAGTGCATGGACCTGTCTCCAACATTGCCACAACTCCTTGGCTCCTTGGGTGGATGCCCTGGAGAAGTCTACCGTATTTTACCTACTTTCTCAGTCAGCTTAAGTGCATCTCCATCCAACAGCTTTAAAACCCTGACATTTTCAAAGGCCAGCTACTGTCAGTGGTGTTGCTAGAGCTTAGTAGACAGTCCGTCAAGTGACAGAGGTATGATTTACATACATATTTACACATATTTTCAAAAATGGTGTGTCCATTTGCATTTCTCCCATAATACATAGAAAATAAATGGTATGTGTGAGCACCATAGAAATGTGGACATTGTCCCCCCTGCTCCCAGATCCCTTTTTTTCCTTCATTTCATCATTAGGAAACCTTCAAAGCACCCAGGAGATGGCCTGCTCTGGTGGTGGTGTCTAAAAAGAGAATTTACATTGGTATGTAGATAACTTAGAAGCACACCCATACTACAGCACTCTATTTTTTATAAGAAAAAGTCTTACATGAATCAATACATAAGGTCATGACCATCTTCCTCTGCTGTCCGTAACCAGGCACACATCAAATGCTGGCAATCTCTCCCAAACGTCTGCCTCATGCTTTCCTCCCTGAGGACATCACCTGCAGCAGACTCAGGTTCTTGGGGCTCCTACAGACACAACTGATAGACGCCACATCCTTCACCACCTGTGGGAGTGTGTTTTCCTGGACTGGTTCAAATTCACATCTTATTTAGCTCCCACAGCTGCCCACATAAAATATTGGTCTGTCTTTTCACCAGTCAGTAGAAGCAGCTAAACTTGCCTTCCATTCAGTGTCTGTCCACACTGACATTTCTTGACTGCCTGTGAGTCCTTGTCCTTGTGGCCATGAAGGCCTATCATCTAGCATCATATTGGTCAGGCCTCTTTCTAAATCCTAACACTCAGACTATGTCCAGGTCCTGCTCATTTTTACTGCAAGTCTAATTTTTACTGCAAATCTAATTTTTACTGTAAACTAATAGATAGTTTCATGTAATCCACTAGGTTAACACTCTGATCTGAGCACTAATAATTCCCCACCTGGGTCACAGTAACACACTTTTCCCTGACTTTCCCAAGTTCACCCCATGCATACCCACCTGGAAAGCTGATGCAGTTCCATATCTCATGAGATCACTAGTTCTTGCAAGCACCTCTTCAACCATCAAACCAAGTGTAAGCTGCTCATCTTTTCTATAATAATCTACCATTTTTCTTCTTGCATCTAATGATTCTGATCTCTCTCCTTCCAGTTACAATTACCATTGTCAATTTGATATAACACACACTTGAACAACCATTTATTCTCTTGACTCATTTTCTGGTATTGACTCAAGGTTTTCTTGACTCCCCCCTCTGCCTGTATTTGTTTCCTGTTATCTTACCCCTAGATTTTAAAATCTTTGGAGAAGAGGCCATCTCTTTGTGCTGTGTTTGCACAGTGCTTTATGCAATGGGATTCCATTCAAGGACTTCCAGGTGCTCCAATAACGCAAACAATTTTGAAAGTAAGTCCTTAAATGTTTTCTATTTTACAGAAACTCTTTGCAAAATAATGATTGTTTAAATGTATCCTGTGATAAATCAACTTGATGTTTGATTCAATTTTCTCCCTTTTCTCTGTATAGAATGGATTCTCCTTGCTCTTGAGGCTTATTGTAGGGTCTGAGCTCAAGATAAATCAGCAAATGAATGTGATAAGAGTACCTTTAGAATACTCAGCCATTAAAATGGGAATTCCATCTAAAAAATCCAGATGGTCAAGAAAGAGAATGACAGAACCATGATATCAAAGATAAATGGATAGTGGCATTATGAAAACTATACCCTTTGAAACAATAAATGTTACCAAAACCAAAGGATCAAATAACTGGCAGCTGCCTGAAAGCAATGATCACTTTGTTCCATGGGAGAACCCAATGCACCACGATTTGTTGCAGAACAAGGATCTCTGGCTCCCTCAGGTGAGGGGAATACTGATCTACTTTCCCACTACACTAAAATCAATCTACCATACTTTTTGGTGTCATCAGTCCCTGAGAGCATTTTTAACAAGCTGAACTAAAACATATAGTGTAATTTCTTCTTTTTTTTTTTTTTTTTTTTAATTCATGGTGGGTCACATGGTATTCAAATACATTGTTATCAGGCAACTTTGAATTTCTGTATCTGTTATGTTTGGCTACTTCATTGTTGTGATATGTTTGACAGTTACCTTTCAAAACAAAGCGCAATTTGATTATTATAATCAAATCACATCACTATTATAATCATTCACCAGCTTTCTGTGGCTGAGATAATTTGTACACTTGTTCCTCTCTATTGCAGTGACAATTAACAGCTGTCACTAGTGTAAAACATTTTTCTTAAAAATATTCTTGCTGTTCCTATTCTTAAACTTTTGAGATATGTAACTTCAGTGACTTTGCTTTAATAGGCCATAGACATATAACTCCTCCTAGGATAACATTTCTCTCAAGACAGCAAGAACAGAGTAACAGGCAGCAGAAAGTAAAATATTTTGTCAGGTTATAATCCTTTCCTGTTTTTTTGCTAAACATCCTTCACTTCCATTAGCAAATTTTCAGAAAGGAGCTCTTTTTTTTTATGAAGTGGAAGAGTGAGCCTTAGGGTTCATCAAGGAATAAAAGTTGACAAGGTCAGCATTTGCAAGTGTGTATGGGAATTTAATATTGAAAGTAAAGGACATTTGAATTATTATAATGCACAAGTAGAAACAAAAATAGTAATGTTTCTCTAGCAGACTTTCCACATGGTAAAGCTTCTTCCACACAATCCATAGATGGTTAATCCACAGTTTACTTAAGTGTGTATAATTCCTGACAGCAGGAGGTTCACTGAAATAGTACAAGCTCCGTCTGAATGAGTAAACATGGCTAAGTGAGAAAAGAGAAAGCCCTAAATGCTGATTATACACAGTACTGAATATGATATATTGTAACCTAGTTTTAGCACAATAAGCTGTATAAAGCATTTTACCGCTAAAGCTAAATAAAAGAAATTGTCTTCTATTTGCATATATTCTCCTTCCTCTCCTTGCACATGCCATGTTTCTTGAAAGATAATGTTTCCATGTATTCTTGGCCAGTGGCACTAGTTTTGCCATATGTACAATGCTGTATTACTAAGTAGCTAACAAAAAATGAAATTTAATGTTTACTTCTTAAAAATGTATGCATGAGTCAAAGTGAGGAAACATTCACTTCAGCTCATACACACACACTGCACTATCCATTTCAATTTCTCTCAGTCCAGTTCTTGAATTAACACAAATGACAGGACCAGTAGATTATGTTTTCTAATCTCTAGAACAAATATTTTTGACTGTTTTATATTATCAATAGTAGTGGTAGTTTCAGCCTTTTCCTTTACTCTGTATGGGTATTTCTGCTCATGATAGGTTTTTATTGCTGTTTTCCCCTCCAGAATCATGTTTAAGTCAGGCTAGTTCCTCCTTGATAAGCAGTGAACTTTTTTTTAAGTTTTCAAACCCATTCTAAGCCATTTAGTTTCAAACTAAATCTTTGTATTTCAGACATTATTAATAGTTCTACTGAAGCTTGAAAAAATGTCAATATGAGGATAAGAATTATATGAAATATAGATGCAATAAATATCTTATTTTTGTAAGAAAGTTGCTTCTTTTTTTCTTAGACAATTTTTTTCTTATAATTACTGTTAATTCATTTTAATGTCACTTTACAAGTTGGCGCTGAAGTTTATTCTATCTCACTACAATTCAAAGCTGTACTCATGTCTCATTGTCTGCATGATTTCTGCAACTCCAAATGACACCTTCTCAGCCACCTTCCCTGATGGGACTTGAAAATCTTCTAAGCTTTAATTGGGATCTGGAGTTTAAAATTAGTTCTCCACTCCTGCTCTTGTTGCCTTTACTTGCCTGCTGTTTTTTTCACTTTTGCTGGGAAGCCAGCTGCTCTCTGATCCCTTTCTTTTGTACTTTTTGTTGTTGTCATCTCAAGTGAAAAATAAAATACCTGCACAAAATTGTAGACTTCCCTCTGCTGCTTGAATTGGACTTTAGAGAGTCTTTATTATCTCCTAAATTGTGAGGAGGTGCCATTCCACCCCTGAAGGATTCCTTGCCTAATCAGAAAGGATAATCACCTGCATAATACATCCCTTCTTGCTTTCTACTTATTCTTGTCTTATGCCTATAGTTAGGTATTTCTCATATCCAGTCATTTTTCCTGACAGACTCTTGCCCATCATATTCTCCTACCCCTTGTTTTTACCCAATGTAGAACACAGCCTTATGTTCTAATGTTCTCCAGTTTACCTAATGACACTTTTCTGTCCCTGTTCCTGCCTCCTCTGGTGCAGTCGTGTTCCCAAGTTATCCAGCTTCTTTCTTTTCCTTAGCTATTCCAGAGCACTCACAGTCTCATGGCCTTTGCAAAGGAATTCCCCTGACTCTTCAGATGACACAGAGAGAGACAGGCATCTCTGATGGTGGCTTACAAGTCCTAAAACACTGTTGGAATGAGTAGTCATCTAGTGATCTTTATTTCTATCCTTCCTTTCCAGAGTTACCAGATTAGCTATACATTTTGTTGTATTTGTAGAAGAAGTTAAAAATACCATTTCTAATAAGGGTAGATCAAAATTACGTAGTGTTGTCATGTGGATCTTTTCTGCTACTGTGTGACATTCATAGAATGTCTGTTTAGACAGAAAAAGTTGAGCAAAATTAACCTGATTCGTAGATGCTAAGAAGGGATCATTTCCTCAAGAGCAACAAACATAGTGACTTTAGGTACAGCCGCTGAGTTTTCACCTAAACTCCATGAAGTTCACCTCATGAATAAATTTTGATTTTATCTAAAAACTTGAATGTGAGAACTGAAAATTATTAAGAGAAAGGAACAGAAACTAAATGCAGTCTTGAAATAAATGTATCAGATATGAAATCACTACAGCTCTCATTACCACAGTATGAACAAAGCAGAGATCCAATAAAGCTGTTTTCCTTGCACTATCAGAATGACTCAAGTTAAGAAAAAGAAATTAAATTCTTTTTTTAGAAAATACAACTTTTACAGCACTTACTTAGCTAACTTTGTTTTGATAATGAAAGAAGTGTTTTTATCTTGGTCTATATAGACAATTTTTATCTAAAAGTTAAGAATAAACCTGAGGTCTTTGTCAAAGTTCAAGAATAATCAAGGTCCCCACTTTGTTCCCTCAGCTGTTGTTTCCAGTCAGCATCATGTCTTCAAGCATTTCCAGTGGAACTGCAGACCAAGAAAAAATATTTTTTAAAAAAAAAAATTAAACAGGAAAAAAAAAAACAAACCACAACAGAAAAAAAAAAAAAAGAGTATTACTTATTTTATAACTCCAGTACTTTTTTTTCATGGGCCAGTAGAGGTCAAGAACTACTGTGTCACAGTCTGTACAAACAGAATGAAAAATATTTCCTTAAGTATTAATACTTCTGGTAGTTTACATCCAGAAACCTTAAAAAGACAATTTCTACAAGCATTTTATATGCTATATACCTGGTTTCACAATGCATAACCATATTCAAAGTTTTTTGGTTTTTTTTAAATGAAGCTTCCCTAACTTTGCTTTTGTGATGAGTGTTCAGACCATGCTATAAAACTCAGTCACATTTCTTTTGTGATCTTTATTTTTTCTGTTTATTATTAATTATGCTCATTTGGGAATAGTTGTCTAATCTACTTGAAAATAGGGGAATTATTCTATCTTGTTGAACTTGAAGAATTATGTGATCTTTTGTGTCTGTATCTGTGCGTGATGAATTATCAGGCAGTAAAATCTGTTGCTGCTTCTTTTATCCTAAAGGTAGAAGCCTCCAGAGTGCCACTGAAGTTTAAGTGAGGTTAAGAGAGGAAAAGCAGTAGAAATTTGTTGGCTATAGCCAGCCTAATTGTCAGACAGCAGTTTTTCTCACATATTCCAGAAGAATATAATACGATAGTCTGTATCAGTTTACTGATTCCTGAAGGCCAAACATAATAGTATACCACTATTTGTGTCTTTCATCCTAACTAATAACTATATTCTCTCCAGGTAGTGCTCTAAGACAAATTTCCTCTTTACAGACTGAAAACTCTGGGAATCATTATAGCTTGAGCAAGAGTCCACCTAACATTGGTGTTTATGTCTGTGCTGGGGAAAGAACAGAATAATATTAGTCAGAGGAGGACTCAGCCACCTCTTATTCTGCATAAGGCTAGGACAAATCCTGTGCCAGTTTTCAGAAAATATAACTCAGCTTCTAGGAGATGTAACCTGGCGTCATTTTCAGCTCAGAGGTGCATAAGGTTTATTTCGATGCAATGATCTTTGTAGTATGGGGTTGTTTTCTTATTACTCCTTAAAACTGACAAGAACTGTGGCTTGTCCCATACAGGCAGTATTTAAGAACCCCTAACAAGCCAAATTCTTTCCCCTAGCCTGAGTTTGAACTTTCTGTGCACTTTAACTCTTCCTTTTGTTATTTAAGTGCACGCTCAGATTAAGTTCTTTGGCTCCTCACTTCTTCACTTGGCTCTTCTTCTTCACTTGCTTTGCATCTAGTCTCTCAAAGTCCACCCTCTGCCTCCCCTCAAGTTTTTTTGACCATACTTTCATGGGAACTCACTCTCATGTTACTGTACTGGATGTTCACAGCGCTTGCCTGCCTTCGGATGAAAACCTGACAATCCATGATGAGCTAAAATGAAAGAAATGGGTAATCAACAAGGAAGCCCATGTTGCTCACCACTGCTAACTTTCAGAATAATGTTTGTTTAACTGCCTTACTTTTTTCATCTTTTTCCTCTCAGCTACATAACACATAATAAAAGCCCTCATTCTTTTATGAAAGCCTGCAGTTTCTCCTTTGGGACCAAGCATAATAATGTTTTCTTAAAAGGTAATTTTCTTGGGAGATTTTCTTGGTGTGATTCAGTGCATTCTTGCAGATAGCTTTGGATTTATGTAAACTAACATTTTCCATCAAACCATGCAGAATTAAGCATTGAGCACATTATTTCAGACTTAGAACAAATATTCAGACTAATAACAAAGCCAGTGAGATCAGCTGTCACACTTCATAGCAGTAAATCCCTTTTTTTTTTTTTTTTTTGAGACATTTTCTTTCCTCTGTTCACTTTCCTAATCTCTAGGAATTCCTTAGAACGAATCTGGTCACTAAAAGGAGAACAAAATCAGTGGGTTCTGTAAGTCTAATGGACACATACATTTTGCAGTGCAGACTATGCAGCTTCTTTACTTGCTTATTTTATCACAGTATCTCCTGAACAGACTGTCTGCCTTATCATCTGCTTCTGGTGCCTGAAGGATTGACAGGTAAACGTTTCTAAAGTTTCTGTCAGTATATAAGGTGCTTGAAGACATTAATCACAGAATAAAAACCCTGGTCACTGTCCTCCCAGCAGATGAAACAAGCTGGCATTGGTAGAGAGAAAAAATAAGAAAAATCAGGAAAAACGAGATTGCTGGGGCCTAATTCAACCATCCCTGAAGTTAAAGGAAAATTTTTTGCTGACATAAGAGGAGATGGATCTGCTGCTAAGGTCATACAGGCCATAGACAATATCTGAAGTTTTCCACAGAACAGCTTATAGTATTTTTGAATTCAAACTCAACTGATCTGTGAACAAACTGCAAAGTGAGTGAGAAAGGAGATGAAATCTTTTCCTGACACCTGTACAGCAGTGCCAGGAGTTTGGCTAACCTGGTAGGGAAATAGAAATTCTTACTGCTGAGAAAAAATAGGATATAACTGATATTGCAAATATGTGGTGGGATAACCTATACACCTGGAATTTTAAAATAATTAGATAAAGCATATTTACAAAAAAAAAAAAAAGTAGGCAAAAGAAATAAGGGTGGCAGTCCATGCTAGAGAGCTGATTATCTGTGTTAGAGCTGTTGTTTGGAGAAAAAAATTGTGCTGTTCTTGGTGACTCCAGTTTTAAAGACCCATTCTGGACATTGTATGCAGTATGTAGTAAAACATCATTGAAATTTCTAAAAATTATAGATGGTCATTATCTAATACAAAAAGTATTGAAACTAGCATAAGGTAATTCAATTTTGAGCCTCATTGTGTTAAATAAAGATGAACAAATTGGAGGATCTAATTATATTCATTATGGGGAAACAGAGGACAGTAGTATATATATTTGGTACTTCAAATAAGTGAGTTTTTCAAACCTGGAGAAAATGATGAGAGATAATTGATTGATTAGGAAGAATAAATACAGACAGCCACTTGTGAAAGCAATTTTAAAGGTACTTAACAGTAATTTGTGACATGTCCAAAAGCAACATCTCATAACTAAGAAATAGTATACCAATGCTTTAAAACACCTCCTACTTCAGAGGTGAAGTGAATGTATCAATTAAAATTTTTATATATATATATATCTCAATATATCAAAAGGGAGAAACAAAAGGCAAGAGTAATAATAGTAAATTGTAAATTATGAACTGTAACAAAGAGATATAGAAGGGCAAAGACACTAGGAAAAAGTGCATCTGCCAGGAATTAAGACAATAAGAAAATTATTTTTAGGAATAAAGAAATAAAAAAAGGCCAGGCTTAGTCTAAAAGTTTTAAACAGGAATGCTTATCATGGTAACAATTAAGTATAAATGGAAGTGTGTCTGTATATGTGGCTGTGTATATGCAGCTTGATTAAAAGCACTAAAAGCACCAACAGAAACAGCAGAACAGAGTTCAAAGGGAAGGTATGAGTTTACTGCTACAGAGCACCATATGAGTGATTTCATTCAAATGGAGAGGTAGAGAAACTCACCTATAGATAAGTGTTAAGGAAATGAAGTAGAGGACATTATTTATAAAACATGCAGACAAGATAAACAACACCACTGTGAAAGTCAGGAATTTTGCCTAGTATTTATGAGAGATGAGACAAAAGATCCAAAACTGCATCCATTCCTGAAGAGTATTGAAGGTAAATCAAAAATCTATTTGTCATCACTAGCCAAGATGAACACCAGAGTCATAGTGAGCACTGGACTGACGGCATGGCTTGTTGCCCTTGTTGCACATAAACGATCCTGGACAAGCCACTGAGACAAAAGCACCCAGAGCACATAGATGTGAGAGTGTGAAAAGTTAACTTAGAGATTTTTCTAATGAAAGATCACCATCTTCTCTAAGATTTCTCACTGAATTTTGCTACATTGATTTCCTACATTTCCAGCAGTAGATGGAGGTTCTAAAACTGTTCTTAACTCTGAAAAAAAGATGCAGCTGTTCAGAAGTTCTTCCTGTGAAGAACCAGGAGGTTCTTCTTCTTCTGCTCATAGCACAGCAGAAGAGTGTGCCGTTTTGTAACCGTTCAGGATAGGCATCATGCTATTCTGCATAAGACATTGAAAAGTTAAGTCTCAGAGTTTCTATGTTGTGTGTGCACACTCCGTTTTGTGGTGCACAGCAAGAGAAATGGACATCTCTGAAAGGAAATTCATCTCAGCTCTGCTAATGACCTATCTTAAGACAGGTATGAATTATATATAAATTGAAGTGCCTAATTTTTCCAAGCTTAGACTTGGACAATTAACTATGAGATAACCACAGTTGTTGTGATATAACCACAGTTCTTACTTAAAATCGATGTTAAAATGTATTACAACAGTATTTTGAAAGCCCAATGCCCAGCAAGTTTTCTCTTGGGAGACATTGCAAAAGATCTATCTGACCTGGTAATACTCTTGTTCAATTACTATTACAAGTGGAATTTTCAGAAGATTGTGGATATCATCCCAGTATTTTAAAAGCCATATAAATACTGACTAGTGAAAACTGGCAACAATGTTAAGAAAAAGAATGTAATTGTTAATACAGGTTTTAATTCATAGAGAATAAAAAGCTAGAAATATCATTAGTGTCAATCATTATGTTTTTGGAGAAAGAATCCTTACAGTCCTTATTAAACACACTTCATATAATTCTTTTATGACATTGTAATTTAGGCAGTGAAAAAATAATATATTTACACTTTTAAAAGGAATTTTGACACCTTAATGCACAACATGCTGATTTAAAAATTAGTGCAACAACAGAGTTCATCTTAAATGGATTAGCAACAGCCTAAGCAACAGGTTCCAAAAAAGTAACTGTCAGTATGGATCTGTTGTGAAAGGAATGAGTTTCTAGTGGGCTTGGGAGGTTATCTAGTAGAATAATCGGCAGCTGATCCAGTATTATTCAATGTAGTTAACAGTGATTAGAAAGAAGATGCAAAATCACTCGTGGTCACAAAGTTGTCTAAGAAAGGAAAAAGACCATGGAGATCAACAAGCAAGTATCACTGCTATCGTGGCATGAGATTAAGGCATTTGTTGTGTTTGTACTTTAGGACTTATAAAGTTCTTTCTTTGTATAAATACCACACCAACACAGGCTTGCATCTCGGAAAATTATTTATTTTAAACAGCAACAAATGCTAAACAACATAATCAAAACTTTGTGGAATTGTACTGAAAAACAGGGTTCTTGAATTTATCTCCCTACTCTTCCAAGAAGTTTCACAAAAAACGCTTTCTAATGTCTAATGCCTAACCTATGTTCATGCAAGGAATTAAACACATAGTAGGGGAAAATAGTTAGACCTAAATGAACCATTCCAGTAGAGTAACTACAGATGGTGAGAAAGGCAATCAGAGCTAATTTGGCGGTCTGGCATATCAGCGTGTATTCTATATATAGGAGAGTTGTACTAACTGAATACTTTTTGGTTAAATTTTCTTCACTTCTTAATTTATTTTCCCATATGATTAATTCTTAAGGTGAAATATTTTTTTTTCCTCTCTCTCTTTTTTTTTGTTTTTTTTTTTTTTTTTAACATTGCTTTTCACTCCATTTTATTTCATTGCCTTTTGGCAGGATCCTCTTTACTTTTTAATTGCCTTTCATTTTGTTCTGTTATTTTCAAAATGTCGTATTTCAGGTTAAAAAACCTCATAAAATGAAATATTTTATTTGGGACTAAAAAGTCTTAAAACTGAATTTTTATATTTTTTATATTTTTCTCAGAGTGCTTGGCTGTGCTCATTTATCAGTTTTTCTAAATGCATTTTATTCCTTGGGGAGATTCTTACCCTGAGGTGAAGGAGTATGGTAGTGGTATGATAGCAGAAAGCCCATTATTTGCATTCTGTACTGATCCAGATGTCAGGTATTTTAAATAAGCAGCCAGCCTTACTAGTGTGAGAAACACACACATGTAGTACAAATATTGCCATCAAACCATCAACAAAATGTTTTAATTTGCAGATGTAATTTGAAAATCCTGGTTTGCCGGTTTTGTATTGTAGGCAGATTGGTGATTCCTGGTGGTACTTGTCATACTTGGATGCTTCCTCTTGGGGATATTCTGACAAGGTGAATAGATAGCTGCTGGCTGAGCCTGACCTTTTCTTACATGCCCTTTCTGCCCTTATACTTGTTAGCTGAGCCCTCAGTCCTTCCTTTGCCAAGCTGCCTATGGCCTAAGTCTGCTCTGGGTGTTTGACAAAGACACCCACCCAAGCACACATATTCACTCACTGACGAAGAATAGTCCACTTCCATCCTCAGCCTAGGAGGGAAATACTAAAGTCTTGCAAACATCTTGGGCCCAAGGAAGATGCAGCCTGCTGCACAAATTTGGGTTCCCTTCCTACACAGGATAGATGGAGTGATGGCAAATAACCCAACCAGCCAAGCTGCTCAGTGACAGAGGAGTGTTTCAAAAAGTCCATCTCCTTTGTCCCCAGATATGTGGGTGCTTTTTTCCTGTACTACACTATTTCATAAACAGACTACCTTAAAGCAGCATATTTAGAGCTAATATATTTGACTGCTTTAGAAGAGCTGGAAATAAAACCCCTCAGACAGGAACACTTCCCAGACAGAACACTGAAACCAAAATCTGGAAGGTGATTTAGGGAACAATTTATGGCAATTTAGTTCCTTTTGCTGCTCATTTTTAATTGATGCCTCACAGTTAAGGCTGTCTATGCAATAATTTGGACATGAGAACACAGGATCAGAAGACTCAGTAAAAGTAAGAGCTGGGGCCAGGCTAGACCAAATGTGTACTCACAAATGGTACAGGAATTACCTGAGTCCCTCTTCCACCAGCAAGGAATCAGTGAAATATTGTCCTGTTCTGTCTGCATTCTCTGTGCACTCACTTCTCATGAGGGGGCCACAAGAGCCACCTTCAGCAACATCCAAAAAAAGGAATTTCTTAATGCAAGAGGAATTTTCCACATATACAAGTCACTTTAAGCAATTCTCTAAGGTTGCTGAGAAGCTGCAAGCCAGAGAATACAGACTGATGCCTGTACCTGACAGTGAGATAAGGACTTACTGAAGACATCTTTTTTCTAAACTAAACTATTTAAACTTGGTAGTGTTCAGGAAATTGTCCTAACAGAGGGTATTGTTTTTGGAAAGTTGAGAACAGGAGAGCAGATATGAAATGAGTTTTCAAGTCTAACAAAGTGTCTTTCATTCTTTGAGTTCTCATGGTGATCGCTAGCATTTTTGCCTATTTTGTAGAAATCTGTCAATGTGCTGATACATTAAATGTTATTATTATTACTATTAGGAAAACCAATTTCTGACAAGGCAGGAAAAACACTGTCATTTTACCACATACATACTTATAAGTAATGGCATGTTCAGTGTTCTCCCGTCTCTCTCAACTAACCATGCTCCATATCCAAAAAGCTACAAAACCAGTTATGTCCCCAATGTTTGCTTTCTATTAGTAATGGAGAACTGAAGTTTACACACTCTGGGAAATAGATGTCTAAAATGTCAGAAAGGAAAACTTACCATTTCTGTAGAAATGTTCAATTTGGAAATTTTAAAGTCTAAACTTGAAAAGAGCAACCACTGATACATAATTTTAAGAAATAACGTATACAGACAGAACTTGGTTTGTTTCATTAGGTCTGAATTCACAAGATGAAAAAAAAGATCAGCTCAAAAACACCCCTATCATCCTGTGGTCTGTGTTAGATACTGAATTAAATTATTAAATTATTTGATATGAATAACAGCAAGGAGACGTTAAAGGTTGGAATTATGTTATGCTCTGATTAAACTAACAATTAAGCATGGAAAAGTAGGCACCTCTGGGAAAGAATGTAAATAGCTGTCTAAGGTGATAATCTCTCTCAATGTTCTGTTTTGGTTTAGGTTGAGACTAGTGGTATGAACGTTAATAGACTAAATTCAGCAGGGGAGAAGCCACTGTGTGGGTGAGGCCTGTGCTGATACTTACCTGCAGTTGAATTATACAGTGACCCTTTGGGTCAACTGATACTCTTTGAAGTCCCAATTGCAGGTTAAGCAGCAAAATAATAATGTTGTGAGTATGGAACAAATGAGATAAGCTTGGTACAAACTGCAAGGAACTGAGGAAACATCATTGTTCTTATGTTAATATGGAAGATGACTCTGTGGCTTTGTCTTCCTGATTTCTTTCATAGACTTGGTTTATTTGTGATGCTTTTAAAGTCAATCTGTTATGTCAGTGTTCCCCTAGGATTGCTTTCATAGGAAAGAAACCAAATTCAGTTCTTTAAGCAGCTATCTAACTTGCCAGTCAGTGAAAGCCATGATTAAAAATGACATGATATCAAAAGCCACAGTAACGTGTACCACTTGCAGCCTGGATACCGACAGGTATCTAGTCTTTGGGACAAAGTAGACTCTTAGATGGCAGAAATGGTAGAATTTTGTATACTTCACTGAAGTTCAAACACAAAAGAAATGCTAACTACACTGCAAGCTAATTGGGTCACCAGACCTGTACTAGAACGTAACTAAGACATTGAGTGGAGAGATTTGGGTGATTCATTATCACAAGCTGCATAGTTGAACATCTCAGCTCCTAAATGAAATGGCACCTGTGACTTACACAAAACCAGTGCTGTAAATGAAGTCATGGAAAACAACCAAAAAAGGTATCTAGTCAATGACTTTATTATTGTGATGCCTAAAATCCTGGAAAATAGGTACTCAGAAAAACATTAATGGAGAAAGATAGACAATACCTTTATTGGGACTTCGGAGGCTTCGGGCCTCCTCTGGGCCTACAAAATGCACATTGTTTCAACAAGGATCTTTGCATTCAAAAATCCCTGAAGAACACGAAGAACCCCACCCTCAATAAGGTTACAGTTTTTATACCCTTCCAAACAATTAACATATTTGATACCTATAACCAA
>JAWWEW010000112.1:60690529-60703695 GCA_035583185.1 Anabacerthia variegaticeps
AACTCTAAAAATCTACAAAATACACACCAAACCTTCTAAAAATCCACAAAATACACACCAAAAATACACACCAAACCTTTAGGCATCAATTGTATCAGTAACAATAACTGAGGTACTTCTATTTCAACACATAAAGGCATAGACCTTTTTAACTGAAATGTACTGGGTTAAATCATATTTAATATGATTTTTCTAAGTCAGCTGAAAGCTGAAGATATCGGCATCTAGAGTGAAGACAGGTGAATTAGGCAGTGCTTCTCTTTCATATGATGGTCACTCAATTTTTCTCATTGACTTAGAGAAAAAAAACAGTGCTCTGATTTAAGGACTTCAAATCTCTCTTTTCTGGTAGATGTTTATCTCACAATCTACCCAAAAAGGACTGCTACTTAGTTCTTATACATTGATGATTATTTAGTATTTGAAAAATTGCCTCTCTTCAGAGCCCTCCTAATGGATCAGGCTTGGAAATATTTGAATAACTTAGAAGTGGAAGCTGAGGCAGGTGCCTGCCTTCTTGATGAGCTTCTTCTGAGCTGGGCTCCTAGACTGTCTTCACATAAACTGTTTGATGGGTATAAAACCTGACAGAGTTGATAGAAAATACCCAAGGCAGAAGCATGCCTGGAACTCTGGTCCCCCACTAGGCCTTGTGGTCATGATTATAGTTGAAAAGATCTGAAATTAAGATTTAGACTACTAAACTCACCTTCTCTGTTTTGAGTACAGCCAGCAGCACTATCCACTCAGGGTGTAAGAGAAGAGTCACCCCCATCATCTGCAAGGCCTGTTTCTGTTAAGGATTCATAGGTTTTGCAGAGCAGATGAAGTTGCTCAGGTTTGGTCAGAAAGAGAGTCTAGATGGGTTTGATCTAAATCAAGTCTTTCTGTCAGGTCAGAATAGCAAACGAGTGCAAATACTCAGATTTCATCATGTCATGAGCACTGTAAGAAATATTGAAGTAAAAATTTCTGTAGAACTGGTTAACTGTATTTTGTTTCCCTCCTACCTTTCTTCAGTCCTCACGAACAAAAACACCTGACCAGTCTGACTACCATGCATTTTTTAATTTCACTTCTGTAGCATAAAAAATGAAATTTCACAGAAGCACCTTTCTTAAATTGAATCTTTTTATTAATAGCTATTGTTCAAGGGTTTTGTTGGTTTTGTCCTGATGGAAATGAAACTAAGTAGAAGTGTAATTTTTCCATTAATACAGAGAAGAAAGAGGGCAAAAGACAAAGAAATGCCCTTTTTTTTTTTCCTGGATGAAACAAGTAGAACTATGTTCCTTTCAGAAACTCTTTAGAGAAAAAAAAAAAAGTTTATATGTCTTGAATGTATTTTAAAATACCTGAATAAGTTTGCACAGCCTAGAATCTCAGCTGTGAGAAAAATCACTTTAGCAGTGGACTTAGCAGGAGCGAAGGCCACCTGAGACAAACAGAAGCTCTAGAGGAAACACAAGCATAGTCTGACACAATCCAATGCCATTTTTTCTCCAGAAGTTTGTTAACAATTTTTAAACTGAAGAAAATTGTCATTACTGGATTTATCTACACTGCTATTTTTAATTTGAATGAAACTTGCACAGATGATGCTACAGATGCTTAATTTTACTGATATTAAACCTGCTTCATTAATATGCATGTTGACTGAATAACTAACTATGAACCTTTTTAAATGTGCTTCTAATCATATCAGCATTAAATATTAACTAGAAACCTGACTCTATCATTCAGTCACATTCTCTTTCTCCCAGCTTATCATTATGTGTGCTCTGATAGAAGCAGTTATTTTTGCTGATAATTTCATTTATCATAAATATACACATTTCTCATTATTGTTACTTACTTAGCTGAATGTAGCAGTACTTACACCATGCAACTAGGTGAAAGCAATGTTCAGTGGCAGACAAGTTTGGGAGTGCAGCTTCTAGTAAACATTTTGCTTCAGGGATGTTGTGCTATCTTTTCTTTCTCTTTTTCCTCTTCAGGGAATATTTGTTCTAGGATTGCCGTATGCTGTCCTGCACAGTGGATACAGTGGCCTACTTCTCATTGTTTTGGCTGCAGCATTATGCTGTTACACAGGCAAAATTCTAATCTCTTGCTTGTATGAAGAAAATGAAGACGGGCAACTGGTAAGAGTGAGAGAGACATACGAAGACATTGCAAATGCCTGCTGCAAAAAGCTATCTCCCAAACTAGGTGGCATAGTTGTCAATGTGACCCAAGTGGTAGAACTGATCATGACATGTATTTTGTATCTGGTTGTTACTGGGAACTTGCTGTCACATAGTTTTCCATATGTACCAATAACTGAGAAAACTTGGTCTGTAATTGCATTTGTCACTCTGTTGCCTTGTGTATTTATCAGAACTCTCAAAATTGTTTCCAAACTCAGCCAGCTTTGCTCTTTGGTTCATTTTGTTATCATCCTGATAGTTATGACTTACTGTCTCACGCAAATACATCAGTGGTCCTGGGCAAAATTCAAACTCTCCATTGAGTTTGAAGACTTCTTGGTCTCTGTAGGGGTGATCATTTTCAGTTACACTTCACAAATATTTCTTCCCACACTTGAAGGTAGCATGAAAAACCCAGGGGAATTTAGGTGTATGCTGAATTGGACTCACTTTTTTGCCTGTGTCTTGAAAACAACCTTTGCACTGACTGCTTTCTTGACCTGGGGTGAAGAAACAAAGGAAGTTATTACTGACAACCTGCCATCATTTCTTGAAATGCTAGTGAATTTATGTCTCTTAACCAAGGCTCTTCTTTCTTACCCTTTGCCCTTTTTTGCAGCCACAGAGATTGTGTATTCTTGTATTTCTAAAGGCAACCATTCCAATTACAGATCTCCACTACTTGCTCTGAGTGTAAGAGTCTCATTTCTCTTGTTAACTCTGCTGATGGCCATGTTTACACCACATTTTGCCCTGTTGATGGGTTTATCAGGCAGTGTAACAGGTGCTGCTATGACTTTTCTCCTTCCTTCTCTCTTCCATTTAAAACTTAAATGGAAAAAACTGTCTTTCTTAGAGAAATGTACAGATATCTCTGTTTTTATTTTGGGCTTCCTTTGTAGCCTTGCAGGCATAGTTTGCTCAATAAAAGGGTTGCTTGAAGTATTTGGAGGAGTGTAAAAGATCTTCTGAAAGATAAATAAGGACTAAATCTTATAAATGCTTTTACTTTATTATTCAGTATATAAGAGATTTTGTCACTAGGTAGAATTAAGCATTTGCTTAAAGGTTTGCAGAATCAAGGCTTTAACTGGAAAAGTATGCAGCCCTAAACATTCTGGAAAATAACCTTCATAACCAAACTTCTTGAGAAGAAGGTGTTGGAGATGGTTTAGCATGAAAATAATTTTAAAGTAATCCTATATGGTTTTATTCATACATGACAGGCACATCCGAAAGTTACTACTGCAAGTAATTCTGCCAACTTAACCAGAATTCTTCCTAGCGTTAGATACTGTTCTGTCTCCAAGCTATCAAAACTAGCTTACACAATGTGAGTTAGAGAAAACTAATATTGCAAAGGGATGAAATATGATTTCATATTACTGGCAGAATGCAATTTAACATGTTAACAGAACAAATCAGTGAATTTTGGTTTTTATGTAAGACAAATCCTACTACTTGTTTTTCAAATGAATAGGCAAAAAAATGAGCTCAGTGTAGAAGAGCTTTGAAAGTTTGCTTTTATCACGAGTTCAAATGGGAATACAGTCAGAGTAAAGGGGGCATTCTAACAGCTCAAAGTCATGGAAAAGAGAACTTGTTCTGAAATAAGCTATAGCCAGTGACTGCAGCATTTGTGCAAGTTTAAATCCTGAGATTCATAGCTCTGCAATGCAGTTATTCTATTGGTTGGGTCACAAGAAGTCTCGCTGGTAGCACAAAAAAGTTAACGTGCTGTTCACTTTCCCTTTTAGGCAGGAAATTTCTTTGATCTGTGTATTCTATCTGATTCTAGTAAAAGCTCAATGGAGTAAATCAAATTCAATAAACAGACACACAGTTAACATCCTGTACAATTTCGTAGATCTTTAGATTTAAAAGATATTGGCTTAATAAAAAGATCAAAATTGCAATGTATTTCACATTGGTGATAAAACATTATGACAAGAAGCAATATAATCAGAGTGCTGTAATGAATACATATCATTTTATTGCACTAAATCTCTTGTATTAGGTAATTAAAGTAATTATTTGAAAGAAGAAAGTGTGCATTTTTGTTATGAACAGTTTCTGCATTATATGGAAAAGTCTTTGCATGTCAACATAAGACTGGATGATAAAGAACCCAGGAGTAGCTGTTTAACTAAACTATTTTGCTATGTACTGTCTTAACATTAATGTTTCTGTCCTGCATGAGCAACAGTTGCCTCTTCAGGCTAAATTGCTGTATGATAAATAACATCCAATTAAATTAGAGAGAGGAGTTCTGAAAAGCCTTGTATACCATGCTGTTCCTTCCTTGTCTGCTAATGTATGCTTGTCATGTGGAATTGTGATTACAAGGGGTTTTTTGCTTTATAAGATATGTATTATTATTGTCCTTATTTAATCATTTATATAATTTCTGTTCACATCAGGGAACAGCAAGGGCTATGATTAACAAGTCAATACAACTGTAAATGCACAAAAGAGAAAGTCCTTCAAGTGCAAGGCCTCCAGAAATCACTTCCAGAGGCCGCTAGATTAAGGGATAAATAGTTTAAGATTCTCTTTTTGTGGCCAGCACACAGCAATTCATGTGTGTCATTGTTTGTGAGACACAGAAGCTCTGTGAGCGTCCCTTTAAAGCCATGGTCAGACATCTTGATAACAAACTTTTGGGGTCAAAATTAAATGAACATCTCAACTTGGAAAGGCACAGATGTACGTACACACCCTACAGACCCAGACTGAATGTGGTACTCAGCACACAACAAAGTCCAAAATAAATATTCATGATCTAAGGCTAACTTGCTTGATTTCATTTCCTAAAACACCGAATTGCATATTTTGAGACATAAACTTATTTCTGAACATTTTCCAATGACAAAGCTCTATTAATAATATACATAAAATATTTGCAACTTTCTATATCAGACATTAAAATACCATCCATAGAATACATTCAGAACACCTAGAAAGGTGGTATTACCGGCAATTACAAACCCGAAGGAACTGCATTTATCTATGTAATGACTATGAAGAATTTTTTTCACTAAATTTATACTACCAATCATTAGAATCACTGAAGCGAAGAAAGTGAAAAACTGACTAAATATTAATCTATTATTTTGGGCCACTTCTGGATTATTCATTATAATATGATAGTGCTTTATCAAAATTAATTCTGAAAGCAAACAACCAACAGTAGTAAACATGAAGGTAATGTTAAGGAACAAATTGTGTGCTGAAGTACAACATTTCCAAGAGTCTTGTTTCATTTCTTCTGCCAGGGGAAGTATGAGTAGAGGAACCTGTTTCCTTTCAGCAACAACAAGACAAGCATTGCCCAAAATGCTTCTCCCATTTTCTAGGTATTACAATGTGAACACCAAACCCTGCATTCCTAGTTCTGACGGTAGTTGTGCAGATTTAAGTCAGTTAGATTACTGTAAAATACAGGCTCAGATAAGGTATCACAAGAACTCAAAGTGTTTATTTATGAAGGCTTTTCAAAACTTGAGTCTGAAATCAGAGTGAAAAGCTCACTACCCCTGACTTAGTGGGAGTATAATCATTTACTTTGGTTTACCAAGTCTCTGACATCTATAGTCCATTAACAATACTTAATTGACTTTTACACCAAAACTTGGTCATCACTCCATCACCATGTTATTCCATCTTTTTTTCTTTTTCCAGTAGTGAGATAAATGTTTTTCCTGCTGATGGTACTAAAATATTACAGAGATGTCAGAAGAGCTATTGAAAGAAATTCTTGAGACTAACAAAATCTCATTTACTTTTCATCCTTGATTGCTCAGTTTATTTTTATTTTGTGAATTCTGAACTGCATGTACAAAATTCACTTCACAGTAACTGGTTACTCTGAGAAAGTGATTGTCCAAAAATGGAACAAATAAGATACCCTGCAAATGATACATTAAATCAAGTTACAATTTTTGGTATTTCTTTACAGAACTAGAACATTTTAAAAACTGATAGTTGATTTATATAAGTAATTTCTTTATTTCTTCTGCATTATTAAATATCTGGATGATTTATTGGTCTTGGAAAATATTCATCTTCCCAAATTAAGCAGAAAAAGAAATGTCTCTCAAAAATATTTCTATAGTATGTTGACATTTAGTTGTCCTGAGACATCATATGGGAAATAGATGTTAGAAAATTTATTGTGTTCTTTAGTAGCTGACAATGAATTTAAAATTACACAGTCTAAAATCCACTTAAAATATTTTTTTTCCACAGATTAAGTATTTAAGCTGTTGCCACCTTGAAGTTGACTGGTCCTCAATCTTTCATGATGTCATTATTTTTTACATTGTCACTCCACAAACTTCTAATGTATTTGTCTTCACACTGCTGCTTTGAGGGTTGGAAGTTCCAAAATCTTCATTTTATTGTTTTAAAACCAATACTCAAAACAGAGATGAACCCTAAAGGGAATCCCAAGGGATGTCTAGGTTAGTACTTTACATGATTCCTTCCTGACAGTCAACAATTTTAGGTTTTTTGTTTTCTCTCATTCATCCTTCATTTTATCTCCTTTGGCAGGCTGTGCCAGGATAACATAGAGGTGTATAATACTGCAAGCAACATATTATGCAGCATTAATATTTAACTGAAAGCTGCCTTTCCCATTTAAGTTCTTTGTCTTTTAAGATAAAAATATAAAGAGATTCAGGAAAATTAATTATCTAAATAATTATATACAGAGGGATGCAGCAAGTGATACAAAAGAAAAAAACATATGGGAGACAAATTAAAGATAGAGTAAATGCAACACAAAAGGCAAAAGGGGAGATGCGGGAAAAAATGTAGGGACTCGGAGAGGAAAACTGAAAAACTGGCAAAAAGCTGAGAACAAGTAAAAGGGAAAAGAAATGTCACAGAAGGGGAAAAGCTCAGATGGCAAGAAGGAGAAGGCAAAGCAGGAGAAATCATTTGATGTATGAATAATATTGTGTGTAAACATTTTCTACAATTTTGCACAAGCAGTAATTCAAGCTTTTCTAGTTAATGCAAGTCAATATATTCTGTGTATGAACAGTTTTCGTTTCTTTCACTTACCCAAAACTCTTATGAATTCAAAACATTTAGAATAAAGTCATTCTTATTTGTCTGGAATTCTATGTTTAGTGTTTTCTGTTACCCAAAGGAATTTGAAAAAATACTAAATAAATACCATTATAAACAAATTATCTTTCTCTGTGTGTTCTTATATATTCCTCTTTCTGACCTCTCCTATAGTGTTGATTCAGAGATATGACCTGCTTCTAAGCAGCTATGCCTTGCAGCCCCAAAGCCAGAGAATAAAGATCTTAAAATGGGAAAAAAATAAAATAAAATATTACAATGATCACCACAGAGGCTCTTTTGCACTTTGTGCCAGAAACAAAGCTAATACTCCTGCAGAATTCACTGTCTCAAAATGGCTTGGTTCTACCTATGTGCCTGGTAGCAAATTCTAGCAAGGCAGGGGTTGAAAAAGGCCAACACTGAGATGACACTGTACTGTACCTCTGTTGCTCCCCAGGTGACTCAACATGTAAAATGGCAATTTCTACCAGCATACAAATTAATGTATCCTTGTGAGCTCCTTCACGTGTTAATAGGGACCTAATTAGCCTGTCAGTTCCCTCAAAATTGGGAACGTGGGGGAGCAAGATCCAGTTCCCTCCAGAATGTGTAATACACCAGTGGGAGATCAGGCTGCCTTTGGATGTAACAGGACTACTAATCCAAATTTTGCATGGATGCTTCAGAGAAAAAGATTTGCTCCAACATCAAGAGGAGTTTTACTGTATGCTTTCTGCGCTAATGCTAAAGTGCTAATGATGACACAGAGAATGATAAGACATCAAGGATTTATTAATAGCCAATCAAATAAATAAATGAGAAAGAGGATGGGATAATGGCCTTGAGGAACAAATTTGAAAGTGACTGGAGAAACAAAGCAAAGGAAGAAAAAACTGAGTGCAGTGTAAATTAATTTGAAAGGTATAAGGTTAATCTTAATTTCATTCTGTGAAAAATTTGATATAATTTAAATCATAGCTGAACTGTAAGTATTTCATCAAGGTTATCTTTTACCCTGATCTTCTGGCTTTTGTGAAAGGTCGAAAAGTAAATGTGTTCAATAATAAAGCCTTGCATCATGTTCTTGTGTCATGGGCTACCATTTACAATGCACTTTACCCTTCCTATGCAAAACTCTTGACACCCACAAATAAATTGTTTCTACTCAAAGTGGAAAGCAAAGCAAAAAAAAAAAAAAAAAAAAAAAAAAACGCCAAAACAAAAAAAGTCAAGGAAAGTGATAATTAGCAGTGAATGCTAAGTGTGGCAGGCCAGAAACCCAGAGAACACAGGACACAGGGCTAAGTCAACTGGTGGCCATATTGTTAGCACTTTAGCAATGATAATAATTTGCAATAATAATGTAATGAAAAAAGATAGGGTGAAGGCATAAGGATTAAAGGAGAGCACTCAGCATGCATAAGCCATGCTACATCTACTAAATTCCCAGTGCAGCTGCTTCAGGGACACTAAGCCTCATGCAGACAGCTGCATCCCCTTGTTGCCATCTGTGGCTTCCATGTCTGGTGCTACTGCTTCTGACAACTTGCACAGTTGCAAAGGTCTAACTCTCCATAAGCAGAAAGTATCTGTTCCTACACCTGCTTGCAGGGAGCATGGCTACCACCTGATCCATAGGATACAAGGGCTTTCCTGAGGTTTAGTCAGCTGTTAACTAATCCTAGGAGTGATGGCTAGAGAGAGGAATGTCTTACCAGCTGAGACATCAGATGGGAACACAGAGAAGGCATTAAGTTATCAGTTTTATTAGACATCAGTAATCTCATTGGTACAGACTTGCTAATTACACTTCGGGAGAAAGTTTTGTTATGAACGGTGTGCTAAGAATCTGAAATAGGCTAAGTTTTAGAGGTGGATCAGCATAAAACCATCCAAATCAAAGTGGGTCAACACTTTTGTGAGTGTTCCCAGAATTTCTGGAGCACTGATTTCCAAACATAGTGAAATAGATCAGAAACAGATGATTTATAAACACATCTCCCCTTCCTTCAGTCTCACCCTCAGCCCTGCGAATCAGAGACTTACTGTGTTGCAATGAATTCCACTATCTCTCATTGCTCCCCAGAAAAAGACTTTCCCATCACAGTTCAGGACCAGAGCAATGTCTACTCCCTGCTCTTCTTGAATAGACCCTCATTCTCTGCTGTGGTCTTTGTCCCTGCCTCTCTCACTTGCACATCACAAGCAAGTCATCTCTGTGCATTTTGAACACCTTTCAAGAAATAAACCATTTCCCCAAACCTCTGCACGCTGCTCATGACCTGTTGTAGCAGCCAGGGCAAGGGAAATATAAGCAGGCATCCTTCTCTCCTAGTGTTGGCTCAATGTGCTCCTTTTCCATGATAATCTGCAAACAGGTAACTAAACTAGTGGTCTGGCTAATGCAAGTGGTTGTTTGAATTTTTTAAAAAAGTGCTCCCACCATCTTTCTAATAATATCAATCACACACCTTGCTGTTGTGGGTCCAACCTTAAACTTCTATGAAATCATGCAAAGCAAGATAAGATACTAACAAATAAAATTTATCTGCTTTAGTTATTATGGGGAAATCCAATTTCAGCTTGATAGTTTACACGTCACAGTGGCTCTGTGCATGAAACATGAGACCATCAGTCCTTAAAATAGCAATTCAAATCATTTAAGCATCGTGCTTTCTCATGCTCTCAAACTCTGTTAGTCCCAAATAAAAATTAAAAAAAAAATATATATATAAAAAAATCAACATTGTGGATGTCTTGTTGGTAATCTTATCATAACAGAGCCATACAGAATGCTCGAAGCCACTGTGTAGTGCATCACCTGGGCCTGGAGTACAGTACAGCTATTTTCAGAGCCCTGGAGAAGCATCAAACAGGATAAAAGGACACAGATTGCAGGAGTTTTGAGAGTTGTTAAGACCACAAATCTCAGAGTGAAGGGCTGGATCAGATGTCATAAAGAAGTCCTATGCCCCTAAGATGGACACTTTGAGCAGCTCTGAAGGACACTTCTTAAACATGTAACACAAAGCATTATCCCTAATTGTTGTTCTTCCAGGCTCATCTCAAAGATCCAACACTACGAATAGTGTCAAGGGTACAGTCTAAGAGGTACTTGCAGGCCTAAACTGTTTACTTCCCTGGGACCAAAAGATTGACCCTGATGTTCTATGACACTTCATCTATTTTAACCTGAGAAGCTGGAAATGTGGTTATTTGACAAGACCATCCGTGGAAGCAAATGCAACACCTCACTTGCTGTTCAGCTTTCTGTTAATACAGCATTTTAGCCTAAGAACTGATTAGGATTCTTTTAGGGCGATTGGACATGGTAAGCTCCTGGAATAGCACTAAGCTAATATAATTGGACGAGGCTCTTAAAAGAGATCTAACCTCTTAATGGCATATGGTCAAAAGGTTACTTTGAAAACCAAGAAGTCTTTCTGACTTCATTTTTCAGGTCTGCAATTTCTTCTTGCCTGAATCTGGGGCTCTAAGATTTTCTTCTAAAGATAGAATAAGGGAAGTAAAGCTTTTGAATACTGAATTTTTATGGTAGAAATAGTGTATTAGAGCAATGAACATAGCATTTTAAAGTTGGAACCACTATATTTCACTGCCTTATGTTATTAAAAATACTTTTAAAAATTGCTTAAAATGGTTCATTTCTAATAAATATATATGGGAACCATAATTTCATTCACCATTGAACTGAAACAATCTTAGAAAATATAATGTAAAATACAGACTGAATATAGGACAAAATAAGTTAAGAAAAAATAATTTTATATCTTCCAGAAAGGAGACACTTTTAATATTTTAGGGAAGTTGTAAGACAATGAGAATTACTAACATTGACCACATTAAAAGGTATGAAAGGTATAACTGAACTACAGTATGGTGAGAACCTTGTTTTTATGCAGGAATGGTTATGTACAGCATCATCTAGTTAGAAATTATAGACCTAGGTCATATTTATTTCACTGAAGATTTCCCTTCAAAATTAAATAGCAAAAGCAGGGAGCTCTGAAGGGAGACAGGTACAACAAATCCATAAACCAAGATAGAGGTCTTTGAGAAAATACAGAATTACCCTGACTACAATATAAATCATAATCTTTGAAAACCTTAGCTTTATGGAAAAATACTATTTCAATTCATTTCATACAAGAAGCCTACAGAATATTGTACTTTAAAGCTTTTGACAAAAACAGGTGACAAAATCATCCAGAGCTGGTTTATAATGCAGCCTGCTGCATGAAAGGCATAACAGTGAGCAATCTGCTGGTTTAATTACATGCTCAGAGCAAATGCAATATCTGTAGCTTTAATAAACATTGACCCTTTAACTGAATGCACCTTGCAAACACATTAATGCCCATCTGGGAAATAATCCAATGAAATAATCCAATCATACCAACAGGGAACAACTGTTAGATTAGCAAGTGAGGGCTCATACACTTTGGGCTGTAGTGGGGTGGTCCCTATTAGCTTGTTGTCAGAGCTGTGCACCTTTCATAGAATATTTCATCTCTAAAATCAACTTGAATATCCAGGTGCCATGAAATCAGTCAAACTAGCATCACTGTGAAATTAAACCCTCTTAAGTTACACAGACATTAGTTGGCAAAAAAAAGTAAACCAAATTTCTCTTTGGTAGCTTCTCCCCTTGGTTCACAGAGGTGCTTTTTTTTCATAGCAAAAGTGAGCTGATGTTGCTGTTTCTTGCCTTTTAAATCTGCTAAGTTTAAGCTGTTGTTAGAAAGAAAAAATAAATTCAAGACTCTTCAGGAAATTGATTATATCCAGAAAATTTCCCAATTGCCTGGCAGGTCCCAGTTCAACTTCAGAAGCAACTGACCTTTGAGACTCAGAAAACATGATGTGCAATGAACAGAAATGAAAATTTTCTCCCCATTACTACACTGGTGTTTACCGACACCAGTTTTGCCTAAATCACAAGGAAAGATTAATTCAAAACTTTCCAATTTTGATGTTATGATGGGCTAGAAAGTTGTAACTGTCTAGTATCTCACACCTACCTAAAATCCCTCTGAACCAGTGAGGTCCAGCCAACTGATATTGATTATTATACTCATTTAGAGCCACCACATCCTGATAGTTATCAGGAATTTTTGAAGTGCAGAGCAGGTTTTACAATGCTGGCAATATACATCTGCTGGCATAAATATGAATAAAAAGTAAGAGAAAAGGAGAGGAGGAGATGAGTGATTTGCCCATGACTGGAGAAAGAAATCTTGTTTTTCTGTTTCCTGCCCACGTATTCTATTAATTCTTCCTCTAATTTAATGATTTTAAATTGCATACATAGGTGTCTACCTATTGGTCAATGAAACTTTTTTTTTTTTTCCAAATGGATTGGGTCCAAAGATAAAAAGTGAGATCAGACTCCAGCCATTTGATTCACAGCAATTGGGGGCTGCTAGTGAAGTTTCCATTCCTGTTTGGCTTTTTGGTTTTTTGTTTGAATGTTGATTCTAGAAACCAAAAAGCTTGCAATTCACTCCTCTAAGACCTTGAGCAACAAGCAGAAGGTAATAGCTTGCATTCTTTTCTACCCTTAAAAAGCAAGGGTTTTTTCATCAAAGTCAAATACCCATCAGAAAAGTGCAAATTGCAAAGGACCTTTTCATTCCTACTACCTTCATCAGAAACTGTGGAAAATCTCCACACTGAAGATGATATAAGGAATCAATAAAGAACTAACACTGAGAGGGTTAATAGAAATAATTGCAGAGGCTTTTGCTGAAGTAGCAGAGATAGACTGCATGGTTGAATTGTTAACTACAAAGGATATGTTATGGTTGCTATCAGTACCTGGCCTTGAAGCTTCTCAAACTAAGGATAAATCAGGAGAAATGTCAAGAAAGTGAGATA
>JAWWEW010000112.1:60709242-60746975 GCA_035583185.1 Anabacerthia variegaticeps
AACTCTGAGTCCTTCCCCTGCATTCTGCAGGGTCCCCCCACGAGAGAGATCCTCTGCTCTCTCGTGGGTCATTCCATGGGATGCAGTCTCTTATGAAAAGCTGGCTGTACCTGCTTAGTGGTGGGCTTCTCCCTCCGTGGGTCTCAGCTGTAAATCTTTGCCCGACCTCCACTCCATCTTGGGGCCTCCCACGAGGTAACAGCTTCTTTCATGCATCCCCTTGCTCTGACAGGAGGGGTGTGTGCACTCCGATGGATCCTATGGGCTTCGAGGGGACAGCTCGTAATCACCATGGTCATCACCACGTAGTCAGAGAATAATAGTTTTAAGTACTCTCCCTGATCTGTGGGGTCCCTCTCCCTGGTTCTCCCTCCTGCACTGACCTTGATGTCTGCGTTGTGATGTTGTTAATCCATGGCCGCCCATTTCTAACTGCGCAACAACTTCTTAAATGTGTTGTCACGCAGGGGCGTAACTTAATAGTTCAAAAGCAGGAAGTTTTCCTCGGAGTGACCTTCATTGGCTCTGTTCTATAGGATGGAGGGAAACTTCTAGAGGCTTCCAAAAGAAACCAATCTTCCTCTTATAATAAAAAAAAAACCCTAATCAGAGAAACCCACGACATGTTGGTTTGGGTTTGTTTTTTTTCATAACAACACAAAGGTGTAAACAGCCTAGGCTGAAAGGGACCTGTGGAAGTCATCTTGTCCAATATCCTGCTCAAAACAGAACCAACTGAGAAGTGAGGTCCAAAGTGGATCTGCCTCTATCTTGATAGCATCCTGAGTCTGAGGTACTCTGCTCTTCTCTGCATCTGCCCTTCAGGCTTCCCAGCTCAGTCGTCTGAGAGGCAGAGTCTGGGGGAGTGAAGCACTGAGCTAAGGATCATCAGTCGAGGGAGAAGGACCAGACAGGATAGAAGATCCTATACACCTTTGCAGTCCTGGGGACCACAATCTCTGCCTCAGGAGCCAAAGAAACCTCCCCAGGAATTGTTTCAGAGCTATGCTGGAGACTCTCCTTGGAACCTAAAAGGTGGTAAGGAGGTCACTTCATTGTTTCAGGGATTTTTTTTTCTAGAGTATTGCTTTATTTAAATCCTTAGTAGCACAATGTTGGATATCCTTTGATAAGTGAACTTCATATGAGGTAAACCAATAGGTTTATAATTTAAGTTCTGAACTCCATTTACAAAGCAATATTTTTTTTTTTTTTGCTATTCAGTAGGTCCTGAATTTCAGCTTGTACTTCTTTGCCCTTGTAATAGTTTAATTTTGCAATTAAAAAAAAAAAAAAAAGAAAATTACACATCATTACACATCAAGGGGTAAAAAATGGAAATAAAGAAAACATTACTTGTTCACAAAGGTTTTGAAACTATATTCCTGAAATTATGGTCATTGCTGTGACCCAATGGGAAAACTGAAAGAGTTTTACATCAAAAAATGTGGAGTTGAGTTAGTCTGTAAATGCTAGAGTATATAAAGTATTTTAAATGCCTGAGATAGAAACAGTTATACATTTAACAATATTGAACACTAAATTGGCACTAAATAAATACAGATCTAATTCCTGACATGTTTAATCAGTCCTATTCAGAAACAAATCTTTTGACTTTAGGAATAACTATGCTGGAATATAAAACACTTATGGACTTCAGGGTCTAAACTTATATTAATGAACAGATAAAATGTCCATTGTGTAGCCACTGGTACACTAGGAAAAAGCTGGGAAGCTGGTAGTTCTCTGCTATCTCAACACAAGGAAAGAAGGTAGAATTCTGACTGTAAAAGTATTTGCAGAAGCTCTAAGATCAAGTAAAAAAGAGGATTCAAGATTTTCCAAATTAAGTTATTTTGTTTTATGATGACAGAGAGAGTAACATA
Source organism: Anabacerthia variegaticeps (assembly GCA_035583185.1). NCBI lineage: Eukaryota > Metazoa > Chordata > Aves > Passeriformes > Furnariidae > Anabacerthia > Anabacerthia variegaticeps. The sequence goes on from JAWWEW010000112.1 coordinate 60,711,129, forward strand.
GGCTGTCAGCATACATCTCAAAATTAAATCTGAGAGCTATGTAAAATAATACTCTTCCGCTTCCATGGCACTACTGTGAACTTCTTGAAATGAGATACCACAGGATTGCACAGCTAATCATATTCTGATGTCAGAATATGATTAACTTCTATTTCAAAAGCAGAGATTTTAAGAATCAAACTTTCAACACCACAGTTCTAGTGAAAATCCTTTCCTGATTATAACCTTCACTTTAAAAAGAGTCAGATCACACTAAAGAACTACCTATCTCACCCTTGTATCACAGGTTCAGGAACACTGGTTGCTTACTGCCAGAATGACTGTGGATGAAAGTACCTGTGAGGCTAAATCCAAGCTGTGGTCAACTAGTACAGCTCAGATTTCTACCCATCTTTAGGCCAAATCTATTCAAGGCAAATTAAATTCAAATGTTAGAGTTTGTCTGCTTACAAATCTTTCAAACATTATATTAAAATGCCTGCCTGCTAATGCAGGGGTGACAGAGCCATTTTAAAATATATGCCAAAACACACTGCACATACTGAATGGTGGCAGAGGTGTTAAAAATATGGTACTGTGTACACAGTAGGCAAACTGACTGGCAAGTCAGTACCAATGACATTTTCGCATTTACCACATCAAAAGCCTGTCTGAGCTTGAAGGCAGTGCTGGGGCAGCTCCAGCATTCCGGTGGCAATGGTATATTTTGCAGGTTAAATTCTCTTTTGTCTTCTGCCTTATGCAGTTGTTTCAATCTGGTTGACTGAGCACAAGCACGAATTAGAGTAACAGTGGTGCAAGCACACACAGGTACACTGGAGCTGGGCATTTGGCAAGTGTGCATCATCTGAGTCACCTCAAGAAACTGCCTCCCCTTCGTCTCCAGGCGCTTGCTCCCAACACCTTCACTCTCCCACCACCATGTTGACACAAATACTTCTTCAGCTGTTCATATATCCAGCACAGATTTCAAGTGAAAAAATAAGTCTTTGGTGCTGGAGTCAGATATTTTTTTAATCCAGGTCAGTTCCCTATATGGTTCCCGTGTGAAGCTGTGCAGACTCCAGTGTTATCACAGGAGCTGAGGCAGCAGCGCTGCTGCAGACATCAGATCACAGCCTGAGGGACAGTGACTTGTTCCAGCAAAATGGGCATCCAACAGCCAAATAACAATTACAGAAAAACCTGTCAAAACTGGAATTACATACGACATTTCCCTTAACAGCAGGGAAAATTACTGGAATCTCTCACCTCAGGCAGTAGTTACATGGTTGGTATTATCACACTCCACATCTCCAGACCCGTGTTCCTGCAGGCTGGCATCATTGAACTCACATCCACAGGTCAAAGTCTTGTAACACTCCTTTAGGAGAGTAGGCATGTATGTGCGCGCACATCACACACACATACACATACACAGACATACTTTCCACAAGAGAAAAACATTATACAAAACATCTTTGATATCTGTGAGGCTCTATAAGAATGTTGGCAAAATGTTGCAAGATTAGCCTCAGTCACTTAGCCTTTGCCTTCTGTCTGACTGGTTGCAAATTTTTGACTGCTGAAGGAGGAAAAGCATATCATTTTTTGTTGCCAAAAACTGGTGCAAAGATCACACTTGATTGCCGTTTCCCTGACCACATCTCTGCATGAAACAGTAGCAATACATTAGGCATATTACTACAACATCTGCCTTCAGTCAGAGGGAATATACTCTTGTGCTGCATAGGACAATTAAGCTAATATAATTATCATCCAGTTTGAAGACAACACTTATTAAATAAAAAACAGAAACTGAAGAGTAACCACTACAATACTGTGTATATGCAATTTTTAAGCCCTGGGTAATTATTTTATTCTGGACTACTTATTTTTCTCTTCTATGTTAGCACACTTCTGTGTCTTTGTCAGAGTTGGATACAAAGCTATATGCAGACATATACATTGTATACAGTTGCCAGTATAGATGATACTATGTGATGCCAGTATAGATGATATTAGACAATACCAGTACAGATAACAGTAGATGATATCTCTGGACCAGATCAGAAGCTGAAGAAAATTGGCTTCAATGCATCTCTGACAGTTTATACCAGCTGAGAAACAAGATTGCTCTCTCTATGTGAAATGGAGTTTCAAAGGCACATCAAAGCACTTTTATAAAATGGCTTCGGTTTCTTCAGCGAAGAATTATCTTTATACTCTCTAACAGTTGGTTTCCTACTTCTTTCACTTATTCTATCAGTTAGTTTTGTTGATCTTTTTCTCTTCAATTTTTGCTATATGGACTTGAATCTGACTTATCATGTTAAGAAGGTTAGTTCAGGCTCTTAGAAATAAACATAAAAATTGATTTAGACATATGCAAATAACACATATGTATCCAGAATTGCACTTCCTATAGTCTACAGGATCATTATGCACCCCAAATGATTATTAAGAACTCTCCATTGAATATGGAACTGGTTAAACACCAAAAACCACTGAGTATCTGAAACATTCACGTCTCTAATATTCAGGATCTAACCAGGACTCACAGTCTCAAAATCTCCACAGGAAGAAGCACTTACTTGTAGGTTTTTCTAAATAACTCATTGTCTCGGGAAATTGACACATTTAGTTCAATACCTCTTCAGTTAGAGGTTTTATGCGGTATCTGAAGGGGATGCTCTCCACCCCTTATCCCTCTCTCACGTGTCCCTCGGGTCCACGAGATGTAACAAGAAGGACCACACACGCAGAGTGGGCAGGAAGCAAAGAGGATTTTATTCACAGGGTAGTGGGTATTTATAGGGGTCTCCTAGAGGATATGTGATGTCACATCCTGGTCAAGGGGTCAAGAGGCAGGGACAGGTTAACATGCAGGGGACAGAGAACAGGGGAGGGGTTTACAATGATCAGGTTACAGGCAGGCAGACTGCATCCCACAAGGCATGATTTTAAAACATTATGGTGAGCTTTATCATCTTCTAAGGCTGATTACCACAGTTTTAGACTTCTATCTCCCACCATTCACAGAAACACTCTGACTGGGGTAGAGAGCCTGGAGGGTACAGCTATGACAACTGTGTGACCCCTGTACTGCTGGTGGAAGTGGAGCACTGTGCAAAGGAGCACATAGTTCCTGTGGGGCTGGGGCATGTTCTGCTGCAGTTGGGAGGTAAAGGCATGGAACAGAAGAAGAGGATCTGGGGGAGTTTCCTCATTCCTGAATTTTGTGGGAGAGTCCCGGCCTGCCTGAATATACCAATATCATGGAGTACCTCAAGGCAGCCTCTGTCCTGCAGCCTGGCTCACTCTGCATGGTGCAAAGCATGGATGTACAAGACTTCATGCTATTTCCATCTCCGACAGAAAGGCACACTGTATCAGCTACCACCAAGACTATGATGCAGTCTACACAGGAATTTTTCTTAAACAGGATTTTCAGCTTGAGCTTTATCATTTGAGTCTTGTTCACTTTCCATAGTTATTGCCATCCGCCATCTAGACACCTGCATTTAAAAGGAGTCTTAAGAACTTGTTTGTTGTCTAGATTCAAGATTATTCTCTGTCTATCACATAAAATTTTACAACCCTTGGTACCACATCTGTGAAGAAAAATAAGAGTTTTTTTTACTTTTTATTGACCTGTGCTTGTTACATGAAAGAGCAACTTCTCAAACACAAATAATTGCTTGCCCGTATCATTCTAATTTCTGGATTTCTGAAAAAATGTTTTAAATTCTTTATAATACTGAAGTTCCCCAAAGTACTTGAGCACACGTTGAACCTTAAGCATGGTCTCAAGGCAATCTCTCTGCAGAGGAACAGTGAAACAACATGGTATAAGGACACGTTAACAAATGGTTTGCTGACAAGAGGATATACTGCATCAGATCCCATTCTGATCTGGTTGAAGCCAGTATAAGAGGATCTCATCAAAAGCAGTGACTATTGGATTAGGCCGTTAACCTCACTGCTTTGAGACTAATCTGGGAAAAAGTCTGGTGTGCTTAATTCTACAGTAACTCTTTAGAAACTCATAAAACTTTTTCCTTACATGTTAAAATACAAAAGCATATTATATTATGAAAAATAATGTGTACTCACATTTGCTTTAATTCAATTTCATTATTAAAAAAATAAAACCAACAACAATCTACAAGGAAATTTCTTGCACTTAGGAGATCTAAAGCCACTTAAAATAATTAATAATATGAATTTATGTCTTCTTTGTCAAGCAGATACATTAGAACAAATTTTGTGTCATGGCCTGCTTGGAACAGAATGATTATTCCCAGGTACACTGGCTGACATCACCCAATACAATCTACTCTGACTGTACAGCACACTTATGACTTGAGCACATTTAGAGGCTTCTAGTAAATAAATGGGGTGTTAGATTAATTAATATTTGTGAAGTATTCTGACTTCCTAAGACGAACTCTGTCAAAATGCACATGCTTATTTTTAATTTTACTCTAACGAAGAGCAAAGAAATTTACACAATTACAAACAAGTACTTGTTAAGCAAGAGCTTTAATTAATGCAAAAATAACAGGATTTTTCTACACAGTGTCTGGAAATATCTGCAGACAAACAAATGTTTGGAGATTCATGCACAGCTGTAGATCTCTGACTGGTACTTGACAAGCATGGGGCTGGAAGGCAAGCTCAGAGGGGAGGGTGGCTGGTGAGGAGGCTGCTGCCCTGATACCAGATGCTGAGCCTGGCTCCTGCACCAGGACTCGGATGCTACAAAAGGTGTCATGGGCTTCTTAGCTTGACTGTCACTCCTCCGCAGGTACAACCCATTTTTGAGAGGAGGTGTAAGAGCTTCTAAGTCTGGCCTAATAGAATTAAAGAGACTGACCTTCATATATGAATGTGCTGCTTTCACCACTGGGTATATATACATCTTTAATGTATGGAATTTACAGCCATTTAGTGTTTATGCATGACCAAGTCCAATGGACCACTTCTGTTAGTCTGCTCAATGCATTCATCATTTCTGTTCTATTTTATAAAACATCAGATTTGCTCTGCAAAACATATTTTCTCATGTTCTTTTTCCCTCTCCTGACTCCCTTATTTCAAGGTTCAAACAGTAGGCTTCACCTGAGAGTGACAGTTCTGTACACACTTTTACTGAAAAGATAACACATCACATCATGTCATGTAATTTTCTCAGCATTCTTTGAATTCTTCAGGATGAAGGTGAGGATGGCTGTAAAGCAGGCTGCCTGTAAACCTGCAGTCCATCTCAGAATGGATCATCTGTGCACCCAGATTCTGAGAAAAATGTTTTTATTTTCATTTTTGAAGTTGTTCTAGACTATATCAGGATCTAGCACTAGAGCTTCAACACTGGCTCACTGTGAACTAACCCACATGTGTTGTGGCAACTTGGCCCTGACACTACACATCACTGACATGGTCTCTGTTTCTTTAATGTGTTACGTATGAGATGCAATAGAGATTGCAGCCACTGAGAAATCAAAACTTGCTTTTGTTCACCACTAGTATGCATTGTCTTCCAACAATAGTGCTGGTTGTTACACTGAGTTTAAACTGTAAGAGATTATTTTTTTCCAGAATTTAGGCAGCTAACAGTTGGCAGGCAGTCTACTAGACAGTGCACAGTTTTCTTGCTCTGGACACAGTCTGTCTCCTAACTGCAGCAATCTGAGAAAGAATGAAAAAAAAAAAAAAGGTGAAAAATTCTAAACATTCACTGTAGAGAAAGAAAAAGTTCTACAACTGCTTTTCTCAAAATACCACAGATACCTTTTTATCTCAGTTAAGAAGAAAGAAGAATTTGGCAAGCTAGTGTACAATGGCCTGTAAAGCATTTGCTCTCTGTACAAAAAATTTCCCACAGGGAAAGTTCAGGCTTTCAAGAAGAAATCCTGCAGGAAATAGCTCCTTATCCAGCCACAAGCACCATTCACAAAGTGAAGCTGCATTGCCAAAGGGATCCAACAGTAGAGAGAAATTTATCTGTAACAGAGATTTTCTTACCTCTTACTGTTTTCTGCAGACCTGTGCAATTTTTAATGTATCTGTGAGTTAAAGAAATCTTGGCACTTGCTGTATCAACAACCAAACTCTCAAGCTCCAGCTCTGTTATCCCAAACCCATTTTCTAACTGTAACCTCGCTATTTATATATATATTGATCCTATATGGGAAGAAAAATGGCCAGCATAGTTTCAGACAGTGCAAGTGCTCCTTTCTTTTGATAGATTAGTCAACAGAAAAATAGCTTGCAATGTAGGATTTTTTTCCCTTACGAGTTAATTTTGCTCAGTTTTGTTCAATATTATTAGAATTGTTACCACTGCTTCTGATGTATGGTCTGTGATATGTCACTAACAGACTGCCTATCATGTGCGTACATGTGCATGATGTCTGCCTATTTTATCTACTGTTTCGAATAAGCTTAAAACATACATGTGGAGTATTTCTTCCCTTGTAGCTACATAACACACACTCTTATTTAGTCCTGAAATCTTTAGAAAAGGGAAGCCAACAGAAAGTTTAATCTTCTGAAGTTAGGAGTCTTGATTTCACAAGCTCCTTGCTTATAAACTTGGTCTGAAACACATAGGATTGCACTCTGAACCATGTTGCAATACTACTATTCAGATTATATGGGGGTTTGGTGAGCACAAGATTTGTCCTAGAAATCTTTTAGCAGCCTCTGGCTCTAGTAAGACACAGTAAGCTTAATAGTGACTTTCCACCATTATATCGGAAGCAGGTTCTCTGTTGTGTGCTTTATTAAAATAATTTACAACCAAAAATAGCCTCACTTGCAGAATTTCATTGACACCTTGTACGTGCTTTCTCTTGTCAGCCCTTGTTTTTCCTCATACAACTTGAACATATTACTTATATTTTTTAAACAATTTGACTCTTTATGAGATGAGATGCACTTAAGATTTTGAGTGGGGAAATTAATTAATTAAGGATATTTGACTTTTTGAAAAAACACTGCTTTTAAATCTGTTTTTATGTTCATGTTTTAGACCTTCATCTCTCTTTTAATCTAATGATTAAGACCCGAGGCTGCCACCTTAGTTCAACACTCTCTCAAACTATCTAAAGTCTTCAGCAAAATTCTTTGTTTTCCACAAAACTCAGTAGAATCTGAAAGTTAGGTGTTCCTTGCCTCTAATTATGGCTTTTACAAATTTGATAATATTTGTTTTCTGTATTGGCGTCTCATGCAAGCAAAAGGCAAAAGAGAGGTGAAGTGATCCTTCTAATTAGATCATTAGAACCATTACAGTATTTGCCTGGAAGGTAGTCAGAGGCCTGGGTACAATCTTGATCTGCATAGGGAACTGGCAGCTACAACTGCACTTGGCAACACCAGAACACATACCACACCCCTGGCAGTAACAGAAGAAGCCATTTCCCACTACTAACTCCTTCCTTTACACCCAGTAAGACAACACTTAAGACGCACAGAAAACTTTCATTCTTACTTTACTGTTGGTCTCTTAATTTATGACTAAGCATATTTTTCACTAGGCTATAAGAGTTTTGGTCTCTCCTGCTCTCATCTTTGAATATTTTCTCTTGTGCACAGTTGTGGAAATGTGTTGGGTCAGAGTGCATCCAGCCTATTAGAGTGCCCATAGAGACCCCCTATTGTTGGGAGGCTTCCAGATGCTCCTTGGATTACCCCATAGCCTGTGGTTAACACATTTATAAGAAATTGAAACCACATTCAAATTCCTGGTTTAGTTCAGGCAAAGGATTAATCTGTACCTTGCATGAAACCCCTAGTGATTACTTTCACCATTGAACCATCAGCTGTCAGAAGTAGTGAAGAGGGAAATGGCACATCTCTACTTTCTCTGACTTAGAAAGGGAAGAGCTTGATTCCTAGGTCACTACCTTTGAGAAAGATTTGTGGCTGGGAAAAATGCTCATCTCTGTGAAAGGAGAAAAAAATAAATCCTATTTATCTTCTTGAGATTTCCTTCCAGTTAAGTTTTGTGACTCTACAGAGAGACAAGGCATCTCAGAGCTGCTGCTTTCCCTGGGTCACCTTTATTGCAGGTGTCCGCCAAGCACCATTCAGCACTGCGCTCCTCAAGTCCCTCTGTGAGCAGGGCTCTCAATCTGTTCAATTCTCTGCTGTGCTGAAAGTCACTGAAAATTACAGACTTCAAATTTCTCCAGAAGTTATGAAATGTTTTGGATGTCATGTTACTCATCATAAGCAAAACCTTTGGGACATAAAACAGAGTAGCAATAAAAAAGATGTTTTATGTTCCACATTCTCTAATAAAAATGAGGTAATATCTGTTTTGATAGGAAAGATTCAGAGGAGTAGCCTGAGACCCTTTGTTCATGAGCACAGATAGAGATATGCTGCTATTTGGTAAGGTGCAATTTAAGCCTCTAGAACAGTCTCACCACTGTAACAGTTCCCAATGTGAATAAGCTTCCTGAGAGAGAAAATGGGTGAGGCCACAAGAATAACCAAGCCAGTTTATGAATTCTTTGGGGAGTCCTGGACTCCTTGAAGGCACACTTACACTGCTCCTGACCAAGGGAAAGCCTCAGTGGAATACATTTCAGTCATGACTGGCCTAAACTTCTCTCTGTCGCTCTGTTCCTTTCATTTTGTCTCAAATGTAATTAATGAGAAAATGACCTATACTCCTTTTCCCTTCTGTCTGTCCGAGATAATATCCAGGCCTATTTCCTTTAGCAAATAACTTTACAGAGGGAGTTCAACTTCCTTGTTTTCCAGATTAACTCAGGTTAATTAATAACAAATTCTTATTCATTAAACTAAAGATAATTCCTTAGGGGAAAATCCCCTTTTGTTTCATCTCATTCTTTTATCATTATCCAAAGAGAATTTTCATTTCATAATAACAAACCCCAAACATTTCTCCTTCAATTAAAACCAAAAAATCTTATGATACTTATTCTCATATTTTTGCCATTCCTGCAAAGCTCTGAGCATACCCAAACCAACACCCAAATCAGCTCCAGTCCCAAGAAACAGAAAGTGAAATTTTCCCCTTCTCTCTTTGCACAGACTGAGGACTATTTGTATCTGACATTCTGGAGCAACCTGTGTGTCAGGCATCAAGAGATCTGAATCTAGATTTTATATTCAGAGCCAACCAGTTAAGGGAATCAGGACATTTAATTTAAAAACGTTTGTTTTACTCTATAGTACTTTTGAAGGACCGCAGTCAGGAAGTAGTTGTGGAGTACTTCAAGTGAGGAGAAGTGTCACAAGTCACTTGCTTGTGATTTAGTGACATTTTGGTGATGACTGACAATCTAGGTATTTAACCTGTCTAGATATAACACAGAGAAGGTTGTATTAATCAGCAAGGTAAACAATGAATTTGATGTACTAGGGGGACTGCAATGGTGTTATTGACTAAAAGATGCCAGTCTTAATTTAAGTTACTCTAGTTTCAGGAATGTCCAATAACAGGGATATGACTGTGCATGTGATGGGCAAACCTGTGTTTATGAAGGGGATCATAAATCTTACATTAAAGCAGTCTTTTTCCCACCTCAGTATAATTTAATGTTCAGAAGCATACGAAACAGAGTCCTGTTGCTAATAGCTCTATCCTCAAAAAAAAAAAAAAAAAAAAAAAGTAATCTCTTTTGTTGCTTGCTTTCTCTGGGCACCAAAACTCCCTTTAAAAAGAGGCAAGAGGCAATTAAAGCTTTCGATTTTTGTGTTTCCTGTCAAGGCACTGAGGGAGGTGAGTGAGGTTTGAGACTGCAAATACTTTCAACCATCTCAAGGCTTGTTACATAGGAAGTGAGGCAATTCACAGGGCAGAATACTTTGTACTGCTGGCAGCTCTATCTTTCCTTGTTTAAAGCTGCCTTGTTTGCAGAAGGGCTACGCATGGGTGTACATGAAAGCAACTAAAGCTGTTGCTCACAAGGTTCCCTAAATACATTAACCTTGCCTTGGAATGGGGAAGGGATTTAGTTTAATGGTTACAGTAGGGGCAATGAGATTCTTAAATTGAACTCTTGCTTACATCAATATTTAACTTTGAGGAAGGTTAGAATTCAGAGAAATATTACTTTTCCCTCCTTGTTTTAATTGGTATCATTCTCCTCTCCCTAGACATTTGAAGATTGTAACGAGAAATATTTAGATCCCTCTTTCCATATTCATTGAATATACTGATATTATATTTTATTAAAGAGTCTCAAATAGCTTGCATTCTGCTCTTAATAACCCTATGCATTACAAGCTTCTGTTTCCTCAAGCTACCGACAAATCCTATTACAGGGAGTAGATTAAACTGGGCCTTGACAGATCTTTGCAATTCACTGACAAAAAAGGACAAGTTATCTTACTAAAAAGATGACATCATATTATGCATCTCAGTGCTCTCATATGCAAAAACTTTTATGCACACCCCCTCCAGCAGGCATATTACCCCCCAAAAAAACCCCAACAATTTCCTTCTAACAATAAGCTAAACTATCTAGTAGAAAGAATTACTTCAGTTTCACATTGTGCACGAAGAAGCCATCAGTCAACAGCTGCATGCTTGATCATGCCCTCTGGCTCCACATCCGTAAGGGACCCAGCTCATCCAGATTTGCTGCTGCCACTATGAATGATGTGTATGCTTTTGTGTACAAACATGAACCCAGAATGGAGGGCAGAGACAGGGCTGAAGGGAGGGAGCACAAAGAAGCATTTTGTTCTACTTTCTCTTAGGCTTCACAGTGTAGCAGATGATAGGCTTTGGGTTATGAATGCAAGGGAAAAGAATCACAGTGCATAGAAAAACAGTTGTATCCCTTTAAAATTCTCTGAGCTCTCTAATAATCCCTAATTTACAGTCATTTCATTTTAATCAACAGAAACTAGCCTGAGTGATCAGGTGCTTGTAATAAGATTTTAAAAGTGGCCATGTGATTTCTTCACATTATTTTGATGTGTGCAAGGATAAAGAAACTGGTGGTACCACCAAGAGAGTAGCAGACAACTTTCAGCAGCAGCAGTCTGAGAAGAACCCCCAGCAGCAGTCCTGTTATTCAGAATTTCACAATCCTAGAGAACACCCATAATTAGTAATTCTTGATTCCTTGGATATCACTGCAGAAAAGTTAATAAAACCGTAAAGAGAATATACTGAACTGGGAGATTGGAACTTCTGCCATTTTCTCAAAGATGGATTTATCAATAGACATATTAAAGAGTACCTGGAAATGTGTCTATCAATAGACTTATTAAAGAGTACCTGCAAACGTGTCTTGCCCTGTTTCTCCATAAAAGTAGGTTGCAGCAAAATCTTAAATGTTAAACACAGTGCTAGAGAAAAGCAACAGTAACAAAACATAACTAAGTGATAAACAAAACTAAAACAAAAAACTAACATAAAACAAAACTAAGTGTTTTCTTGGAAGAGGAATTTAAACTCTTGCCCAGGCTGGTTTAAGGACAATCTTAAGATGGATGCTCTTCCACAAAAAACAATGTCACCACATGGTTAGCCCTGGTTAGACACTGCTGCACAGCCTACATGGGTCCTACATGAGAAATGTGGTCATGGTTCATGGGCATCTTGGGCCATTACAGTAGATTACCTTAGCATTATATCAAAGAGAATTGGCACTGTCCTTTTCATTCACATAAAAATCTGTTCATAGGGAAAACATATGAACAGATAAGCCCAGCTCTGAATAATATTTATGTATTATTTGTGTACTGAACCTGCAATGAACTGTCGAAATTACATCTGTGATGCCGCTAATGAAACTGAGGCCACAGTATCTATTTTAAGTTGCCAAAACTCTTCTGGGGAGTGTCTGGTAGAGACATACAATGTCTCTATTTTTTCAGATACTGTTTTCATACTAATAAACTGTTATCTAGGCAGATACTCTAATGGATCTCGGAGCTTGGTAAACAGTAACTTTTTTGTATCCTTTTTTTATTACAGTTTGTGCTTATCTTCACCAGGGATGTTGTTTGGTGACATCACCATCCAATAAAACACAGAAGTAATAAAACCCTGGTTTTCTGTTACCTGCCCATTATATCCGTGCACTATATGAAGACAAACTAGTATGTATCTAATAGTTTATAAAATGTCTTATTAACTGTAAATAGTTATTCCCTGTTTCAGAAACTCATAGAAATCTGCCAAAGCATTATTGGGCGTGTTTGTCCACTGTCTGTAAGTAACATCTGAGATACCTAGTCAGACTTTCTCCATGTTGTTGTTAACTGAATAGGGCAAAAACTTCACACAGGAACAGTTATGTCAAGCAGAGATTATGGCTGTACTGAAATTAAAGGCAGAGCAATGCACCTTCTCTGTCAGTATCAGCTACTCCTTTTGGAGAGATTAGAGACAAGCTGTAGGTCTCAGATACTTTTCCCCTGGAGCCCAGAGGATAGCCATGAAACCTCCATTTTCCAGGCAGTTTGAATGTGCAGCTGAAAGACAAGTCTCCTCCTTACTGAACGCAATATATTTAAAAGTGTCTTTTAACATATCTGCTGCTGTGTCTTTATCTTTCTAGAGTTATGAAATGGTACAATGGTTGTAACACCTTCTTTACAGATTACAGGCTAGACTGTGCAATGGAGACAGAACAGAACTGTCTCAGGATAAATAAGTTTTGAGAGAGAAAAATAATAAAATAATTAACATTTTAAAAAATAGCTTTTTACCATGCTCAACAGCTAAGGCTGAATCTCAAAGCAGGAATATAGATCCATTTTTTTTGTTTCTTTTGATAGATATTTATTTTTGCTTTGCAACAGACTGGAAGAAAAATGATAATGTTCAGGTGCTAGTTCAAAAAAATTTAGGGTAGATATATAAAATCTGAGACATACATTTAGTCATATGGGATCCTGTTGCCAGATCCATCTAGTTGTATTCAAACACATCATGTTTAGCCAATTATAATTATGTTTACTATTTAAGACAGTATTTTGGTTTGTTATTCTCCCCATCATGCCAATCATACTTGTGTACCACTGACTTGAGTTCTGTTCAGTATTTTTTGTCCATGATCTTTCTGTACCTTTTTTTAAAACAAAAAAAAAACAAAACAACAACAACAACAACAAAACAAAAAAAAAAAAGGAAAAAAAAAAGAAAAAAGAAAACAACAAAAAAACACAAACCATCATATAACAAAAGTCAGGAATTCAAAGTCATGGTTCCCATGGCAACATTAAGTCCGTCATGTTACATTGCACATGCACTAAAAATAAACATATAATGAAGTACCATATTTTGCATGTCAAGGGGATCAAGTGAACAAGGCCAAGTGCAAGGTCCTGAACATGGGTCAGGGCAATCCCAAGTACAGGCTGGCCAGAGAATGGATTGAGAGCAGCTCTGAGGAGAAGGACCTGGTGTGCTGTTGATAAGAAACTCTCCATGAGCCAGCAATGTGCACTTGCAGCTGAGAAAGCCAACCATATCCTGGGCTGCATCAAAACAAGTGTGAAGGGACATGATCTTCCCCCTCTACTCTGCACTCATTAGTCCCCACTTGGAGTACTGTATCCATCTTTGGGACCCCCAACATAAGAAAGGTGTGGACCTATTGGAACAGGTCCAAAGGAGGGCCGTGAGGACTATCAGAAGAATGGAACACATCTCCTGCACAGACAGGCTGAGACAGCTGGGGTTGTTCAGCCTAGAGAAGAGAAGGTTTCAGGGGCACCTTACAGCAGCCTTTCCATACCTAAAAGGGGCTTACAAGAGAGGTGGGGAGGGACTTTTTACAAGGGCATATGATGATAGGACAAAGGGGAACAGCTTTAACTGAAAAAGGGTAGATTTTTATTGGATATTAGGAAGGAATTCTTTCCTGTGAAGGTGGTGATGGAAAAGGTTTTCCAAAGTTGTGGATGTCACATTCCTGGAAGTATTCAAAGCCATGTTGAATGCAGTTTTAGCAACCTGGTCTGGTGGAAATTGTCCCTGTCCATGGCAGAAGTGGTTGGAACTAGATCTCTAAGATCTCTCCCAATGAAAAACATGCTATGATTCTACCAAATGACTGGAACTTTAATTTTACTTGCCTGAGTTTTTTAGATTTAAGAAATGTGATTCTACAGTGACACAAACCTATAACACACAGCATCTATTTACAGCAAGTACGTACAATCTGCCGGATGGGCAGTACAGATTTACACCAGCTGAGCTTGGGACCATCTGTGTGTATACATTTGAGGGTGTGCTGAGTCTGCAAAGGAATAGGGACAGCACGTTCCTGTGCAGCACACAAGCATTCTGGGGAGTTCCCTTACAGCTTCAGCAGTTCCAGAAAGAGGGGGCAGGGGCACTACAGACCTTACCCAACCTGTCATTGGTATCTCATCATAAATACCAGCAGGAGCAGCAATAAAATGATATGCCAGCCTGCTTTTCTCTGCAATTTGCAACCCCTTGGTAATTTGAAGGTATTTCTATAGGGAAAAATATATTTTAAAAAGTAATTATAAAATCCATATAAATCAAGACCTAAAGTGTCTGGGAGTAGAAAAATAAGGAATAACAGCATATGCAAAGAACTCTCATTTCATTAGGAAAGTGTTTTATATATACTTCTGGTCTTCAAAGGGTCTCAAATACAATCAAGAATTTGTGGGCACTGAGAAATGTTTTTCCAAGCTATTTTTCCTCTCCAGAGAATGTGGGAATCAGAACTCAATGTACATAAGCAGTTTCAATATTTCTTTTATATGGAGGTATTCTCAAAAGCATCTGGGCATCTGATGTTCAGTCGCTGAGACTTCATTGCCTTTTACCTCCAGAACTGTTTGTACATATTTGGTGTTCTGCATCCTAGACCATTTCGTCTTTGAAGGAGGGTTTTTTTCCTGAGGTACTGAGGATGCAGCAGGAGACACCACATGGCTCTAACTCATGACAAGTCTCTGACATGCTGTAATATTACTAATGCATCCCATTAACCACACTAATATAGTTTTGTTCAACTTGCAGTTACTAAATATAATAATATCCCTTGCATAGTTCCTTTTAAAATAAATAGATACCTGAATAATAACTGGCACGAGGTGACTTTAGCTTAAGAACAAATAACAAATTGCATCCGAGGTTGTTTTTTGTGTGTTTGCTTCATTTTGAATGATCTTAAATAAAAGCATGCGAAGAAAGACATAGAAACATGGATGGCATAAATGCTTGCAATAAGTATCACAAGCAGCAGGCAGAAAAACTGGATATGTTTGTTTTTGGAAGGGGACAGAGAAGCAGTAGCTCTACTACTGCACCCTTTCATGCGTTTTTAAAAGAGGAAATCCAGACATACCTCTGACTTTCCTTACACTCATGGTTTATGAAATGAGTTTATGTAATGATTCTGTCTTAAAAATGTGATTCTAGTCTTACAGGGTAAAAGCACTTTCAGGACATTTCCATGTGAACAATATAGGGGTTGGTCTTAGTTAAGTACAATTTTAGTCTGGAAGCACGTATGAGTCCATTTGCTACACATCTAACATGAGACAAGGGACATCTTGTGCCTGTTTAACATCCAGATTATTTAGAAACCTCTGAATTTGTGAATGTGTGAAATTCAGATGCATGAAATCCTTTGCTGTGAGTTATCAGAAAAGAGAATTGAATTTAGAGCTCTTCCTTGATGGGTGTTTGTGATAATGATGACGGGTGAGCATCTCAAAATGTGTTGAAACAGCGCATTTGTGAAACAACACAGCAGAACAAAAAAAACACAAAAAAAAACAGCCCACAAACAAACAAAACAACAAAACCACTGAAATACTGTGACCAGTCTAACCACAGATCTATGCCACTTACTTCTGCGGTAATTCTAACGCTACTCCTTATGATACATAATACATAATAATATATTTATTATCAGCATAAAAAACCTCAGTTTTAGAAAGTTCATGACTTTTCACAATCTTTTCAGTTAATTCGGCTTACTAAAGAATTTTCTTCCTCCTATGAAAGCCCAACATTCACTGGTCAGTTTTATGCAACAATAAATATTCAATTTATTTTTTTTCACAGACTGTCAGCACAGTGACATTCTATATAACAAGCTCTACTGGTATATCTGAAGTCTTACTTATGATTGGCATATATTTTAAGGAAACAAAATGCTAGATCTGGCCCCCCTGGAGTGTGTACCTCAAATGAACTCAGATATAGAAACATTTTTCCATTTCCAAAGACAAAACTGTGATGGCAGCTGGATAGCAGAGCTGTTTCACACAGATGTTATTGAAGAGTTTGCATCCTAGCTGCAAATCAACGTATGGCATACTAGGTGCAATTTTATTTTTCTATCTTTACTACTACTGTCTAAAGTTATGTATTACTGGCTATTGCAAAACTGAAAGAGGAACAAAGCAAAAAGTATTCCACCACTGCAACTGCTGTGTAAGACACAGAGATACACTCACTTTCAAATGGATAAGTATTTTAAGACACCTTCTGACACTCTACAGGTCTAGTGGTGTGGTTCACAGGGACACACCTCACTTGCATCCATGCAAATTTGATGTGCTTCAGGAAAGACTTACCTAAATGTACTGCAGCGAAAAGAACATGAAGTTATCTTCTATTAGCATTAGGTAGCAGGTAGTGAGAAGTGGTGATATCTTTCTGTTCCAGTTAGCTATGTCCTGACGGAGGTCCATGCAACTGGTCACTTAAGGAGAATAAAACCCCCCAAAAAATATGACAATATTTTGTGTTTGTCTGCTGGATTTTTTTTGAACTGCATGACTCTGTCAAGCTAACTGTAAGTATAAATGTAGTGTAATGAGAGGCATTTTAACACTTCTCTCCTAATGGTTTTACCTCCTCTGGACCAAGGATATCCCAAGTTGAGGGGCATACACAAATATGAAAGCCTACTATGCAGTCAGAATGTTTCTGTGGGTTAAGGCAGTGCAAACACTTGACACAGGCTTTTGACAGGACTGATCAGTCAGAATGCGGCTTGCAATTCCCTTGATTAACCATAAATAAAATACTATCTTAACAAACTCTTTGCATAGTGCTTTAGAAGGGCAATTCTTCATCCAGTGCTCTACCACCACTACAGTGTTCCCCTCAGCTACAGTGCATTTGCACTCTCTGCATGTCCTGCTGCACCCGTAAAGTACTCCGTCATAGCAGGTCTTTTCAATCATTTGCCTTCCTGTTTCTCCCTTGGGAGTTATCTCATTCCTGTCCTCTTTGGTCCCAGGTCCTCAGTCCTTACTGGACACCAGTAGAAAAAAAGCCAGAGGCTGTTGCTCTGCCCTCATCTCCTTGCACCCTTTCCAACTTCTGCTGCTTGCAGCTATTTCATTTTCTTCCAACCACCTGGAAAACATGGTTAGCTCTTTTTATTTTCTTGCCATTCTCAGTTTTTTTGTGGTGCCCTATCTATTTACATCCTTCAGAAGACTCTTGCAAATGTCTCAACCTCTTACTCTAAAGTTCCTTAAAATTCCTGGTAAGAAAATGCGTGCAGGAGAACATACGCTTTATTCGTTCACTTATGCTTGTGCACTTATAATTCTTCTGTATGTTTAATTCTTTATTTCTGTATATGTAACTCTCTCTCTTCTCTGTAGTTCCTGGGGAACATCTCATTTTTCATGAGATCCATACCAAGAACTACTTATTCTAGTTCAGATCATTTAATTCTTGCTAATTATTTAAGGGAAAGCGATCATGTAAGGAACACTTGGAAAGAAGTACAGATGAACTACTGAACCCCAAATTAATATTTCAGAGTATTATATTTGAGCAATGTACATTTGTGACATATAAAATCCAGTAATTATGTAAGCATCAGAGTTAGATCCTTTTACATAAAAAGGGCTGCTACAAATGTTATATTTGTTTAATTTAAAAATATTTGAGGAAATATATGTTCTTTGATCCAGATAGAGAGAATGGGAAACATCTAAGTAAGAGGTAAGTTGCAGAAAGAAAATTTCAGTGTTGGGAATTACCTGCTGTTGCAGAGATTCAAACTGGAGTCATGAGGTCATTAATTCTATATTTCTTTAGCTTCTATGCTTTGTGGGTTTATGTTTTTACACATATTTGCACAGTACCTAACTGTTAGTGGGTGGTTCTATAAAACAACTTACTATTAATAATGGATATCTGAGGTTAAGCTAATGTAGAGAGAAGAAATCACAAGCAACTCATGCAGCTAATAAGTTGACTATTAATTAACGTGAGTGATTCATTTAGTTGTGTATCCAGACATAAAGCCAGACTGAAGGATGAAAGGGCAATTTAGAAAAAGACTATAACTTACACAGTTATCAGCTGCAGGATCTAAGACCTCAAATAATGGCCTAATTACAGCTCATCTGAAACGTATCAGTGCCTTATCATCTACAGGAAGTATTATTGGAAAATTACTTGCCTTTCAAAGCCAGTAAACCCATCTGCAGACCCTATATCAGCTCCCACCAGACATATATCTTTTTACACATGGGTGGTCTGTCACATGATGATTGACTCAATCTTGACAAGAAAAGGGATAGAAAAATTATCACTTTGTGCAGATATGACCACTTGTGACTTTGGCAGGTGAATCAGTCTGGATTGCCCAACACCAATTTAATTGCAAAAATTGCATTTTCCACAGTTCTTCCATTTTCATAAGCACCAGCCAACACATTTATCCTTCCTGTGTTAGCTAATTCCCTCTTAGATTATGATTGCTGCCATATTTTGCCCATTTGGACCAGCCATATAAGTAACATTAACATTCAGTGGTACTGAACGCTACTGAGCATTCCTTTGCATAGCAACGTGGTGCTGAGTTACAGCCTGCTACAAGAATGCATCTACTTTCAGCTAAGATATTTCTCATTGTAGGTAAGCACAACACATTTCTACTTCACCTTTTACTAAGGTGATCTGTGTGATCAAAGACAGATGAAAGACTGTTCTGCCAGGATAATGGCACCCTTGATTATAAACAGAAATAGGGATGAGCAGGTAGTTAGAACATCGAGACTTGACCAGGTTTGAAAAAAAAAATAAGATTTTTGTCCAGCACTAGGATGTTGACAAAGCAATACAGGATGATAGTCCCTGGGACCACGGGATCCAAGCCAATTCTGAGTGAGTCTCTAGGATATTCAAATCTCATGAAATAGTAATTTTAATGGCTTTCTTCTTCCCCTCCCGAACACTGACCATTGGCAATTTGATTGAAATGCTCAATACAGTGTTGTAGCTGGTTACACAGATTATTTCTGAACTTGCTCATCTTGATTCTCTTGCAAAGCAAAAAATCTCTGTTCTTTCCTTGTGAACACAGAATTCACCTGAAACTAAAACCAGGAGCTACTGCTACACCAAATGGGGCCAGTGCTTACTCACATTTATTTACAAAACAGATGCTTTCGAAAAGCAAGGTACAAGAAGAAACACAAACAGCTAGTTACCAAATCAGTCTCTAGGCTGTGTTTTAAAATAACATTTCAGTGCACCTGAATGTCACTGAAGAAGGAAAAAAAAAGAAATCAACCACTACAACCTCACTTGAATAGTAAAGGACTGGCAGATGTGGAATCTGAATATTGTAACTACTAAGCAGAAACAGTAAGTCTCTCAGTGTGGGACATTCTTTTGTTTGTGATAATTATACTAATTAGAATTAGAACTTCCATCACTCCAATTTGGTGCAGCTGTGTGGTGCTAGCTGCTATTGTTAGCACTCAAGAAAAATACTCCAACAGAGGGCACCAAGAAAATTACTTACAATCTGAACACCCACACAATCCTGTCACATTGGAAAGACTGCAGACAACATAACTAATAAAGTTGTTGTGCTATTTTGAAAGCATAATAGCATGTTTGAAGAGACCGTATTAACCCTGTTGTAAAGTATTGATTGCACTCCATAGTAAAGAAAATTAAACAACAAAGACATAGTGTTTTAATTCTTTTCCTGTTTGCTCTTGCTAGTTTTACTCTGTTTCAATTTACACCTGTATTTGAGAACACAAAAAATGTATCACCTATTGTTCACAAAGGCAGTTTTATTTTCATAGACACTCTTTCAGCAACCTGATGCTTTTAAGATTGTAGTTGAATTCAAGCAAATGGTTGTGAATATGAAAGAAATTTCTGCCTAAAGCTGCTCGAATCCTGTTTGTCATATTTACTTCTCTGTTAAAAAAAAAAAAAAAAAAAAAAAAGTCAAAATATGTCATATGTCAGCTGATTGGCTCCAGACATTTTGGTTTGGAAGGATTAGCAAAAAAAAAGATGTGTAATTATCATTTCAGTTCCTAAGGAAATGCCTTAATTCCATACCAGTGCATTAAAAATGAGCAAAGCAAGTAGTGTGCCTTTTTCAACAGTTTGCTGTTGTTTTGAGAGTACATCTATGTGCCTACATCTGAAATACAATGCCACAGTATGAGACTGTTCTAGATGAGGCTGAGGCACATATTTAGATTTAAAATTTAACATTTTCACAGCATTTAAAGCACTGATCCTCTCATTAAAAGACTCAGATTCAGTTACTTCTACTAGATTTGTTTAAACTTGATAAAAACTGTTTTCTTATTCTGTTCTAAATGGTAAGTTTAAAGCCAAGAGAACTGTTGAATTAGGATAGAATGATGGACATTTCAAACATCAACTTTTATAAACATGACTACATAAAATTCAGCTATTACTCTTTTACCTTGTAAATGAAAATCATTTGTAATCAATCTCTAATGTGATATCATATATATAAAGTCACTTCACCTGTTTTTCCTCCTCCAATGGTGCTTTTAAAAGCATAATTCCTGTAATTGTATTTCCTTCCTTTTCAATGAGAGTATCTGTAAAGACATTTGGCATCTCATCAGCAAAAGCAGCAGATGGAGAAAGGCCTTCCTACGTGCTCTGTCAAGGGAATTGCAAGCTTAGGTTGGGTTTTAATAGACATCAAGGATTTAGTGACATGCCAAAGATTGCATGCCTTCACTGTACCTATTATTTGTGCCTTTCTCTTTTAATAGAAATGAAAACAATTACTGTGCAGAAAACATTCAGCTTCTCTCTGAAAGTATCATACCATATGGTATGGGGGATGTATAGCTGACAAAATGAATGTAAAAATCAAGTACATACACTTCAGATGATGCTAGTTGAACTAAATTTATGTTTGAAATTTTAACTGAGCTGAGAAAAAAGTTTACAAATAGCAAAAAACTTCATATGCTAAAAACAATTCAAATAAAACATTAAAGTGCATGTTACTGAGTTTGGCTTTATTTAAAAATGGTTTTGGGAACTAAAGAACATTTAAACAGACAGCTAAGTAAGCACTTTAATTATAAGAATGAAAATCCATGGAGTTTTTCCAAATAACAGTGTTATCGTCACATGATAGCACATGAAATTGCAAACAGAGCAAACACTTTTCTCAGTTACTGGGAAAAAGATTTTCTTGATAGGATATGGTATTCATAGATGAGGCATGAAGATATTTGTATTGGCCATCCAAGGAGGAAAAGAGTCCCTTTTGGTAGGAGAGAAAACTCCCAGCCTATATCTTGCACATTTCTCATGAATGCATTAAAAAAAAAACTGTATCCAATGAGTTAAACCCTCGGCAAACTTACAAAAAAAAATCAAATCCTAACCTATCCTGAATGTGCACTTTTTGTGTTATTAAATGTGCTTCCAGAAAGTTTATTAATGTTCTTGAAATCCTATAGGACATGAAAGCAGCATCAAAATTCTTCATCAGGCATATATGTGAAATGCTTGGGCTTGTACAGATTCTAGAGCGGGGTGAAAAGATTTTGTAAAGGGCCTTCAATGGCCTAAACTCTTTCAGTCTTTCATGATATTAGCTCTCTCCTTGTAGAACAGAGGGAATTGCTGTCATGCTCTAGAATTCAGTGGAGAGAAATACAGAAAAAAAAGAGAGCTTGGCATTAGGTAGACCTTCGTTGACATGGAGAGACTATTCACATCCTTGAAGCAAATGTTATTCGTAGAAAGTGAGAAAGCAGAAAGAAAAAAAAAAAAGAAATATGAAATCAGATTTGGGGACTTTGGGAATAGCATAACATTGAAATATTAGTTACAGTGTTATAAAAGCACAGGAGACTTGTACCAAGAACACTGCAACTGCAGCAAGATCGCTTGAATCAGGTTTCAGACAGCTCAGTATCTGGGTTCGCAGGGGAGAAACATGAGCTATTAATTGCAATATTAATCATATACTACCACTGTAGTAGTGCAAGGTAGCACTTCACTGCATGTTCACAAAGACCAAATGTCTCTCCAGTAATTTCTGCAACTGCTGAATTCCTTGCACCAGGCTGCTACAGAATGTTATTTTCAGCAGAAAAAAAAAAAGAAAAGGTGTATTTCAGTTGTGCTGCCTGAGCAGATCCCTGGCCAAAATTCATGACAGTCTCATAATTTTAAACTCGTTTTCTGAGAACTAAGCACCAGGCATAGGACATGAAGAAAGGTCTATAGGAGTTTCTCTGGTCACCTTTCCTCTCCTCTGCATGTTTTTTCCTGCCTCTTATTTCTCTTTGATCACAAAATTATTTCTGCCTCAATATGATTCTCTCCCTCATCAATGCCTGCTGTCCTAGGACAGCCATATGTCCAGTCAATGTGTTCCTTTTCCTGTCTCCACCACATAATGATGATTTAATTTTGGCTTCTCTGAAGCAGGAATGTGCTAAGAAACCAATAATTTATATTTCTGGCATGCCACTTTCCAAAATCTAAAAATCTAAAGCATTTTATGATCCGTAAACCTCTAATCTTCATCTGCAGAAATATTTTGCAATAATCAGTGTGCAAACAACCACTGGCTCATACTCATGTTCCGGGTGCTCCCCCCACTATTTCTTCTGAACTCACTGAATTTTATAGCTGTGCAAGAAGCATCACAAAAATCTCATGGCACAATCCCTTCAGTTTCAAAGAGGCACCAGAGTACTGAAATGAATGTGATCAGTCAAGATTCCCCTTCCCATGCAAACAAATGTAAAAAATAACCTCTCTTTCTTTTTTTTTCAAAGGAGGGACACTCAGAGTGGCTGAAAGGCTCAGGTGATTGGGTACAAGACATTTGTCTATGAAATATGGTTCAAATTTAGACCAGGAGTCTTAAATGAAAGTTGCTACCATGTGGTGATTGCTCAGTGAAAGCAGATGTTCTCAGACATCCAGACCACAGAAACTGCCATTCCTGTGATGGGTATCTATGGCAAAGACAAAGGATCGTACAATCTGAGTAACTAAAGCAACCTTTAGAATCCTGAATTTTTCCTTGCTCAGGTAGGCTATTGCTGAAATACATTGGTAGGATATCTTATGGCAAGCTGCATTTTTGCTAGTTGTGCTGTGTGTGTACTGGGGATAAACAGAGGGCTTTCAGTCTCCCAGGGCTGTCAATCTGTCATCTTCCACACACACAGAGAACAGGTTTTGCCTTTTAAAAGAAAGAACACTGTGAACAGAAACTCATCATTAATCAAGACTTATTTCTCCATGTGAAGGAAAAAAAAAGCAGAGTCAAGTCACCATCTCCATATTTGGAGCTTTATTCCACTTCACAAGATGTGGATAAAGAATATAAAGTAGAATCAGAAAGTTTGTCCTTGGAGAGAGGAAAAAGAAACACTTAGGTCTCTGTGTGGGATATGCTGGTCTGTGGAAGTTGAATAAACTTGTACAATACACAATGCGATGACTCACAGTGCTGGATGGAGGAGCACTGTATGCTATCCATCAAATATTTGCTTCAAGACAATCCTTGAAACTTTGAACACAGCAGGATAAGAAGATCACAAACCTCTCTGGAATCTGCATGCTGCTAGGCACTCTACCTGCCTGACAGCAAGCATGGTTATAAAAAATCCTTCATGTGTTAACCTGAAATAAATTAATGAGACTGCTTATAATTTATGACTGGATAGGTAGGCTCCCACTTTGTGATCCTGAAGACTCATTGGAGTACTCTTTGTTAGCTTAAGCCAATAGAATAACCTATCTCCTCCAGGTGTTAGAAATGCAGATTTCATTGTAAATCAGGCATGACTCAAATCACTGACAGTTGATAGTTAAAAAATTACAGTAAAATAATTTTAATCTAAGTGCTGGCTAACAATATATTTTTAATAATTTTATTACTGACAACCCTCTCTGAGTTCTATAGTAAGTAGATAAAACAGTAATTAGTGTAGGCAAAAGCAAAGACTAATTTAGAGAGATACTGTCAAGAGCAGTTTTTGGAACTTAAAGCTTGACGCATTTTCAAAATTAAGTCGATTAGTCATTGAAATCCATTATGAGGCAATGTGTTAGTTACAGACTCAGACTCTTTGAAAGATATAGACTGAATCTTTTTTCAGACCTTTAATTTAGTTGAACACAAGTATGTTCACCTAACAGAGGGTATCATTGGATGACACTATTAGTGATGGTGTTGCTCATAAAACCCGGAAATTATCCCTTCTAGTGGCCTTAAAAGCTAAGTCTTAAAGACTCAAGAATTTTTACCATTTTTGCTGATTTAATATATACTTTTCCAAATGGTTTGAAAACACCCTCAGAAAAGGGGAGGGGGCAAGGGGGCATGGTAGAGAGTTATGAGATTTGGCCCAGTCTAGCAAATCATGATCATCAAATACGATGAATGAGGCTCTCATTTCAGTAGGATTATTCATAGTACCATGTGGAGAACCTCCGTTGCTGGACAGAACTCTCATTGATTGTATAAAAGATAACAACCAAATAACCAGACCTGAAGTGCTACAAAATGCATCACCTGAGCACACTGAAAAATAGAGGGAACGTATATTCTCTAATATTTATATTTGCAGTTGTTAATTGTAACCACAAATGCAAAAATGCACGTGAAAGAGAGATTTTAAGCAGAACTATAGTCCTTAATAGATGAAATATTTAGTACTCTGGAATTAACAATTCTAATCATAAATGCCAGACAACCACTTTTGAACTGCTACCATAGCTAATTACTCCAGTGGGAAAGGAAACAGGAGAAAGGGCATTTCAGCTAAGCAAGGACAGGTTCTTTCTGAATCTATATTTTTTCAAATAAAACCTGTAGTTAGATGGAATTCATGGGAATTTTAACCCTTTATCCTTAGGAACTGAAGGGTTTCTGATCATTTTCTTTTTCTTCCTGCTGAATAAATTACTGATTTTCTCCAAGATTAACATCATTTATATTTATGGTTTTCTTTTCTCAGTTTATTGTTGTCTATTATCTCCTCTGGGAAAATGGTTTAATGGTATTGTTGTTTTAGTGGTGATACTGCTAGTTATTGTTATAGTGGTGCCACATCGTGAGTAGTCATCAGGTGTTGGCACTCAGGTGGGCACTGTGGAAGGAGTAAACAAATAGTTACCTCCTCTCATTGTGACACCAAAATTTAGACAAGTGGCAATTATTCTGAACAGGATCTAAAAATTATTATGGGATTTCCTGGAGGTTGAATATTGCTGACCTAGGAAACCTCAACATAACGTCCACTAGAAGTTATTATGAAACATATTTTGGGGGCCAGATTAATTCATAAACTTCTCTTTTAAGGTGTCTGAGACTAGAAGAGGATCCTGTTCTTCTCTGAAGTATAAGCAGCCAAGAGGGGAGAGGAATAGACTGGAATATGGAGAAAACCAGTCTGAGATCCTACACATTGCCTCGGGTGTCCTGGAGCAGTTTTGATTTGAGAAGACAATAAGCTACCTAAACCAAAGCTCAAGGTAAAAAAATGGCTAATCCTTTACACAGGAACAGCACTTTGCCAACTGTATTAATGCTGCTACTGCCATCATTACTACAAAGATGTAGGTTTCCTGTTTGTATCCAAAATGTCCCTACCCAGAAGAGAGAGACGGCAGTTCAACAAGAGGATGGGATACAGCAGAGTGCAACAGTAAAATATATCGATCCAGTTGTTGAACCTGGAGAAATTACCTTTTTGTAGGCTAAAGTAAAATCCATAAGCACATTTCAATCTGCAAATACTGCTGAGAACCTGAGGACTGTGGTCTGTTTGAGGGAAGTGGCATCTGGAAGGAGTTAGGCAAAACAAAGGATGTGGGTTTATTTACAGCACATAAAAAGATGGTAATGTAGTACAGTATATTTGTCATAGCTGATGAAGGTTAGCATTGCATTTGCCATAGGTATTCTTGAACTGTTCTTCTGTCCTCTAGCCTGTCATTGTTGAGACAAAACAGATAGAAACACAACTCAGCTGAGTAAATGATAGCCATGTTAATATAGAATCACTACAGCACGAACAGAATAAACCCCATGCAAGTTTATTATAAAATCTGCCAGATGATTCTACATAGAATGTAAACTCATTTTCCTTCAACTTGCATCAGAATTAAGAGAATTTCAGAATCCAGTGGGAATACACTTTTAAAACTGAAACAAACAATTGGGCCAGGTAAAATAATTTTCTCATATAATTGGTTGCGTGAACATTCTTTTCAGGACACAACAAATACTAACAAGTTTTCAGGTAAATGCCACTACTTCTGCTTTACTCTTCAACACTTTCCAGACTCTAATAAAACTATAAGTAAATGTTTTACAGTATCCTGTTTCAGATAGTACTGTCTTCTACAATGCTGTTCTCTCTGACTTCTCTGATTTGTTCCTGTAAAGTTATTCTGGAGAAAGAAGAAGTATTCCAGGTATTACACAACCAGAACTGGATATAAGAAATGCAAGTTTAAATTTAGAACTGAAAAAAAGGGGAAAAAATGGAAGAATAGAACAACTTTACACACAGCTCCAACATCCTAACATACAGTAATTCAGAGTGAGTCACTTGCCATCCAGCAAAGACAGAGTATGGTCATTCAAATGCCAATAAACTCTTTGGGCAGAAGTTAACCTACTTTGGATAAGATATATACACATCTATTATTGGAGTAGGTAGCCTTTTCCATTTTATTAGCTTGTTTTAAAAGCTGAGAATTCAAGAGAACAGTTCAGCTCTAAAATGAAGCAACACAAAAGTGGAAACTTCGGGCTTTAGGTCAGGTATTTGAAAGTTCCACTGAAATCTTGGAGTTAAAGTACACAGAACGGAAGTAGTAATATTCTAAGAACAACTAGAAAATAGCCACCAGATCCCAGAGACAAAATCTTTATGTGTTGGTAAGATTTATCTGATCAGACTTTCCACTTTTGAAGAGAAGTTTAGTAGAGGCTTATGAAAGACTGTTCTATTAGAGAAAGCTTTTGTGGAATGACATGAACAATCACAATATCAGACATCAGTTATGACTTGTGAGTCTGATGAGTATGTATTAATGTGGCTTGATGAACTTCCCTTGAAA
Source organism: Anabacerthia variegaticeps (assembly GCA_035583185.1). Taxonomy (NCBI): domain Eukaryota; kingdom Metazoa; phylum Chordata; class Aves; order Passeriformes; family Furnariidae; genus Anabacerthia; species Anabacerthia variegaticeps. Next base: position 60,738,484 of record JAWWEW010000112.1, read on the forward strand.
TTGAAATCTTCCTAAAACTATAGACAAAATGGTAACCAAGAATTTTTATCAATTCTTTCTACAAAATTATCTTCAGAGCTTTAACAATTCATCGGATTTATACATGATGAAGAAGTAATTCAATATTTATTCCTCCTTCTTTGAGAGGTCATATATCCCTACCCCAGCTCACAAACTTACATGTTAGGCTCAAGTAGAAAGGGTTATATCTTTCCTTACCTGTGTCTTCCTTTCCCTGCAGGTAATCTCTGAAAACCTCTGCCAGATGTGAACTTTCCTTTTCCAGGGGGGTGTGACTGATCAGCAACATAGCCAGAAGTATGAATTGCACATAGCTGGGCCCCAGTTTTGCTTTTAGTTGGTAGCCAGTGACATTGCAAAAATAAATGTGAATATATTCCTGGACTTGAAATGTCTTTAATCATATTTTTGTTCCCTTGAGTACGTACTGACTGATTGCAGATTCCAATTTTCATTCCTGGCTATCATTAAAATTTGTGGAGGTTGTTCAGCTTCTTTCTTATTCAAATCATAGCCATTTCTTGTTTAACAGCAAGAACATGAATATATTCCTTTTTAATGGATAAATGTGCCGGAGCATTGGGCAATGTTTTTTATATTGTCACTTACTCATGCTTGTTTGTGCTCAGTTTTCTTGTTTTCTTTAGATCATTTTATATCCAGGCAGACTTCTCAGCACTCTCATGTCTATCAATTTCTAATTAACAAGAAGAAGTGGAAACATCTAAGAATTTGGATCTCATAAAAGTTTGGAACATACCACTTGAGCACCAACAATTATTATAGGGAGAATAGTTGCTCTCCTCCAAGCCAAGACTAGCTTTCTTTCATTACAGTAATATGTTTTGCAGTAATCTATATTGGACATTTATGCCTGGATAAGCCAATCAAAGTCACTACCAATACCATCAGACCTGCTCAACACTACAGAGCTCTGCATTGCTGCCGTGGTTTCGGAATTTAGTACTGCCACTAAAAAGACCACAAGCTGCTCCTCTCACCCTCCAACTGAAAGCACAAAAGGAGAAGATCACGAGTTGAGATAAGAAGATTTACTGGAAACAGCAATGAGATTAAAAAAAAAAAAAAAAGTAACAGCAACAATATCAATAACAAAAATGTACAAAAGAGAGAGTGTGGAGCTCAACCCCACTGCAGCCATGCTACCCAAAGTGCTCTATCCATTGAGGACCAGCATTACCCCACTGCTCTTCCTCCACTGGAAGGAATGCCCTTCTTCTTGGAAATGAGAGAGAGAGTCCCTTTCCACCACCATGGCAATGACATGAGATGGTATGGAATAACATTAGGGTCTTGGTCACAACACCAAGGCTCCAGACTCTGCCCCCTCATGGCTATGGTGAGAAATTAGCCCTGTCCAGGACAACTACTGAAAAGTAATTTGTGATTTATAAGCTTTATTTATTTCACTTCATGGTTTTCTGAAATAGATCATTCAGATAAGAATTCAGCAATGTCTGGTGTTGAGAATCTAACGGTAATCACAAGATGGGTACATCCATTAAAGGACGGAAGATTGAATTCTCAATTTTTAATTTTAATCAGTAATTTGCCTTCAGGCACCTTTAAGAAACTGATTGCTGGATGTAGCACAACTGGACGTACAGCACTGTGAGAGGTCTTGAGGGTATGGAAGACTTGCATGTCATTATTCTCCCTAGATGAATCACAGCAAATGAAGTTGTTGAATTTTTTGTCACTAATTGGGACCGGGGTTTGACATTTACAAATGAATTTCAGATGTCTGTTTTCTATGAGATATCTCCTCCAAGACCTCTGAAAAACTTAAACCTTGCTAAAAAAGAAAAAAGCAAGCTTAGAAAAAGTGATATCATAGAATCACAGAACAACCTGGTTTGGAAGGGACTTTAAAGATCATCTAGTTCCAACCCCTTGCCATAGTCAGGGGTGCCATCCACTAGACCAGGTTGCTCAGGGCCCCATACAACCTGCTCTTGAACACTTCTGAGGATGAGTCATCCACAACTTCTCTGGGCAACTGGTTCCCATGCTTCACCACCCTCTTAGCAAAGAATTTCTTCTTGATATCTAATCTAAACCTACTCTATCAGTTTGAAGCCACCAGTACCCCCAGAATAACATTTAAGTGTTTTGAGGCCTATGACTTTTCAATTCACAAACTGTATGCTCTTTAAAGGTTCTCAAGAGGAAATTACCCAGCTATGCATTTCTTCTCATGTACAAAATACTGTCATGTTACTTGTGCCAATCACAATATGGTAAGCCTGGGGAAAAGCTGGATGAAAAGTGCAATGTTATTTTGCATCATGTTGACTTGTTTCTTCCATCCATTAACTTTTTACAAACATTCTACTCACTGAATTTTAAATGTGCATGTACTTAACTAAGCTACAAATATATTACCCAATAAGGGAACAGAAGCAATATTGTGTGAATTATCCTACTGATCACAGGCAACTATTTAGCCTGAAAAGCTGCTGCTAAAATGTCTCGAGATAGCCCATCTATATATTATCATTTCACATTCATTTTTCTATCAGCTTCTCATTTTCACTACATCAGATTAACGCCTGCAAGACCTCATCCAACTCAACTATTCTCTGCTGTGGGATCTCTTGGTCTGCTGTACTTCAGTGGCAACATGCTCTAAGGCCATCTGGCCATTTTCCTTCCCAGGTTCTCATGAATCTTCTCATGAAGGGCACATTGAGTGCCTTTTCAGAGCTATTCCAAAACATGCATGAATACCTTCAACTAAATTCAAGCTCAGCTTTAATGTTGTGGACTTTAAAGCTCTGCATACTTTCAGACCATAGCAAATATTGGGTACAGGTGTCACAATCTAAGAGAACTGGGCAATCAGTACCGAAGTGCAATGTACTTTTGCAAGTCCTCAGAAACTTCTAAAGTCTTGTTGGTGTCTTCCCTAATAATGTTTCCTCCTCTGTTTCTAATGAGGAATACAAGCTCTGATGGAAGACATAGGGGTAGAAGATGACTAGTAAAAGTCTTCTAGGTAATGTGGAAACTTAAACACATACATACAGAAAATGTGTTGCAAGAACTTGTTTAAAACTAAACAGTTCTAAGAAGTTTAATGCATTCATAATCACTGATAGATATAGTGTGTTTCAGCTATTGGCTGTCTCCCAGAGACCAGCTCTTGACATAACTTGCCTTAACAAAATAGTGTTTTATAGAGTAAGACCATAATAAAATAGAGACAGTTTCTTTGATGTTTAGATAAACTCAGGAACCAGTTTCTTTCTGGGCTAGACCCTGGCATGAGGAATGCACTGCACAATGTAATTATGAAGGGATGGAATTAGGTAAAACAATTCATTTCAGAACAAACCCACGCTTCGCTCCTTTCTGAAGGCTATTCCCATGTTATATTTCAGTTGTCAACTATTTTGTCTGCTCAAAAAAAAAAAAAAAAAAAAAAAAAAAGGCAAGATTTGGTCAATAACATAGAATATGCTCTTTTTAAATAATCAAAGGCTATTTTATCAAAACCGCAGAAATGACAAGCAGACCAAAGTAATATCCTGTCTCTGGGTAAAGAATGGAAAGTTCTCACCTGAAATGTGGCCATTGTTGAGAATGCTGGTCAAGTGAGAACAGGAGGCTCAGGATGGAAAATCATAGAATTACAAAATAGAATAATAGAATAATTTAGACTGGAAAGGACTTCTGAGATCATTGAGTCAACCCTTTGGCTGAACAAAATGCCATGCAGCATTCTGTAATCACACAAGCTTGCCCCAAGCCTGATGACTGTGGGACTGAAGAATGCGAGCAAGAGCTGCAGGGGTTTTCTTCTCATAGGGCAGTTCACTTGTTGCATGCCCTATTCTCACCACGTACCACAAGTAGCTGGGTGAATGTGGGGTGCTCCTATTTGGAAGCCATTATCCAAGTCCACCTGTGCACACATCATATGCATCAGTGAATCCCCATGCTTTTTAGACGCTCTGCTTTCCCCACAGTTGCATCCAATAAGCAGGTGTATAAGGGGAGGCTGTTTGAAGGCATCAGTAAGACTCAGCATTGTCTCCTTCTCTTCAGTCCACATGTATATGGTTTGACAAGAGCATTGGCTGTTGGTTCTTTCTGGAATTAGTATGCTCTAAAAGAGCCTTTGTGAGAACTAGGGAGTGAAATATCACATTTAATTGAAATTTGCAGTACACTTTATTGAGGTATTTTTTCAGAAGTCAAAATACAATGAAAACACTGCCATGGGCGTTATTGGATAACACCAAGAAATGCTCAGTCAATTCAAGTCTCAATTTTCTCTAGGATTTCAACCTCGAAGAGCCAAAACTTCAAGGCCCTGGATCTTGCTCACAAAATAAATAAGCAGATTTTCACAAGGGAAACAAGAGTGCAGAGGGGTGGAAAGTTGGATGGGAGCAGCAGGATAATGAGAATACTTGACAATCTGATTTTTTGAAAAATTTCATTTAAATCTCTCCAAATCCCCTTGTGCTTTAGGAGAATGGTTAAAGATTCCTGAAAAAGAAAAGAGCAAAGAGGGAAATACTTTTCCTGATTAGGAATATATAACTTACTATAACATATCTAGACTTTGCATACTATTCATATACCATGGGAAAATACCATCTTCAATAAGGATTCTATCATATAGCACTGGAATATTGCTAATTTAAGGTATTTTACTGTGAGATGCTATATTATGCTAGACATCTGTCAGTCATTATGAACATAATTAAATGATAACCTGTGTTAAAAAATATGTTATGAGGGGCTTAGCAACACCTGAAAGTATAATGGGGAAGTTTTAGCCGTGAATGCAAAGACAGTAGAAGCATCTAGTAGAGTTTCAGAACCAAACTTTCTTGAATTTGACAGAGATTTATTTGAGACTTTATTTAGAAGTTGTAATTAACAGGATAAAGACTACCTTCCTTAAGTTCCAAATACCTGTTGGGCTGGAGGGAAAGATGTTACTGTGGGGTGTCTCCATCGTTCTGCTGTTATATTTGGCTTGCATTTAGCATCCAGGTTGTTAGATCAAACAGTTCTTAAAAGATGTGCAAGAGATAATATAGTTATGCTTGCTCTTAATTGGAAATGCAAAAACTGTAAAACATTTAGAGTTCTAAAAATGTAAAAACTGGAACAAAAATAAATCCATTCTTCTTAAGTAACATAAAAATGACCTCAAACCTGATGTGTAAGTTTAAGTATTTGTCAGGATGCCAAGTACAGTAGAAGGACACACAGAGTGAACTACACATAATAAGTTCGACAGACGAACACCTGAGGGAAGACTGGAGTCACAAGCACATCTCACCCATACCTCTCAAGCTTGAACTCTCTAGTCAAAGAAAGAATAGCAATCAAAATCCTTTTTTATGTTGTTTTTTAATAGCAATGTGAGTAAAAGAAAAGGATGAAATCCCAAGAGACTCCAACAGGAAGATATGTAAACCACGTGGATAAAGCACAGATGACTATGTACATCAGTGGGATCCATCACCTCACAGCAATGAAATGGAACAGCAACCTGGAGCTGCACATTCACCATCATCTAACAACCTCTCCCACACTCTGGACACAACAATCTGCAGTGCTGGTCACCAGAGATACCTGCAAGCCTGCCTTAGGGGTAAAGGGGAAGCAGGCATTAGTCCTCCTCTCCTCTGCTTCTCAAACCATTCACGAGGTATCTGGCTTGAAGTAAATTTTACAGTGTTAATTCTATAGCTCTCAGGATAAAGGCTGTCATCAGATACCCACATAGTCCTCCACGACTACATCTATATGATTTGGAACTTTTTTCTTTAAAAGTTTTCACCTAACAACAGAAGTGGTGTTTGTAACCTCTTGCATCAGAAACTGGGCTGGCACACTGCTTTCCTTCACCTTGCTTAGAACAATTTCCCATGTTTACTTGGACTTAGCACGTGGCCCATCCTTCCTGAAAAACTGGGTATCATGAGATCATCTCACACTGCTCCCTTTCTTCTCGAAGTTCAAACAAAGAGCCAGTGTTCAGTGAAGCACATCATTGTATAGTTCATGGTAGGCATGAAAATTGGTTTTCAGCCACTCCACCCAAACGAAGAACAGAGGTTTCCAGGTGTAGAGCTCTTTTTAGTATTAGGTTTTGGGTTTTTTTGTTTTTGTTTGTTTGTTTGTGGTTTTGTTTTTTTGTTTTGTTTTGGTTTTTGGTTTTTTTTTTTTTTTTTTTGGGGGGGGGGGATGCTGGTGGTGGTGGTAGTGTTTCTTTTTCTGGGGATGTGTTACATACACGGTAATTTGTATAACAAAGCAAACTGTTGTATCACTCCTCCCCACTTCCTTTCCCCCCCCTCCCCCCCAGGCCGTGAAAACCTTGCGGGATTTAAAAGTAAACCTGTCAATTGCCAGACATTGGCCGGAAAGGATTTTGAATCACAGCAAACCTTTGATGAGCCTGGTTTGAATTTCAGTTTGCAATAAAACCTGTGAGTTTCCAGTGGTTTCAGGTTCATTTGTAATCATTATACAACGTCTCTAATTACAAGTTGCCATGAAAAAAAGAAAATCTAATTAAAAATATGTTAAAAATCGGAGAAAAATATGCTTATTTAAACAGAAATTCCAGCACTGGTGGTTTTATCTGTCATTCCAAATGCCTTTTGGAGTCCTAAGCTCTGGAAGCGTAGAGACCTGAGACAGAGAACGAGGCCTTTATTATAGGGCATACCTGGGGGCTGGATCGGGAGAGAGTTGTTCTGCTTCACAACCCACGGGTGTCAGAGTCGCACAGCTACACACAGACCTGTTTGAAAGGTCGGATATTGATCACACATGGAAATGACAGCACTAATGGCAATACTGTTTATTACCATTCCAATTCCGATCAGAGATCCTCTACTGGCGTTAGAAGCTAGACAAGTGTTGCCAAAGAAAGCAACAACACGAACCCTGACTCGAAGATACAGCCAGGCTGCTTGATGTGCGCTGATAACGCCACGCGCGCCGCCCGATCAATACCGCCTTTCCAAAAGCGGGATCAACCAGCACATCCCACCCGGGGCGGGGGGTCTTTCCCTGGTAACCAGCGCCCGGGACCCGCCGCGCTCCCTGCCCCGACCTCCCGCCCCACCAGCTCAGCAGGCGCCCTCTCCCTTCCGCCCCTCTCCGCCTCCTCCTCCTCCAGAGGCGGCAGGTTGGCCCCAGGCGGGGCGCTGAGAGCGGAGGGCTCGCACAGCCACCGGGAGCGGCTCCTGTGCCGTGCTGAGCCGAGCCGAGGCGAGCGGACCCGAGCTGAGCTAGGCTGTGCCGTGCCAGAGAAAGCGGAGACGAGCCGTGCCGAACCGTGCCAGGGAAAGCCGAGCGGAGTCGAGCCGAGCCGTGCCAAGGAAAGCCGGTCGCCGGTCCGATCCGATCCGAGCGGGGCCGGACAGCACCGATCCGATCCGGGCAGCACCGATCCGCTCCCACGCGATCCGATCGCACCCGAGCCGGCGCTGCCGCCGCGCCTGCAGCAGGAGGCGCTGCCGGGCGCCGCTGCGCCCGCGCCGGGCTGCGGGCCGGAGTCCCACATTCCCCGTGCCAAGTGCCGGGGAGCGGGGGTTGGACGTGCGCTCCCGGCTCCTCCCTCCGCCCCGCTCGCCCGGCAGCAAAGTAACTCCGGAGTACGAGGGGAGTCGGTGCCGCCGCCGCGCCGCACCCGGCTGCCCCAGCGGGCGGCCCCGGGGCCCGCGGGCGCCCCTCGGCGCGGGGGTCTCCTGGCGGGGCGCCGCGGCGAGAGGGGCGGGCGAGGCGCGCTCCGCCCGCCGCCGCGGGCCGGGCCAGCCCCGGCCACAGTCAGAACCTTCTCCCCAAGTCGGCATGGGCAGGGGGGCCGGCGCCGCCGCCTCGCTGCCGCTGCTGGCGGCGCTCGCCCTGCTGGCCGGCCGCTCGCCCGCCCTGCTCGGGGCGGCCCGGGCCCAGCTCTCCGCAGGTGAGTTGTTGCTCGGTGCCCAGGTAAGGGCGGGCGGCGCGCCGGGCAGGCTGGGGAGAGGGAAGGGGCGAGGGTTGCGGGCGGTCGCGGGTGGCACTGCTCCGGGACCCGGCTCCCGCCCCGAGGAGCGGCCGCCCCGCACCTCCATCCCCTCCGCTGTGCGGGGCGCGGTGTGGCTGGGAGCGCAACCCACGCGTGTGCGCGGGCTGCCGACGCGGGGCTCGCAGGGCGCGGGCTTCGGGCACCTCGCAAAACTCCCCTTCCTGCCCTCCTCCTCCTTCTGCCCCCCTGGCCAGCCTCCCCAGGTGCTGGCGGCGGGGCCGGAGCTGCTCTCGCCCCTTTTTTCCCGGCTCAAACTTTTCCCGGCGTGTCCCTGCTCGGCGCTGGGGGCGCAGCCCGCGGGGCGCTCCGGCCGCTCCCCTCGGCTCGCGGCGTGGGGCGGGGAGACACGGGCTGCCGCTGGCCAGCGGGAACCCCCCTCCCCACACCAAACCGAGAGCGGTGGGCG
>JAWWEW010000112.1:60747075-60833225 GCA_035583185.1 Anabacerthia variegaticeps
CCCACACCAAAACGAGAGCGGTGGGCGAGAAAGGGGAGGCAAAGCGCTGTAGAGGGCCGGCGTCTTGTTTTGTTTGAAAGCGGAGAATTTCTCGCCCCTTCCCACGTCCGCCCCACGCCGCGGGGTTTTGCGGAATTAAAGCCCTCGGGGCCGGGCGGTGGGAGCCGCGGCCGGTGCGGTGCGGCGGTGAGTTTTTGGCCGCGGGGGAGCCCCGGGGAGGAGAGCCCGGGGCTGGAGCGGTCGCTCCGGGCGGAGCGGGGAGGGGAGGGAGGGGAGGGCAGCACCTCCCGTGCTGTGCCGGGGCGATGAGGGGCAGTGGGGACTCGTGTGCCGGACTCTCACCTCCTCCTCTGTAGTTTGTGAAGCACCCCTCGTTTGCTTGGGGTGAAGCTTTATCGTGAAGGTGTTCTTCTTATTGTTTGCGGTGTGAAATATCACGCGAATGACCAGCTGACTAGATGGAACACAATTCAGGCTCTTATTTTTCTTTTTTTGGTTCCCCCCCTTTTAAATAATGCTTGCGATTGCACCGGATGCATTAATTCGGCAGGCGTTTGAAGGCTTTATCATAGGATACTGATTTGAAAACTGCCATTAATAAGAGTATCAACACTCATAAGACTTTGAAACATGGTTTTCGTAAGGATTGATGTGTAGTTAGAGGGCTTTTTTTCTTTTCCTCTTGGGCCTCCTATAAATTAGTTGTTAATTGAGACATTTGAGATGTGTCGTCGATTAAGAAATGTGCTGAAGCAGTGCTGGTCTGAACAGATTACATCGCTCCTTGTTTTTCTGACTTTGGTTTGTATAATTTAGTGTCTGTGTGTCAAAATTGTAAAATTACGTAAGCACCTACAAGCTCTTTACCACGGGAAGGGAAATGTACCATATATGCAGCTGGTATGTTGTAGGAACAGCTAAAATAAAATATTCCCAAGCATAATATTTTCTCATTCAAAACCATAGTGAAATCAGACCAGTGATTTTTGCTTTACTCTAACTCATCAGACTAACGTTAACATTGAAGGTAACACTTACGTAAATATTTTTTTATGAGGTTGTTCACTGGTGTAACAAGAGTAGGAAGTTCTGATAATTTATATGGTCCGTGATATTTTATGCTAAAAATGTGGCATGCAGCCCATTTTCGAATTGCAAGTACAAGCAGTCAAGTTGGTACTGTGGGGTATGTGTTAGGTAAGTGGAGAAGAATGTTGAATATCCTTCTGACCAGAGTAGGTGAAGCCTGTCGAGGAGTTGAACAATTGTATCTAGGAAACATGAGATTTTTGTGAGTGTGTGTGTAAAGCATGTCAGCAGCTAGAGACTTTAGTTTGTATTGCCAAGTATCAAAAAAACTGATGTCAGAGGTTTATTAATAGGAGACGCTCAGACTTTTTTTAAGGTTTAGTGAAACAGACTTGTTTCTAGCTAGTTCTTTCAGTGTAGTCAGTTTAAGGTATGGTTCTTGGGCTTTTATTAAATATACTTGATATCTACAAGTAGGGCTTGCCCTACTGAATTTGGTAACTACCACAAAGTTTGTTTTTCTTCCTTATTCTGAGCCAGTCCCTGAAATGTGTGTGTGTGTGTTTGTGATCCTGTTGATGAGACATCTTTGTCCTGGTGTTAGTGGATGCAGAACACAAAGGTTTGGGTTCATATGTCTGTTCCAGTGAGAGCCATTCTCTAGCCTACAATAAGATGTTTCTGTGTTTAGTGCACACTGGAGCATGTGTTTTCTTCTGAGTAATCTCGCTGTTTAACATGAATACTGTTTCTCAATAATCTTTTTTTGACTGCCTTCCCCCCTCCTCACCTTAGTGTAACAGCCTGTACTTTTTCAGGTTAAACCACATCCAACTAATTTTCAGCTTCCTTTTTATTAATATTCTTCTTGTCTGAATAGTAAGAATTTTGAACGGTTAATTTTTCTTTGTCATTAATGAAGCTATTAATTCAGTCTGGGCCTTTCACAAATCTCTCTCATTGTAATTTGATTTTTATTTCCTTTTTATGGTGCTCTGTAGTACTCCTGAGCATGAACAATTTCCAGATACAGAATTCTTCATAAAAATTTTGACACGTTTATTAAGGATCTAATCAAATTACACAGTATGAATTTTTTAAAAGTTGGCTTTCTTCAGCAGCTGTGTGCAATGGTTTGTTGCCTGTTCTTCCTCCTAACATACTCTGTGAAAGCAAATGAAAAGGAGCAGCATCAAGTTAGGAAAAGGAACAAGATACATCTTGTAATTTGTTGCAGTCTTAGAAATTGTGCTTGTATATCTTCTCCACCCCCTTAGCACATAATTGAAATATTGTATGTTTTGTCTTTCTTCAGAGATTTCAAGTGAAAAAAACCCAAGCAAACAAAACCCCAAGCAGCTTCTACCTGCATTCTTACTCCCCCTCCTCCCCCCTGACACAGCCGTAATCCGCAGTGTAATGTTTTCTGGTCTCTGTAGATTGTTTCTTTACACCGCTGCTTTCCAATGACCCTTCAACTTGGGTGCGTGCCTGTCAGAATCTAGGCCAAAATGTTTTGGCAGTGTGTTCTCTGTTGAAGTCTAGCTATTCCTTATATAGCACCTCCTTTCATCTGCAACTCCTACAGTTCGATAGAGAACAAGTTCAGCTTGTTTTCACAACTCAATCACTTTAAACTTATATTTTTTGAATATTATTTTTAGCAATTTGCATGTTTTCAAATTTAAAAAAAAAGAAAGAAATATTTAAAATTTTTTTTGAAGAATGCTTCTCGCTTGTTAACTAGCTGATAGAAATATGCATTGCACTGCCTGTGATGGTGTCTATGCAAGTGTGTGGGTTTTTTAATACTAAATAAAAGTTATGAGGATAAAAATTATAGAAATGCATTGGCTTACCTGTGGTATTTCAGATCATAGGGATAGTGAAGCGTAAAAAGGGACTGTATGTTTTACAAGTTCAAGGCATTTATTAGAGTAGTTATTCCTCAGACTTTCTCATGCAAAGTAGTCAGTGTCACAAATGAACAGGCGAGAGTAAATATTTCTAAGTTAATTGTTTTCCCTTCCCCTGATAAAACAGTTATAGTCTGTCTTTGGGAGAAAAACTAACTCAGAAATTTGATAGGATAAAGTAGAATATATTGTTTATTTGATAAAAAAATTATCATTAAGTACACTTGGAGAAGTATACAAAATTCATAGCAAGCATATCTATTATTTGTAATCATGTAGTAGGAGAAACTGAGGGCTTTTTGAAAGTGTTTTAAAATACTTTAAAGTAATTAAACTCAAATTAGCCCTTTGCTGCTGGAATAGCAAAAGTTGCTTCAGTCATATTTTATCCATGAATGTGCTACAGTTTGTGTGTGATATACAAGAGACTGGTGCAAGTAGGTGTCTATGTATAAGCGACTTCTCAGTAGCTTTTTTTTTTCTTCCCACCAAGCTGTTAAAATGTATTGACAAATTATATGGAAAATGAGTGAAATTAAAAGTGAAATTGCTTTCTTGCTTTCACTCCCTCCTTCTTGAATGTTTTCCTTTCCTTTATATATTCAGCTCTTTCCATGGCACTGTTAGTTCACAGATCTCTTGTCTATCTGTATTTTCAGAAGCAACATTATACTTATAAAATGGATTATTTTTTTTTTTAAAGTGGTATTTAACTGATTCAGATGGAATTGAAAGCATCCAGGACCCAATGACCCCAGTAGTCTTGTTTAGTCCCTTTAGTCTGAGAAATCACACTGCTTGATTCGTTTGGTAGCAATGTACACAGTGCATCAAATTGGGCAGATGTCATGCCCTTATTTAAGATCTACTTACGATAATTAAAAATAAAAAATAAATGAATCCTAATAGGGGTGAGGTAAGAAAGCTGCACCTGATCAGGTGAGAGGTCCACCTAGTCCAGTATCTAGTCTCTGACGGTGGGCACTCAGGGAAAGGGGTTTTTGGCAACACAAGAGATTTCCTCTGAGTACTGTGTGCCCACAGAGACAATGTGTTGGTGTTTTATATTGTAAGTGGATTCTTGTAACCATGATTGTGCCTAATGATATAGTCAGCCTTTATTGTTTTCAGTGTTTGCCCTGCTTTGTGGCAAGGAATCTATAAATTGTGTGGAAAAAGCTATGGTCCTTTGTTTTTTGAAATTGCTAGTTGTATTTCATGTATCCTAGCTCTTAGATTAAAAGATTATTAAACATTTCTCCCATTTTACCTTCTTCATGCCACACAGGACTTTTTTCCACCTTATTTCGACTATTCTTTTCTAGTCAGAAAAGTCCAGTTCTAGCCACTTTCTATGAAGGTACCATTCCATATCTTCTTTTTATGCTTTATCAGCCCTCTCTTTCTGTTCCAGTTCTACATTGCTCAGAGTATCCAAGAGACAGCTGCCTGATGGATTTATATAGCACTTAATAATGATTTCTGTTCTGTTCCCTATCTATAGTGTGATCATTCCTGTCATTTGCTTGGCTTTTTTGACCATTTGTCTCACTCCTGGTTGTGAACTGACACTTTTATGAAACTAACCATTTCATTACTGATGAGCTGAGATATTGCAGTTAAATGATGGTATGTGGACATCAATGTGTCAGTGGACAGCAGGGCTCTTGGGAAGGAGAGGGTCTTTAGTCAGTCCTATTGGAGGGAGGAGAACTTTTAAGCAAGGCTCTTGAAGGACTTTTAATCTCATGTTGGATGTTTGGGAGAGGTACCTGGTTAGCACCACCGTAGTTTGTCTCCTTCCGAAATGATCTTGGTTAATACAAGTCAGTTAAAAAGAGTTTGTCCTCTTACATGTAAAGATTGACAGTATCTGGAGTATCATGCAGAGAGATCTCCAGCGCTACTGTAGAGTTGCTTCTTGCTCTTGCGTCTTTATGATGTCTTTCTATGACCACTTCAGCTAGTAGACCTTTAGGTTGTCTTACCTCTCCGGAGTTGGATATGTGACTGTCAGCTTTGCTTTGCATTAACATCTGTTTTGGTGAAATCTCTGCTCTTCTTTTTGTAGCACAGATCCTGTTGAATGTCTAATAGGAAGCTTCCAAAAAAAAATATTTTACTCTTGACAGCTGAATCAGTCAGGACACATCTCATGTTTTCGTGTGCTGTTGGAATCCCACCTGTCATAGTTTAGCATTGTCATGAAATGGTGTCCTTGTAGTGCTGCTCCCAGAAGTGTGCACTCGGATTTCAGCTTCAGTTGCAATCTGGCAGTGCTATCCAGCTAATTTAAATTACTGCTGCCACAGAGGGGGGCATTTGCATCACTTGAATGGCTCTCTGGTCTTTGCCTGTGCTAGATCTAGCCACCATGTGGCCTGTGGGTGAGTTGATGTAGCTTTATGTGAATCTTCTTGAAGGAAAGATGGGGATTGGGATTAGTTTCCTATTAGCTGGTGTGTAGCCATCTAAGTTTGATGTATAGGAGAATGAGGGTTTGTAGTGGGAAGGTTTGGTTTGACAGCTATAATTGCAGTGCACCTTGTATAGAGTGAACTTGACACTGTTTAGAGTCACATTGGCTGTATGCTCTGTTCACCATACCAGAGCTTTGTTCTCCTAAGGAAGTACAAAGAGGAGGTCGGAAGGCATGGACTGGGGTTCAAGGAGAGGCCCAGTGCTGCCTCTGGAGTTGGAGGGGTTAGACTAGCTGAAGGTTATTGAGGCTGCATTCTGGCTGACTGCACACCAACTGTTGGCAGAGTGCTAGTGTTTCTGACATGCATCTTTGAGCAAACTGGGTTTAAATGTCTTCTTTGGTTATAATAGATAGCTAAGGCATTTATTAGATAAGTGTATGAACAAGGTTTGTGAGGTTGTTGTGACACTGTTTGGGACACAGCAGAAACTGGCTTAAAGCTGGGTTCTGTGGTTTCACATCTTTTCGTGGATGATCTGTCCTTTCCCATCCTGTGGGGTGTTTAAATAAGATTGCTCATGAGACGTGGATATGGGTAGCAGAGGAAAAATGGCCATAGTTTCAAAAGACCAGGGTAAGCCAGTTGAGGAACAGTAAATTTCATCGGTGAGAATTTTTTATCATCTGACTGAGCATAAAGTCCTGCTGTACCTAACTTTGTAGGTCAGAAAGGCCATTACCTTGTGCTACTTCCTGGTAAGCCTTGACTACAGGTGGCTTTAAATTAGTAGTTTAAAACTATGCAAATGACCCAGTTTGAAGTCACCTATAGTGCATACCTAATGGGTAGTTTCAAGTCACAATCTGCTCAGGAAGCTATATAGTTGAAAGTTGTGTTTGCATTTTCTAGACATTTTGTAAATAATAGAAGGTAAGAGAAACATACTGAAGTGTTTTTCTGAACAAGAAGTTATTAGTATCTGTGTCAACTCAATGCTGCGTATAAACAAAGAAGCAAAAAGTTACTTGCCTTTTTAGCCCCCTAAACAGTGAATATGACAGAAGAATAGCTGTTTGTTGTAGGGGGGGTTTGTAAGTATGTGCACGCATACCTTCAGACTTGAAAAGCTGATGTTGGTGGCATGTGGAACTATTTTAAATCTACTTTTTTCCTTCTGATTATTGAGCTGTTCAATAACCATTAAAATCATGGAAATAAGCATAAAATTATCAGTTATAAAGATATTTAGTCATTGAAGGGGCTTCTTTTAGTTGACTTAATATCTGATACATTTCTCTGTAAATAAGCTGCATTTGTTCTTTGAAAGGTAAAAGTTTAAGTACTGATCAGTGAATATGAAAAAAGTTTTTATGTTCCCTTTTTGAATGTGAATTTCTGTGCAAGTTAGGTGTTTTATTCACAAGTATCTACATGTATTTCGGTTAGGAACCATTTATTTGTTGATTTAACCAAATCTATGTTGTGATTTGTCATGGCCAAATCTTTGCCTTAGCAGCTTTTGCACTGTTTTATTTCAAACAGCCTAAAATATCCGGCAGGATCTAATATATTGGTTAGTACCGAAACTGTGAACTAATGTCAGAATGCTGTGATTTATTTTTTATGAAGGACCTCACATGAAAAGTTCTGTGAAGCTGTTAACCAGGATAATTTCTACTGTTGACAGATAAAGTGGTTGCCGAATTGAGACTGTAGAACTGAGCCTCATCAGAGGCAATGAATCCTTAAAGCACTGGGTAGACAGTTTGGAATCTGATCAGGAAAATTTGCTGCAACACCTGTAAAACATACCTGTATTCTAGGGTAAAGAACACAATGTAAGCATATAGCACCAAGACCCACTGTAGAGTAATAAATGACGTACAGGTGAGACAATGGTCTCTGGTTAAAAATATCTGAGTTGTCTTATAAAACAGGGAGCAATGCTGGCCACTGCCAAAAAGGAGGTCCTCCCAAAAGTCACAGCAAATGTTAGAACAATGGGACAACCTTGTACTGATAACTTTGAATCAGTTTCTCAAGCAGAATAGGCCTCAATTATAAACTTATTTTCCTGTAGGTTTAAAATGTGGGACTGCATTTGGAGTTTTTGCTGGCATAGCTATATTTGCTTAGAGATTTGTGTTTTTGTCTTTTTTTCCCCTGAAATTGCTCAATGGTAGGTGTGCAAACAAACAAAAAAACCTTTGAGTGTGGATGCGGTCTAAAACAGATTCTGTGGTCTAATTGTCCAGAGGGGACAAAAACAAACCAAACTAAACAAAATCCAACAACACAAGAGTATTTTCCATAAGCATGAACTAACTTTAACATGTAAAAACTTGTTTTAACCTTGAAGGGCCTATGCATGGGCTTGTCAAGCATTTGTTTTTAAGGTCATATGTATATGGAATTGGCTGATATTTATAATAATGCACTAAGTATATGCCTCAGCCAAATATTTGAGGGACTTAATTTCTTGAGGATTGGTGCTGTGAAAAAATTAAATTCTTTGCCCAGTACTAAGGGTAATATGAGCTTATATTTGTTAGCCAGTGTATGAAGAACTGGACCCTTCAGTTTGTCAGAAAGTCATTAACTTCTGCTACCACTTACTGAAAATATGATTGTGCTTATTAATTGAGTAGCAAAAGAAGCTATTGCTCAACTACCATGTCATGAAGTTAATTCTGCTGACTTGTGAGACACTACTGAATACTTTAAATCCAAGTTCTGTTGCAATGAAATTACAGTATGTTCATTCTAATTATTACACACTAGTTACTCAATTTATTCTGAGGCGGAGTTTTATGCTTTCTTTTGTATGTAAACACTTGTTCCGTAGCAATAAAAATGACTGATGGATATTAACCAGAAGAGAAAAATACGATGAAGAACAATTGTGGCGGTAGTTCAAATAAATTCAAAACTGCTCAGAGTTAAATTTTTGACTGGATAGCTGACTTCTTGAACTACTTTTTGTATTACTATTTCCAAATAGGTGTTGTGTTTATTTGTGAGTCCTATAGTGTGGTTGTGATATCTGTCCTTTTTAAATTTTTTATGGCTTTAAGTAAAAAAGAAAAAAAAATTCTTGAAGCTCTGAAATGTTAACCTGCTTTTGTTTTCTTTGCTACAGTGAAAAATTAAAGTTATAAGACCTGGTGGAGAGTTGTCCGTTAGAAAAATGTTCTGATTTCATATTTTGACACTTCATTCTATTGGTATCATCTCTGTGTGGTATTAGGCTGAAGTAAGATCAAAATGGTATCAGTTGTCTTAGTTCTAGTGCTGCCCTGTTTGACTGTTCTGTGTAAATGTGAAAGCATTTGTCAGCCATGAGAACACTGCAGAAATGTGGCTGAGTTCATGACTTCGTAAAGCAGAGATAAGTTCTCTGTTCTGACTGCCATTACTGTACTTAAAATGCTTTAAAGGGGTGATTTCTTGAAATCTACTAACCCAATATATTTTGTTCATCTTCTGATTCCTTAAAAGAAATGCGTTTTTACAATTGTAGAGGATACCTGAGAAAAATGCCTCTCAAATTATTATGTTTAAATCTGAGTGTTGTATGTATTTTAAGTATATAATACATACCAAAACATCATAGCATTAACTTTTCAGTGCAATTTGTCTTAAGTTTTACAGAGGAGATTATGGTGTTGACTTTAAAGTAATGTTAAATAAATGAAAAAACTCCAAACAAACTCAGAAGTACCAAACCGTTCCATAATCCCTTCCCCCATCCCTGAGGAAAGAAGTGGATTATCATTTTCCCCCTGTTCTCATGCCCCTTGCCCCCTCCCCCCACTTTTTTTAATCTCCTGGTCTCCCCTTGTGTTTTGCTGGAAGAGTTTTATGTCAGTGTTAAGAGTTTTGTGCTGTAAGTGAAGGGAGGCAAGGTATATGAGATTCCGTACTCAAAAATGGTTAATGAGTATAAATATCATTAGACTTCTCAGTAAATTATGTGTTCCTTTACTTAACTCCTTAGCTGTATCTGCCTTTGTTGATGGGACAGTGTTGTTTGGTGCATTCTTTGTTCACTTTTCAGGCCAGAAAATTTCCAGTTAAAGAGGCTTTCCACTCTTGCACAACAGAAATGTAATAAAATAGTCTTTTCAGTCTTTTTCTTACTCAGTTCAGAAAAGCCAAACAAATACTCTTTTTGCATTTAGTTTTTACTAGTAATTTGTCCTGTCTCAACTTGTGAAAATAGTAGAAATAGCAAACTCCTTCCACAGACTTGTCAGCTCTTCAGCGTGTGAATATTTTGTGTGTGTGGTCTTGTTTAGTGCAAAAGGTGTACTTACATTAAGTTTTTTGTATCTATAAATCTCTGTGGGGTTGGCTTTCCTTTCTTGCTACCTTTTCTTTCAGATAATATGGCAAACTATTCACAACTCCCACGCCCAAGAAAACCCCTTGTCTACTTCCTCTGTGTGCGTAAAGCTATAATGTATGTACATATGTAAATGTGAGTTAAGGAAAGACTGTTTCCAGGTGAGACCAAAACCCTTGGTGTGTAATAATTTGGATTTCTGCATCAGTTGAAATGAAGCTTGGTAATGAAAGGGAATACAATTTCTGTGGTAGACACAGGCCAAACAGAGGGGTGTAATGTCATAGAATATAAAGACCTTTTTTTTTTTCTTCCTTTCTTTTTTTATTTCTGGCTTAGGCAGCTGAAACCTGGCAGTCAGATTTATTTATTTATTTATTTATTTTTAGATATGGACTTTTAAAAATATTAAAACAGTTCTTTTAGTAGTTACTGACTGGATGCTATTAATAGCAAGCTGGTTAGCTTTTTTCTTTTATAATGTTAGTATAATGGCTTAATGCTTTGATTCATCTTGTGTAAGTGGGAAGGTGTTACATTCTTAGGTGATGTACTTACCCTCGGTTCCCCCTCTCATCCCGCCTTTTTTTTTTTTTTTCTTCTTCCTTTTCTTTTGCTTTTCCTTTCCTTTGAAATCCCTGTATGGAGATTTGGTTAAATACTGCAGGGTTGGTTAAGAGCTCCTTATGAGTCATGTTGAAGGCATGAGGTGCTTTCAGGTCTGCAGTTCTTTCCAGGGATGGCTGAGTTCCTGGCCAGTTTGTGTATCCTGTTGTCTGCTCAGCTGCAGTTAGCTACCAGACTTGCTTTATAGATTGTTTTAAATGCGTTGAATTAGACATACTAAACAGCTTTTTTTGGGGGGGAGGTGATGGTTGCTTCCTCCGGCTCACTTATCTGTATTTTTTGAGTTTACACTCCAAGTGTTCAATTCTTTTGGTGATTTATTTATTGGTATTTCTGCCAAGGGTTGAACCAGGAGTTGTGTTAAGTGGACCAGGGTTTGTGAAGGGTAAGATTATGCTCTCCTTTAGAGAGACTGCACAGATGTTCTTTATGAGCATACAGAAGAGGGGAGTCTGTACGCTACTTTCAGGTTGACAGAAACCAGGTATTTTAAAATCTTCGGTCTGAGCTTTATGGGCTATGTGATGAGGCTGTGAACCTGAAAGAGTAGCATTTGTGATTAATAGTGACATTTGCAGACCCTAGGAATACTGAAATAATCTGTTGGATTGCTTTGCTTGCATAACGATGGTATCCAGATGCTAAGTATAAACATCTCTCTCTGTTTGCTTAAGCATGGAAATGGGAATGAAAACAAGTACTAGATAGTTTGTGTTTCTGGGAAATAATTTTGGCCATCCATCTCTTAAAACAGCTATTCTTCACTTGTCACCTGAAAGCAACCTGAAGTAACTTATAGATCAGTCTTATTCTGTGATAATGAAGTTAAAAGAATTAGAAAAAATATCTGTGTAATGGAAATGAATATGTGATTAAAAAAATAGCAACAAAAAACCCCCTCACTGCACTTGAATGTGAAGCATTTGCATTGTGAACCTAAAAAAACCCAACATTAGCAACTGAAGCAAATGCCAAAGTAAATGCTCAAATTTACTAAGTTTGTGTATTACACAGTCCCCAGAGGACACAGGAACAAGTGAATTAAGTTGGTAAATGTTTATCTCCCCAATAAAATAACAGTTTTATTCACTCTTGAGGTGCACTGCAATACGGATGTTGTTTACCTAGTAGACAGGTGGGTAAGTTTTTACCAAATACTGTTTCCTGGTCTCTGCATTTGTGGTGCCTGCAACAAAGCTGTAGTGGAAATTGAGTTTTAGAGATTTTTTTTTTTTTGCCGTGAATCCTGCTTTGAAAATACTATGTTATATGGGAATAACATAATCTTATTTTGATTTATGAAATAGAGGGGGGGCATATGTGCACTATTTCTTGTTATGTCATCAAACTCCAAATAATTACATTTAGAAGACTTCTCTTAAAGGAAAAGTGACTGCTCTTATGTTTGTTGGAGGACAAATGCAGGACCTGGGATCGCAATTTTGTAATAAAAACCTGCTTAAAACAAAGATCCCACATCTTCCATGTCACCTCAGTTATTGTCTGACTGAGTCCTGTAATGGTGGCAGCCTTGCAGCTATGAAAATAGAAGATTTGAAGAAGAAAGTGTAAAATTAAACAGGAGTGGATGGGTCTGTAAATCTGTCACAAAGTTCTTGAAGCCCATGAGTTTCTTCAGTACTGTGCTGTCAGTGAGAAGGATGGTGCTTTTTCTTTTTTCCTGTAAGACACAAAATGTAGACTGAGAATGGAAGGAAGTTAAGCCCATCCTGGTTGCTGCTCTTCAGCTTTTGGTACTTTAAGAATAACTCGTGTTTTTTCATCATCTTGTTACACTGAGAGTTGTAGGTGTGTGGGCAGCAATACATAAACTTCTGAAGAACTGCAGTCATGCTCTATGTTGACAGTATTGCCAGGTGAAACAGGACAGAAAAACAAACCAGTGTACCTGCCTCTGGGATGAATAAATTGGTTAAGACTTCATAGCTCCAGGCTATGTGTAGGTAGGGGGGTTTGGTAATTTTCCCTGATAATTCTCCACTTTCTTCCATGCTTCTGCTCAACTCTTTTTTTTTTTTTTTTTACTGGTGTGAGGTTGTTTAAACTCGCAGATGAGGGTACCTTTATCTTCCAGTTTACTATATTAAAAAGGCCTTGCCAAGGAGTAATCCAGGTAAAACTGGTTTCTGTTTATTTTCTAATCCTTTTTTGAAACATTATGCATCCAAGATGACTGTGTCTTGTTTATCACGGTATTCTTCCTGACCTTCTTTTACATTTCCTCTTATCTGCTTGTTTATTGTATCCCCCACTATAGTAATGAAGCATCTGATGAAATTTGCATTTCTTTGTGTAAGAATTAAGAAAGAGAAGGCAGCATGTGGCCTCAGTATTTAAGCAAAATGGGTCCCTCTTATGTAAAATATTACTTTGGCTGTGTTTAGGCCCAGAGAAGTTGCTATTTCCTTGTAGTTTTGAGGTTCAGAACACAATTAAAAAACAAAAAAAAAAAAAGAAAAAAGTGGGATTAAGCCTCAAGATTTCTGTCATCTGTCAGGGAAAAAAGTAGAGAAAGTGTAACAACATTAAGAACATTAGAGTTGCATGTATTAAAAATTTCAGTCTAAATAAGTTGTAATTAAGAGGATTTGCCTTTAGCAGTATAAAAGATAAACTACCAGTGATTGTATCTTCTATGTAAATGTTCAGTAATTGATGTATAGCTCATAAATGGACCCAGTGGCTGTTTGAGGAATGTGTTTATACATGGTAAAATATATAAATACTTCTAGGTTCCCTGGAGTATTTTTGGTTTCTTTCATACATGATTGATCGGTTTACCTAAGACATTGAGTAGTTTGTTCTCAGACACAGTTTACAGATTCTGGCATGATGAAATGTTATAATAGCAGGAGATAAAGTGCACAGGCAAAGAAGGTATTCCTAATGGGGGACTGTAATCAGTGTTTGAAACCGGCTAATGGATTGCAGAAGATAGCAGCCTAGCAGGCAGACAGCCGTAAGGATCATGTATGAAAATGCAAATGCATGGTGAAATTAAATGAAGTCAAAGCTTGGATAAATGTTCTGAAGTGCAATTCAGTTTGCTTTCCAAAAAGTTTTGAATGGAAGACTTTGATAAGTAGGAAGGCATCCTTTTTAAATTTAAGCTTTTAACTTGAATGGTTGTGAATATAAACATAAAAAAGTAATTTCCAAAGGCAAAATAAGGTGATGTTTGGGTAGCGTTTTCTGCACTCTTAGCTGCAGTGTATTTTGCTCTTGGGCTCTTATGAACTGCTACAGCAAGAAGTTAGAAGGTTTTTGCCTGTTTTATCTGTGACACTAGTACCTGTCAGGGCAATTCTGTTTTGCTGTGTCTTAGAAAGGCTACGGATGTCCTACATTGACAAGCAATTTGGTGCAATAGGTGCTGGTTGCTGAAGTGAAGCATTACAAAAAAAGTGAGACGCTTGGAACCATTGCATGGGGTGTTGCCAGGCAAGGTTACCTCAGATTTCATGGTCTTTTCCTGTAGGCTAATCATCTGTGGTGTTTTGTGTTCCTAGGGATCTCATGGTACATAGTTTACTAACTCTGAACCAAGCTTCCCTGAGAAGTGTTGTAGCACTTTAGATGTGGAACTTCTGGTTTGCTCTTTTCTGAATGTGGTGGTGAAGTTCATGTGTATGGAAACTGTGTGGAGAAACTAATCGTAAATAGAGAAATCTAATGGTAAATAGAAGCAATCAGGGCATTTATTTTCCTTCTCTTTTGAACTACATTCCCAACCCAGGTACAGCTTATTTAAGGAAAAAAATAATGATGGTACATTAGAAAGGCTCCTTGCAGGAGAGTATATAAAAATCAGTGAGATAAGAAACTGAAGAGAAACATGCTCTGAAAAAGTAGCAATATTTTCGCTCTTTCCCTTTTTACAAACATGTTTCTATTGTGGTTTAAACGTTTGAATAGTAGGTTTTTCAAGTGGTGAGCAGATAGGAGACTAAGATAATGATGGTGTGTTAATTTAGTGATGAGTGTTTTCAAGGCTGAGAAGCAAACCTTGCAGGGAAATCTGAAACTGTATTTTTACAATTCTCTATATTTCATGGGAAGAGCAAAGATATGGTCTCAAAATGTTTGAGGCAGATGTCATGCGGGCTAAAGATTTCTGATTCTGTTTTCATCTCTGTGGTTCTGTTGCCCCTAACAAGGCTTATATTTGAGAGACCTGAAATACTTCAGGCTCATGATGTTCCTGTGATTTCTGTTGTACTACACCCCTCATGCCTGGAGACTTGACTGTCAATCAGAAAGGGTATAATCGGGCATCATGCTTTAATTTCTTATGTTCTAACTTATATCCTAGTTTGTTACCTATGTGTGGAGTTATCCCATCCTGCAGTGGGTAAGTGAAATTATATAAAGACAAGGCTGCACAAAATTACACCCCACTGAGAGAACTAGTTCTTAATAAGGCAGGCATTGTCAGTATGTTTGCAAGTAGTGTTGATAGTAATAATGCCTGTTAAAAGTGACACCAATAACATCTCAACCTGGCCATAACATCAGTAACACCTACAATGTTTTTGAGGTTAATGGTTGGTAAAAGGGACCAGACTGGGAGTTTTCCTGTGAAAATCTCTGAAAAGAGGCAGGGGAGGGAGAGAGAAGGCTCATGAAGACTGACGTAGAATGTATTAAACTTGAAAGAGGAATATAAATCACAGGAAATTAGAATTAAAATAAAAATTGACCAGAAGAGGGGGGGAGCTGTGTGCTAAGGCCAGCTGAGATGTCTGCCCCTATAGAGATTAATATCTTAGTATGTGTGAAGACTGTGATCTGGAAATGAGATTAAAACAAGAATTGACCAGAAACAGGAGATGAACCATTGCACCTTCACGGATGTGTCCGCCCCCATGGAGATTAATATCACACAGAATAAGGAAAATGTGATTTGGAAAAAAGATAAACATGCATTCACCATACCAAGGAGATGATCTTATAGGACTTGGATAGGAAACAGCCTTGACTTTCTTTCAGAAACTAATGCTCTGTTGTCAAATAAATGCTTCCAAGGCCATTTGAACATTTTACTTTAGCAGACTTAGCAACAAAACTACTATTGAATGTTTTATTAATGTTGCAAAGCAAATCATGGCAAGTTCACTCTTCTCATATTTAATCCTCTTCCTTACACAGTAACTAATAAGCAGATCAGACTTCTGGTTAAGCAAAGGAGGATCAATGTAATTATTGACATATGGGGCAGTTTTTTCTGCCTCTGTCATTTCAACAGCTCCCAAAAGCACAGAGTTTCCGAAGTTAGACTGCCCTTTAGGAGGAGGGAAGTGCAAAGTTTTCAGAGTTTGTTTATCTGTTAGAAAAATGTGTAATATATTTTTTTTTATTTAGCACTTCAATGTTAAAACACAACCTTTCTTTGGAAAGAAGGTAGGTGTGTGCTTAATTTGAATTTATTAGGATGAATGTGTTCCTTTGACACTTTCCCTTAAATGTCAGCTCTTACTCAAAATATTAGTATTATGGTTCATATTATGGGTAAACCAAGTTAGAAATACAGATCAGATGAAAAGAGAATTTTTATAATTCCAAACACTAAAGATTAGTCACCCCTTTTTCTTAGAGTTCTCCTAGTGCATGTTTTCACAGAAGTCAGGAAGTAAAAGTATGTAAAACTGGTCATCTCAAGGTACAGTTCTGGATGAGATACACTTGGTTACACAGTGCAGGTATCTGATGGCAGAGGAAAATTTTGATTCTTCCCCTGCATCTCCATTTTTCAGCATCGAAACTTTCAGCTATATAGGTTTGCTTTTGCTAGACATCCTATGAAGGTCAATTATGAAAGGTGTGTGTTTCATTAGGCACTCAAAAAAAAAAAAAGCATAATTGTAGTTCATGTTACAGTAACAATACCTATGCTACTACTTATTGCTGTCTTTCCATTTTAAATGCCAATTTTTTAATGGAGGATGACCAGTGCTCCAGTTTCTGATGGGGACTGTCTTGGTGAAGTGGAACAATTTACAAAGTGAGTCATGGTGTCTGTTTCTTTTATTGTGGTAACCAGGACACATGGTTCTGCAAGCTAGAATAGTTTGGAGTTGATAATTTAATTTTGAATGGAGTCGTGATGGGCATCTGGACCAAGAACATGAGTGTGTGGGCTGATCTCAGCAGGAGGAATACCCATGGGTGCAGGCTGAATAGTGGCTGGGTGGTGGCCCTGAAAGAAAGGGATCTGGGGTTGATAGCTGGCTGAGTATGCTTGTCGGGTTTTCTGTTTGTTTGCCTGCTTTTGTGGGGTTTTGAGTTTGTTTTTGTGAGCAAAGTGAATGACATACTGGGCTGCACTGAGAAGAGTGTAGCTGGCAGATTGTGTCAAGGTGGTGTCTCCCACTACTCAGTGATGGTGAGGTATGCCTGAAATTGTTGGGAATTGTGACTCTTGGCATCTCCCAGATCAAGAAAGCATGTGAGAAAGCTGAAGTCTGTTGAGAAGCTGATGAAAAGGTTGAGAGAGGTTGGGGCCTGGATGGTGTGACCTAGATGGTGTGATCTACAAGGGTACCTAAAAGGAGCTGGGCTTGTTTGGTCTCAAGATGAAGAATAAGGGGATAATCTTAACAGCAGGTTACAAGAAATTGAAGGATGGCTAAGAAGATGACAAAGCTGATCTCTTTGATAGCAGCAAATAATACAGCAAGGGGCAGTAAACACAAATTGCAGCTTGGGAGGCTCAGCTTGGGTACTGTAAAACACTGCTTATGTGGAGGAGGGTGATGAAGCAGAACAGACTGCCTGGGGCAACCTGTGTCCATGGAGGTTTCTAGTCCTCAGCTAGACAAAGCTGTGGTTGATGCTATAGTGTTGGTGATAGTTCTGCTTTGAAGGGTGTATTTGGTCTAGATGGCCTGCAGAGGTGTCTTACAAGCAACACTTCTTTGATTCTAGTAGAACTGTAGCCTGCAATTTCATGGGGTGTGGGAACAGGTCGATGCAGGTGGAAAATGCCCCAGCCTGGCAGAATGGCTGATTGGTCACTGCTCTGGAGAGACATTTTCATAACCTTTTCTCCTTTTCTGAACAGACTGGATATTTTTGTTGGAGCTGAGGAGTGGGTTTGCAGAAGCACATGCACTACTTTGTCCTTCCCTCCTCCCCACCCCCCAACTCTGTGAATTGGGCTAAATTTATGTTCTTAGTGCAGACTCACTTATAAACTTGCAAGTTTATAAGTTCCCTGTAAGTCAAGCATGAAGACGGCAAGGGTTTGGTGTTGAACTGCTTGTTCTTTAGCTCTACTAGGAAAAGGTTATCCAGGAGTTCTTCAATGTGATTTCCACTGTTCCACAAAAAACACATCTCCAACAGTCCCTGAGGTGAAACCCCTCATGCCTGTTTAACCCTTGACATTTTAAAGGAGGTGGCCAAGTGATAAACTGCCTTTCTAACAGGGAAGGCATTTTATGTGAAGTTTTCTGCCTGGCACACAAGTGTCTGTAGATACATTGCTCTGTGTTGTTAGGTCTTTTTTCAAAGCAGGGGTGAAGGAGATGTGTCAATATGGGACAATAAGGTCACATTCAAATTAAAAATTAATTTAAAACAGTTTAGTTAAATCATGTTAAAATTATGAGTGGGTTACTTTCATTCAGTATTAAAATGTATTAAAATTCAGTTTAGTATAATTCACCTTAGGAATGGATTAGTGTAAATTGGATTAAAGTGGACTAATTCTGGAAAAAGAGGATACACAAGTTTTTCAAAGTGAAGTAAAATTATTTTAGAGATAATTTAGACTAATTTTCATTGTTCCAATGTGTCATCCTCTGGTACATAAACACTCTTTTGTCAAGATTAAAATAAGGTATATGATCCAGGCCTTCCTTGCTCTGCTGAGCATAAACATCAAATTGCTATTTTTTCATGGTGAGCCCTGGTTTATCCTTCTGTTTTGGGATGCCTCTGATGGCCCTGTTGAGTCTTCTTCCTTGTTATATCAGGGAGGTATATGTTCTCCAATGAAGTTATGTCAGAAGAAGAATGAACCCGGATCATATATTTTGCTTATTCAGGTTGAGCTGTGTAGACTGGGTAGCTTTTAGGACAAGGTTGGTTTTCAAGTTATGAAGGGGTCTCCCCAGCAAAACAGCAGTCTTTTCACTAAAGGTATTGCATCAAGGTATATCAGCAAGAGTGATGTATTGTTTGTGCAGGGCTTTCACTGAGACTTGGTTGGCTTTAGCCTCAGAAATAATTCAGGTAGATAAGGTCTCCAGGGCATTTGGTGATCTGTTTTGGGGCAGTTTAAGAAGTTGTTATCCTTGACTGCCTGCTCCAGTAATCTCTAGCAGAGGCTGAAACCAACACAGAGGGAAGTGTGTCCACTCCTTTGTGACCACAGTTGGCAGCTGTGCTTCTGCCAAGGGGGTTGGTGAGTACAGATGATATGCTGGGGTGTGACCTCCCCAGCTCCCATTCCCAATTCCTATGGGCATCTTCTTAGCAAAGGGGGGACTTAACTCCTTCATCTGCTTTAACCAAATCCAGTGGGAGTTGGAGCAGTGAGTGCACTGTGTTGGCAGATTCTGAAAGGGATTAGTTTAAGTCTCCTTGAAGCTGTGTGCTCTGAAGCTATTATAGGCAACCTTCTCATGGTTAAAAACCAAGGAACAAGCCGCTGCTTACCAAGGAAAATATACCCCCTCTCCCAAACCCTCAAACTCAAACAACCCACAGAATGGCGCCTTTGTATGTGGTGTGTTTGATGTGATGTATACTAGCATTTGGGAAACAAGATTTATTCATAGTCAAAACTTTTTGAGCTTATATATTCAGTCTATTTGGTATTTGAGAAAAGTAGTTTACCTATTCATACTTGCTTTAACATATGATAAAATGAGTATTTTTTATTGTGAATTTAGAATTTGAAACAGAAGCAGGTTGTTGTTCCATAAGTGTAGGATTTGTCTATTTTTAATCTAATTTTTAAAAATTTAAAAAAAAAAAGATTATATTTTTCAAGGAAGCCCTTTCATTGTGTTGATTTTTAACTATGCATTGAGTATGTCTTAAGATATGTCTTTCTCCAGCAGCTGCCTAATGGCTTCATTCACTAGTTCTGATAGAAGCTCATTCTAAGTGGTATCATAGCTATGATTGCTAATCATGCTGCACCTTTTTTTTTTCTTTTTTTTTTAGCAGAAACATTCAATTTTAAACTGCTTACATTCCAAAAATCGTATCCTTGTACCAAAGCCATGAGCTGGTCCTACAGCACTAAAAACTTCAGTCTTTGTTTGGTAAAAGATCAGCATAAAATTTTGTAGTAATTTGGCGTGAGTTCAGCCTAAAGTTTTAATATCTGAGTAATTTTGACTGGCTATTGTGTTGCTTGGTGCTTAACTAAAGTTTAAAAGAGCAGATTGAGTTCTCTTTTGCTTAGCTGTCACGAATTCTTTATCAATCTCTATGGACAAGATGTTTTGTGTTGTGGGATGCTTGCTATATGTAAAGACCTCTCAATGTCAATTATTTAATTGTATTTACCATATTTAAAGGAATACTCTCTCATTTTAAATGCATTCAGTTCAGGATTACATACCACTAATCTTTGAGACTGCTGTGATTGTAGAGTTTTGTTCCCACTTTTATATCCCATGTACATGTTATTGTGCACTGTCTGGCTTTGTCATTCTCTGTTCCCTTTTTGCATGTTGTAGTTTCAGTCTGATGAAGAGTTTGATGCACACTCTGAAAAACTGCACAGTACTAGCATCTTGTATTAAAAATAGACACTGAGGGCAAGTATGCAGATAATCACAAAGTGTTTGCTTTCAAGTTTTGCTTTGAGAAAGATCAGGAGCTTTAGCTGTTTCAGATGGGAAGAAAAACCTTTCTCCTATGGGTTGCTGCTAACATCTTCCATTGAAGTGATAGTACTGTTGACCCACATATTTTGGCTTTTTCCTTTTTCTGTACAGTACATCATTCCTGGTGACTCCTTGCCATTCAAAAAATCCAGGAATAATGATAATTTGAATGCTTTTTAAATAGGAATAGGCACAATATTAATGAAAATGAAGAAAGAATGAGAAGTCTGCAAATAATGGAACCACCAAAGTGAGAAGATTGTGTTAAGTAAGATGGCTGATTTTTTTTTTTTTTAAATTCTATATTTTCTCCACTCTCCATCATTTAAAAAAGTATGAAGAAAATCTTAAGATGCTACTTATTGGTCTAGACCGTTGAATCCCATTCTTAAATACAACCAATGTTACATCTTGCTGAACATCCTTGAAAGTTTTACAGTTTCCTGGAATTTTTGGGAAAATGCTTTAACTTGAAAGGGTTTTTCTCGATTATTCTTTTTAAACTGATTGTGCTTAGAAGAGGTAAGCAACCTCATTCAGAGAATACTTCAGGACTATCCAAAGCAATTAGCATAAATTTTGTGGTTTCCAGTTAGAACTTCTCATTCCCAAGAAAAATCTATCTCATTTTTTGGTTATTATTTTGAATTGAAGCAAAAAAATTAAACTTTTAAGACTGCATTTGTAAAATAATTTCAAATATAGTTTTGTAGACTTCCAACTTCTAGTGGAGACTGGTTTGTTTAGAAGGATTCAATTTAAATTCTCTGTGGTTTTCTGAATTGGAGATTGTTCTTTGTAGGATCTGGAGCTTTCCTTGGATTCTGTAGTGTTAATATGTGCTGCTTGAATGAGTTAACACTGCTGGCAGTTCAAGTAGAAAGGAAAACCTAAGGAGAAATTATGTTCAAGTGGGTAGCCACTTGCAATATGATACCAGTCTTGAAATTCCTAGAGCCAGATTAGTATGATCTGCTTTATTCCTACAGATGCGGACCTTGGGGCTTTCTTCATTGTCAAGTGCGTGCGTTGAAGTCACAGTTCACTGCGGAGCCCTGTGTGATGTGGATGTTACATACTTTTAGCTTGAACAAGGAGGGGAAGAAATGAGAAGTGTGAATGTTTTTGTTTTCAGGCTAGTTTCTAATGTAGAGAGAGAAAGGCAATTTTACAGAGCATTTGGCATTGTTAGATGAAAAACTAAAAAAAAAAAAAGTGAAAAAAATCTGCTTACGTTTAGGAACACTGGTGCTTTATTTCCCTTTTTGTGTTTCTAGGAACATCTTAATTAAACAAGAAATCTTTCAAGCATTGCCGAAGCAATGCTGCAGGACTATTATACCTGTTTTCACTGAAACTGTACCTGCCTCTTTCTATAGCAAATTCATGAATTAAAAATTACTCTCCACTTTTTAAATGAGAAAAGGACTGTTTTAAAAGTTGTCAGTAAAGTGCTTGTATGTATCTCTATATAATTTTTTCTTGTTTTCTGCTTATATGATTATTGTTACACCTCCACTCTCTTTTGTTGTCTAATTCTGGAGCGCTCATTCCAGTTGCTTTCACTAATGCAAACAGAAGGGAAAACAGGAGAGAAACCATGGGTAAACTGAAATGGTTACTTTTCATGCTGGCTAGTTGAAATTGTTTTCTACAGGTGCTATGCTTCTTCATTTTTCTAGGATAATCAGCTGCAAGTTTGACTGCATTATGTGGCTATAAATTTGTCTGACCTAATGTATAATTTGGAGCTAGTTTTACAGTGCATTTTTGGGGCTTGTTGGAAAGTTGCTTGCAGCCTGGCTGAAGTTTTTGAGCATCTGGTTGCCAGTGCTTGAGGTTCTTGGAGTTCCTCTGAAACTGAAACTCTAGCAGGTACCAGACTGCCCTGGCACCAGGGATTTATGCTTTTTCCTGTCTTCTTTAGTATTTCTGTGACCTTCCTGCTCAGCCAGCCCTGAGGGTGGTAAGCAATTTCCCTGTGGAGACACTGGGGAAAAAAAGTGAGAAGAGACTGGCTGAAGCTTCTGACTTGTGAGCTGTGGAAGGTAATATTACTCACTGTAGCTTTAGGCTGTCAGGAGAGAGTTTGGGCTGAACTTTACATACAGATTTAGTGCTCTGAAAGGTAAATGGTTATGGTAATTGCGTCTTCAGTCCTACTTAATTTCTTTGAATGGAGTGTAGAAGTAAGGGGTATTTTTACTTCTCCTTATGCTTGCGTAGATTTTTACTATTGTCTAAATAACTTAAAAATGCCAGCATATCTGGGTTAATATTGCAAGCAATTTTTCTTTTTCTGGTTTTCCATGAGGTAAGGTTAGGATTTGGTTCCTTGGCAACTGTCCTGAATTGATACTTCTCTTGGTACCTCTCTTCCCCTTTCCTTGGCATGAACCTGCCTGCTCCTGGTTTGCCAGTCCAGCCTGATAATCCAGCAGGAACCTATTCCCTGAGGTGCCACTAAGGTGGAAGGGGGGGGCCAGGAGCAGTGCTGTGCCACAGGGAGGCAGCAGGGCCAGAGGCAATCCTGGGAACTCCAGATCTCTGGCTTTGTGGCTTAGGTGAGCATGAATACCAGCACAAAGGGTGGAGGCCAAAGTCGGTGTGGCCACAAGGTGAGGATGATGAATGTTAAATCATGCTCCTAGGTTTTCCCTTCATCTGTCATTTTGTTTACTGACAACCCTTTTAATTTTTTCCCCATCAAACATGTCTGGGTAGCTTTCTAGGGCTTCAGAGTTAAGGCTCTGTGTTTTGCTTTAGCTTGGGTTGACTGCCTGCTGTTGGTTAGGAAGAGTGCAGTGCCCAGTCCGTTTCCCTGGGCTTCCCGCAGTTACAGCTGCAGTTTAAACTTGGAAATCCTCCAGAATCCTCCATCCGCTTCTGGGGGAAGGATGCCATTTATTTAATTCTGAAACACTGTGCAATGCTTATTGCCCCTGGTCCTAGACGAACACCACGAAGTTGTGCACTCCCATATTCAGCCATATGCTGGCGTAACCAACTCAAATGCCGGTGCTCTCTGTAAGCCTCCTCTATGTGAACATCCACATGCCTCCTGTGTTATGGCTCCTGTGGCTTCTTAGACTCTTTATTAATATCATTTTTCAAGTGTTCTGACAGTTTACAGTGTTACTTTAAAGGTTTTTGCATGCTTGTACTTTTGTTGTTGTTTTTTTTCCCTATGATTTCATGTGGTAAAAGGTTAGAACTGGTAATCAAATCTACATTCCTTACTGGACTGAACTTAGAATGTATGCTTCCCCTTTTATAAATTATTTTGTACTCAGTCTATAACTTTTCTTGGATGAAATTACAAGCATGAGTGTGCTATAGTTAGTATGCCAGCATGCAGAATGTGTTTTTCCTATAGCAATTTTTTTTTAAAGTTGTCCGCCTTTAGTGTTAGGCAAATGGGGAAGTAAGTCTCTTACTGATGTTACTGATTTCATGCTGAAAGATTTGAAAAGGACAGGCTAATGAAAGAGTTGAAGTGAAACGATTTAATTTTTTTAATCAAGGTAACTTTGAGATCACTCTGGATGACTTTAGTCCTGTCTGAAGGTTTCTGCAGTCATTTCCATTAATTATTTTTGTGAAAGCAAATCTGTGGTTTTCCATTGTAGCTTAGTCAGTTCTTTTTCTTAAAAGACTGGAAATGCTACTTATTCTCATTCTAATTATATCCCTCCACTGTAATTGCATGTGTAGTATTACTAGGTGGCATTAAAGTTGATCAACAATTGCAGATTTATTCTTCATATTCTTCATGGTTTTAGGGCTCTGTTTTCTTATTTGGTCTTGACAATGTTATGTGGAGGTGTAGTCTGCTTCTTCTAATTGCACATTTATTTTTTGGGTTCCGTGTACCATTTGGTGCAAAACAGGTTGTAATTTTAACTCCCTGAGGTCTGTGTTTTGCTTGGAGTGATCAAGGAAGGATAGTGTTGTGTGACTGTTTAGCTTATTACCTGCACAGTACAGAAATTGTGGCCATCTAGGATTTTTATTGGTGACATTCTCTTTATCTGAAGGTGTTTGAAGTGGACAAGTAGTAGTAATTGAAGTAATTTTTGATAGTCCTATTAACAGAAATACATGGTTAGGGAATGCTCTATACAGCCTCTTTGTGTTACCAGCAGAGGTATTACTGTTAATGTTACCACATTTGCATTTACTAGAGCTGAGGAGTTTTTGTTGTTGTTTCTGATTGTCTTTATATATTTAATAAATAAAAAAAAAGCTATTTGCTGGTGGCCACTGTGGTCTCAGAAGTTTACTTTGTAGAAAATTAAGCAGGAAACTTATGTCATATTCAGCACTGACCTTGAGGATATAAATACACAAGCATCTGAATTTGAGAGACTGCTCTTGGGAAGCATTATTTTTTAAAAATATTTTTTTACTGGTTTAATCACCTGAATTTTAGCATTGTATTTTCTTATGGCTAAACACAGATTTTGTGGTTTAACAGAACAGACTTTGTGCTAGAACAGAATCCTTGTATAGAAACTTCACAACGATCTCGTTGCAAACTGGGAAAGTGGAATTGAAGATAGAGATTTTAAACTCTTTACTTTTTTTTTGTTTTGTTTTGTTTTAAGTAGAGTTGTATATATCTAGAGCAAACAATGGACAGATTTCGTGTTATTATTCTTTACTGTGCAGGTGAACTAGAATCTGTGGTGTTGACTTATTCTGATGGTTGAATCATTAATCTTCAATTTGCAGTTGTGGGAAATAAAGGGGTTCTCTGGTAACAGATAAACCTAGCTTAGGTTGCTAGGCTTGTCTGTACAGTCTGGATTTTGGCTGCCTTTATGGGAGGGGCTGAGAGCACTGTGACTGAGAGGTGTTAGTTGAGTTTGTGATAGCCTAACCAACATTGGCAATGGTACGTTCATGTGATGTTTAAATGTCATTTTGCCCATAATTGTCAAAAGACACAACGTTTGTTTTTTACTCATAATATGCACTGGAGATTACCTCCCAGTTAGTTATCTTGGTGTTAATGGAAACACTAACTGTTATACCAGTCATACTCCCAAGAAAATGGGATCTCTAATCTTCAGTGATGGTTGCAAAGGGGCTGTGAAGAAGGTGAGGGTAGTGTCTGGGTAGATAGAGTAGCGTGTTTTTTAAATATGGCATTCCTAACTAATAACTTTGCTACAAAGTTGCTTCTGTAGGTAGTTTTAGACTGTCCTCATCTGGAATCTTGTTGAAAGGGTTGGTTCTAGATCTTGTAAGAGAGAGATTTTACAATATTGTCTGTTACTGCTAAGTAAGGCATTACTTTAATACTTCTCGGAGATGTCAGAATAGATGCCTGCATTTTGTCACCCTTCCTGTTTAATTAATTTTTGCTTGTCATTAATTCTATGTAGATACTTTTGTTCAAGTCATGGAAGGAGGATGAGACGAGTAGGATTTATTCAAATTATTTGTGATGTTCCCATGGCTATCAATATAGTGCTTTATGAAAGCTATGAAATTTGATATAAAAACTCCCTGTTTTTAAACAAGCTTTGTAGGATTTAATACTTTCTCTCAGAGAATATCTGCAAATGAGTAGTGGAATGCATGACAGAAAGAGAGAAATAATGTTGATTACACAAATGCATTTTGTAATCTCTCATGTTACAAATGTGAACTGTCTGTGTTGGAGGTAATGGAAAACATGAAATTGCGGCTGTGGTTACAAACTTTGAAATTTAGGGGAATGGCAATTTATCTCTTTTTGAAAAGCAGTCACTATAAAATACCTAATTCTGATGAATGTGCTGGTACTGTGATTCATCTCAGGCAGCTGCTCTCTTTTGGGTCTGCAGTGGGAAAACCTCTAAGAGGGAACATTGAAGAAGTAATATTCCTCGTCACTGACTCTTACATTTTACCTGTGAAAGAAACCCCTTGAGAACATGCTTTTTTATGTTTCTCTTGATACTTTTTTTTTCTTTGACTTTTCCATCTGACTTTTGTTCTTGCAGATAATGGAGTAAAGTTTGCAAGTTACCAAGTTTCGTAACTCCTGCCCACTAGTACAAAGTCTGAGGACTTCTACTGTGAGCCGTTTTAAAAGTAAAGAGCAAAGCTAAACTATGTAACTACTAAGTTTTGTCACAGATTTAAACATGTACCTTATTTAAACTTTTGAATATTTCTAACAAAGCAATTTGTGAGGGAATTGGTATACTTGGTGTTGTTTCTGTACATCTGTAAATGTGAATGGCATTTCCTACACAAAACAAGTGTCTAATTTCCCTTCTCTAAAAATCTTCTGATCTGAGACACAAGGTAAGCTGTGGAGCAGAGCTTAAGTCAAGGAGGTAAAAGCATGAGCAGGAAGAAGGGTATAATCTACATCTGAATTGAGATGAAATTCTTGATTTTATTCTCAGATTTCAGAAGTATTTTTAATCAAAGCTTAGCTGAAAACCTTTACCTGCCCATTTTAAGCAGCAATTTTTTTGGGAAACAGGAAAACCGGATATACAGCAGGCTATGAGCCCATAATTTATGATCTAATGTAGAAGCACATATGAATGGAATAACATAAGTTAGTACAGGAAGAAAAAGTGCCATTTTTCATAGAGATTGACTCTACAGGACAGTGTTAACTTTGTAAACATTTTAGCGAAGGTCAGTGTTAGCCAAGCAGTGATTTATAGGGAATGGCATAATTTATTTATTTTTTTTAAACCCAAAATAAGGTTTAATTTCTATCTGTATTTGCTTATTACTTGCTGGTGTTTCTTCCACTCCTTCCTGGTTCCTCCCCCCTCCCCCCACCCTGCAAGCATTCCAAAGATAGCCCAGAAATACTCTTGGGTAAAATCAACTTGAAGGCTCTGAAGCGCTTGTTGTAAGGAAGAGATTAGATTTGTTTGGACAAGAATGTAGAGTTGAGTTGCTCATAGCATGGTGTCACGCAAGTGCATGTAAATTGTTCTAGCAAACAAAGTTGGACACATTTTATTTTACATGTGATGTTCTGTTTCTATAAGTAGCCTATGTTGGAGATAGTAGAAAACATCAGACAATTTCAGATGCTTGTAAGCCGTGTTTATAAATTCCAAAAGTTGTACTGGGGGTAGCTTGTTTTGTTTGTTTTCTTTTGGACTTTTTTTAATCCTTTTTGTTTTTCTGTTTTGAGAATAGTGGTTAATTTTTTTAGGAAAAAACCTTTTGTGTGATTATGTGTCCACTAATTATAAATGCAACAGTAACTTGACACTTAACCACGAAATAAATATGCTTTGCCAGATGTTTAAACAGTGTGATTTTTGCAGGTGTTGCACATGTGAGTGATATGTTTTTTTCTGTTGACACAGAGTCTTGGGTGGTAGTCTTAAATACAGTTAGGTACGACCTCAAGGAAAGTATGAAAACCAAGAACATAATTTTTCTGATACATAACACACGTATTTTCTTGTATTTTCTGACTGAACTTCAATTTGTTTTGGAATTTCAAGCTTTGTATGTGCAGCAACTTGCTTGAAAGCTGAGTCCGACTTACTTGCAGAAGCACGTCCCTTTCCTTTGTCAGTAACCACTGATCAAGTGCAGTAAAATGCATCAGAGAAGCTTTAAGGAGGAATGCTTTGGTTCTCCCCACCTTGCACAAAATCATCTTTTTCTTCTCAAGCCATTTAAGTGTAGGCCTGAAGGGATTTCTGGTGTTTCCAAGTTGTCTTTTTCTGAATAGCTGATGGTGGGTTGTTGCCTGCTGCAGTGGGGTTTAAACTCTCTGTTGGAAGAGATTGTACAGCCTTGATTGAAAGCTGTAGATGTTTGTCAGTGTATGGTAGGTATTTCCTTCTGATAGCTCAACCCATGAGAATTTGGGGGGTCTTTAGGAAGGTGGGTGGCAAGAAGAGTCATTGGCTGGGTTAATGCTCAGGGGAGCTCTCCTCAGCTTCCGCATCTTAGGCTCTTAGGCTTGCTGTGGAGCAGAAATTTTATATGTGCTTGGTGCTTTATTTTTTTGACACAGAGGAAGCTGCTTCATTTTTTTCCCATTTCAGTAAAAACTGTACAGTCTGGGGGAAGTTCTTGTCTCCTTGTTCTTTGTCTTTTCACCATGCTGTTGTGTATCAGTTGGCTTGAGCTTGTCAGATTGTCTCTGTGTCTCCTTAGCTTGATGGTTTCTCCTCCTGCCTTGATCCATTCTTTCTTTTCCTCCTTTGCTTTGAGGGAATCAAAATAAGCTTAAAAATCCCAAAACGTCTAATTTTCTAATTATATATATATATAATATTTGCCTGGTTTGCTGCTTTAGTGTTGTTGTTTTTGGGGTTGTCGTTTATCTGTTTGTTTTCGTTTTCCCTGCCACTGCGTTTCTCCCAAGGCCCGCTCCAAGGACCACCGCCCGCCGCTTTCCGAGCATCTTCCCGAGCCGTGCGGGGCTCTGCCGGCCGGGAGGTGGCGGTGGAGAACACGCAGGAGCGGCGGGCGCTGGCTCAGCCCGCCTCCCGCGGCCCCAGCGCGGCCACCGCTCCGCTCCCTCCCGCCTGCTCCCGAGAAAGGGCGCTTAAAAAGCTTTGGTGTATGCAGTGTTTTGTTTATTTCTTTGTTTGTTTTTAATTATTATTATTTAAAAAAAAATTATTCTTTTTTCTCAGTTAGCGTGTTTTGAGATGTTACTAGCCCAAACTAGGGAGAAGAGAGGTAATACATCAGCAATGTGTACACCTATGTCTTAGTAAACATATTCTCCTAAAGCCAGAGTACAGCATAGGCTAATAGTGACTGGTCTGTTTAAGGTTGTGAGAGCTTTTCTCTCCTGAATTCCTGGTCTGTTCTTATCTGTTCCTTATCTGGCAAAATTGGAGTTGCTTGCATTTCATTTAACCAGCCATTCTCTTTTCCCGTATTTTGTAGAAATTCATGAGTTGGAGGTGTGAAGCTGAAGAAATGTTAAAAATTAAGGAAAGCCCGTCAGCTTTATTGGAAAGCTGATGTAGCTGAAACAGTTGGGAGTTTGAATGTGCAATTGTAGCAGTGAAGTACCTCCTCCCCTCCCACTCCTATCTTCATGCTGTCATGAAAATGTAAATTTTATTTGACCAATTTAGAAGCCTGTGCAACTAACTTGTGCTGTATGAGTACTAGTTCTCACACCCTGTCTTTCCCAAGCCCACAGCATGCTTGGCAAAGGCCATTCTGCACAATGTGATACAGAGTGACATCCCTTGCTCCGTACGTCAGACATGTATCTGGCTGGTGGCAAGGGCTCCCTATCAAAATGTGCCTGGTAGCTGAGATCATCACGCTGTGCTACTTTTAAATTCAAATTTTTGAATTCTGTTGCTGGTCTAAGGATGGGCACAGGGAATGAGACATCAGTGGCGTAGGACTGCTGTCGTCTGTGTGGCAGGATTCCCATGGCCTTTGCAAGAGCCTGTGACTTAGGTGTGCGCCTACACCTCCAAAGCATGGGACAGGGCTGGAGCCAACCTCCTCAGCCTTTGGTGGGTCAATTGCAATGGGGTCTCCTCTGACTGTCCAGATACTTCTTAATTATCTTAAATCAATAGGGCCACGAACACTAACTTTTAAAACATTTTGCTTATCAAAATAAGCAAAATATATATGATTCAGTATTTTGCAATCAATTCAAGAAACAGTATATACAAACAGTAACTTCAGTGCTGACTTGAATAGAAGTGTTAGTTGTATATGTTGAGTAGTTGTCTGGCTCCTGGGACACTGGAAATAGTTTCCTATTCAAAGTCATAATTAGCATAACTTGTTACTATTTAATAATTGTAATGTCTTATGTTTCCTGTCATCTGTACCTAGTGTTGAATCACTTATCTACAGACGAACAAAGCAGTTTCGTTTTTGTAGTTTCCCTTTTCTGCTTCTTTCCCTCCATTTTGAAGCTCTGAAGTGCTTTAAAAGGCTTTTCTGGAAAATCAATTTGCTGTTTGTGTTGGTTTAATGCTTAACACTCGCTGTGTGTCCTTTGTACCGGCAGCTGTGGAATGCTCTGCTGCAGTTGAATTTGTGCACTTTCTTACCCGCTTAATACAGGGGGAGGAAGGGATTTAGGTTTGTTTTCAAGTATTTTAATTTTTGGAAAGAACATTTCAAGAGTAACATTTCCATAGTTCTGTGCACAAAGATTTTATCCAATCTTTTACAACTCTTCTGATGTTGCAGTTTGATAATTAATATTACATTCCACTTAGTAAAGTTGCAACTGCTTTAGAACAGTTTTAAATCAGAAGTGCTACTGCATTTGTATTGCTACCTGTCCCCTGTGTTACAGTGAAACCTGAGATAAGAAGGAATAGAAGTTGAAGTGTGCTAAGTATTGCAAAAGTTAAGTGATACAGTTTATTTTCTTGATTGTTCTTGATGTTGTTTGTTTTCCACACTGTGGGGAAGAGTGAGCTATCACTCCGAAAACATGCTAATTAATACTTGTCATACTTTGTATGGTACAGCAAGATTGATAGGCCTCTTTGTGAACTTGCTATTTATATATGTCTTTTCAGGGACTTGCTCATGTAAAATCTACTTTGTCAAAAGGAGAAGAGGAAGCTCAGGGATAAGATTTTTGGGGGCTTTTTCCCCCTCCATTAAACTTGTTTTCAAAAGTAGAAAGATAATCAGTAGGAAGCAGCTTTTTTTTTTTTTTTTTTCTTCTTAAAAACTGTTTTTTCCAAATTTCCAGCAGCTTCTAAATATAAATCTTGATGATGATTCCACAAGGACCATCAAATACTTCGAAGCAGTTACTGTCCTTTTGAAATCCATACCAGGAGACAACAGGACAAGCAAACCTTGTAGTTGTTGGTGTGTATCTTGGGACTAGCTGAGCATGTAACTGTGAGGAACAAATGCCTAGTGGCAAGGCTTTGAAGAATGTTGTAAGAGACGTTAGTTAATTTAAATTGAATTTAATTTGGCAATTGATAAAGGACATTTCACAACATGTTGATAAAGAAGGAAACAAGCTTTCTTTA
The DNA here is from genome assembly GCA_035583185.1 of Anabacerthia variegaticeps. Taxonomy (NCBI): domain Eukaryota; kingdom Metazoa; phylum Chordata; class Aves; order Passeriformes; family Furnariidae; genus Anabacerthia; species Anabacerthia variegaticeps. The sequence continues at coordinate 60,778,261 of JAWWEW010000112.1, forward strand.
CAGGTATGCAAAATCGCAAGTGAGGAAATGAAAATTAGTTAAAAAAAAAGTGAAAAAAAGCTAAATATTAACTGTGACTCTGGTTGCAATTCCTTCAAGGAATTTAGTGAATTTGCTAAAAATGGAAGTCATGCATTTGAGCTACTGGAAAGAATTCTATGTGTCAGAGGTACTCTTCTGAGTGCTCTTAGGCTGGATGAAACTTGCAGGGTAGAAGCAAAGACCATGAAGGCAAAAATGCCTGTAGAGAAGTTTTACCAGTAAAATAAGTTTTGAGCTGAGGGACTATTATTGGTGGCTGCTAACAAATAGGAAGAGTTTGTGTCTGAGATAAGGCTGGAACATTTCCAAAAACTCATGGTGTGGAGGCATATGTGTGTATGGAAATGTACCTTAGACATTAATTGATTTCAATACTAGTTGTTGTCATCCAAATGAGCAATTTATGAGATTTTTTGTCTCTTGATGCATAGTTACTTCTTTTTTTCAAGGGTTATGTCAGGAGAGGATTTCATCCGGTGCATGCAAGAGGTCCTAAGGTATAAATAGAACAAATGTGTGGTATTGAGACACAGAGCTGTATGCTAATAAGGGTGAGATTGGATTTTGAAGGACCATTTTTCTGACCTCTGATGTGCCTGCAGAGAGACACTGCACACACTTATGTGGTGTTTTGAAATAATCAGGTCTGTGAAATAATACATTTAAAGCATTACGGTGTTGGAGTGAGACTGCCAGGATGTTTCAGTCCACAAATGCCTTGTCAGCATTGTCTAATGGAGCTCTGGTGCTAGGAGAAAAACAGGTTTTGGCTGAGAGCAATTATAATATAGTTAACGAGGAGGGTGCAGCTTAAAGTCAGACCTTGAGGGTAGAGTCCACTGTAATAGGATTTTCAAAGTATGTCAGAAGATATGAGAGAAAAGATATCCTATTGATAGAGGCTTTCATAGCAGTTAATCAAAGGAGGTAGTTACCGTGAAGAGCAGCTGCTTATACAGAGTGCTTTCAAAGACAAATGAAGAAGTCGAACTGTGTGATGAAGGATAATGCTGCACTGCCCTTTAAGCTGGGGGGAGTGGCTCTTTAACGTGTTATTAACAGTCCTTCTGAGGTCAGATAGTGAAGAAAAAGTATTAAACCGAAGATGGCCTAGCTTAATAATAGCCACTACGTTCACATACCATGGAATTTAGAGATGTTGGTATATAATGGCTATGGACTGATATCTAGGTAGCTTTGTACTGAAGACATACTCTTTAAGATGCAAGGAGCAAAATATTTTTTAAGTTTTTTTATTCAAATTTGGAATATCCTTAGAAGTGTTTTGATAGTATGGGGAGAGGAATAAAGCAAGAACTCAAGTTATCGTTGTGTATTCAATTACTTTGGTTTTTGGTTGTTTTTGTGAGATGATGTGAATAATAGTTTTGTTTTGTTTTGGTTTTTTTTTTGGTGTGTGGTTTTTTTGTTTTTTTTTTTTTTTTTGTTTTGTTTTTAATAAATAAAGGTTTTATGGTAGGTTCTGCCTTTTTCTTCCTGTAAACAGAGTTTCTATAATCTCTTCTCATTAGTGAGAGGAGTCTGTCTTACAAATGATTATGAAAGGTTTTTTTCCTATAAACTTGGAGAATGTAGTTAGGAGATTCACAAACCTGTGTCCTTCAGAGCCTTTGCAGCAAAGTGAGTGAATTCAAGGAGAGGAACACTGAAAAGCTTTTAATCCCTGGGGAGAGATTTCATGGCAGCATTTGCTGTGCTGCTAGTCCACTTGTAGTCATCAGTGCTATCTTCAAGGCTGCTGAAAACATGTTGCATTAATTTTATTGAGACCATAAGTTAAATGGGCCAAAGTTACAGCTGAAATCAGTTGTGGAACGCCTGTGTTCTCTCTCCTAGAAAATGGAGTTTATGGTAGTTATAGGGGACTGTTTTCCTATGGTGCCTACAGCCCCAAAGGAGTCACAGTTCAGAGTTACATTTTTAAGTGAAATATGGTTATGGATGTTTTGAACTGCTATAATTCAGCTCTGCAAAAACAATGACAAACAGCAAATTGTGATGGTGTCTGCTGTTGTTTAGAATACTGATAACCTGACACCTCTGAGAAAGGCCCAGAGCAGGGTAATACAGTACAGTTCTAGAGGAGTTACCACTGGAATATTTGGTGGCAGGGTGTCCATGTATCTGTCACTTCAACTATTCTTTCAGTGCAAAAAAGTAGTTTGCTATTTTGGAGAAAATACTTTCATTATTGCAACAAAATTATTTCCACTAGGGTATCTCTGTATATTAAAACCTTGACTACCTAAAGTTTGCTTTCATTATAGTGTTACCTACTGCTTTATTTGCCAAATATATGCAAAACAGTAGTCTATTCTCTCTATTGGTCTATTCTACTCTATTCTGTAGTTGTGTTATTCTGTGGTTAGGGCAGGATGGTAGAGTGTCCTGTCCGGTTGGTTCTGTTAGAAGGAGAAGAAATCAATGGAATTAGGAGGGAAATGGTAGCCACCTTCAGATAAAGTTAACCTGTCCGTTTGCAAGATTTTCTCTCAGATGCTTGTTGCATGTAGCAGAACATGTAAACAGATGGGATTGCCAGGTTCACTTCAGTGGTGGCTGATAGCATGCCTCAGCATGAATTCTTGAAATTCTTCTGCTAGTCACTGTGAAAATATGAAAAAATATAGCGCTTAGTAGCCAAGCAACATAAAGTTGACCTTCTGTTATTTGTACTTTGATCTCTTATATAAACCAGTTGATTGTAATAGGAAATGAAGTAAAGTTTTTTAAACCTTAATCCTGGAGAGAGTATACATGTTCCAAAGGCAATCTTTAAGGATTGTCAGCAATGTTTGTTTTTGTCACGTGATAGAGGAAGAAATATAATGAAATAGCTGAAAACTGCATATCTTTGCTGAGATCAATTATGTCTCAGACCATGGAAATACCAAGAGATTTGTGTTAGTGTTGCTACCCTTTGAAAAGGGCAAGTGATCTACTTAATTTTTAAAACATAGTGAGCCTACAGTTTTTTTGAACTTGGACCAAGAAGTATGTGTAGTTGACACTACACCGCCTAGAAGATACTTTCCTGTCTACAAACTAATGGAAAGCAGGAGTGACTTCCCCCCCCTCCAGTAAATAAAAATGTCATGTTCTGCAAAGTCCAGCAAAATGTGCTATAGAGTAGCAGACATTTAATTGTGATTTATGGGGGAAGACTGTGTTCGTCAGTCTTGAGTATATGGAAATAGAGAAGTGTGCTCCCTACACAAAATGTATGTACCTTGGAACTGAAAGCTTTTATTAGATAGGTCCAACACCACTTACTTTTGTACTTGATAGGAGACCTTCCAATTATGACTTTTGACAGTCTTTTAAAATGCAAGTGAAATGGGAATGGTAGAAAAATTAATTGACCAAATACTACCTTTTAATATTATGGTGCGCTTACATTATGATCTTGCTAGTTGCATTACTTGAGAGGTGAAACAGGTGAGTAGATCACAAATGTAACTGTTCTGTCATGCTGTATTTTCAAGTTAAGACAAAAAGAGGTGACAAGGCTCATTAGCAAAATACCCCCCTCCCCCCCCTTTTTATGTACCTGGTGTCATAGTTTGATTCCGCAGCGAACTAACAAACCAAACCTATTGTGACTTTATTCAATTACTTCCTCTGAACAATTTTTTTGAGATTCATTATTGAAGTCTAACATACCACTAGTTATGGATTTTTTGAGCAATATTGGAAGACTCACTAAAAAGTTCATGCAACCTTCGAAAATTTTGTTTTGAGAAATGACTTTGTGTTCTGTATTCAAATACTAGTGATTGTATTTTGTCATGTACTTTTCTCCCCTGAATACATCAGTCAAAACATTTGTGTAAATACATTGGAACAGACTACAGTAATTTTTTTACCTATAGATGAGGGTTTAGCTTTAAATTGTTGATTTAAATTGTGTCTCTGAACAGATTTTTTTTTCATCATTAGAACAAAACAAAAAACCTCAAACCTTATATGACTTGAAACACTTCAACAGTTATGTTTATCACTGTAGACTGTACATCATTAACATCTTCAGATATATAGGTGTTAAGGTAGGAAAATGATGTTCGCCTTGTACCGTCATTTAGTAAAAAACCCTTTTTGCCTTCATACTTACCCTCCCCTCTAACTCTCCTCTCCTCCAAGTTGGTCTCTATCCATTATGAGAATATGTCAATTAATCATTGTATGCAGATTTGCAGAGAGCATTCTGCTTGTGGTGAAGCAGAGAACATTCTTCACATGGAAAGAAGTGAAGGAGGAAGATACCTCAAAAGAAATACACTTTCAGTTTCAAGTTGACATTTTGTATTCAAGTCAGCTTTAAACTGGGTTGAGGTTTTTAATTGTTCACTCTGAATTTTATTTAATTATAATAATAATTAAATAGCTAAAGAATAGCTAACTGTTAAACTATCCTAGCTAACATAGTAGTTAGCTTGCTGACTGTTGTACGCCTTGCCACATTGTCTCTTTTTCCTTGTTTCTCTTGCACTGTATACTTCTGGTACCACTGAGTGAAGATGCTAACAGAGAGCAAAGCTTCCCACCAGTTATTCATAACACTGGTATAATGATATATTTGTTTTATGCAATATGCTTCTAGCTATGTTTAACTTTCCTCTATTTTTAGAGATAGTGCTTAGAACATTTTAAATAAGCTTAGAACCAGATTTCTTCATCCAACATTGTATAACTGAACCCTTTAAAATTAGCAGAATATATTCCAATAGAATTGAAGAAACACCTGTGGCAAGTGCCTGAGTGTGTAGATATATTTATCTCCCTCTAACTACAAAAGATATACATCAGAAATGTACTTGAATGTATCATGTCTGTGGTTCATGTGCCTGTTATAAAATGGAGAAAGCATAAACTGAGAGATGTTGCTGATTGTCCTCTCAGATAATGAATTGTCTTGTATTTTTTGGTCTTTTGTTAGCTTGTTTAGTGAGTCAGATTCCTTTTCTCTGCTCAATCTAAAAGCTTAGGAGGTTGAAAAATAATCTCTCAGCATGCCATTAATGGGCTTGTCCTTGGTACAGATGCTTTAAAAATGTGTTTTTAAAATTCATGGAATCTTTAATACAGAATTGCTGCTGTTGAGCCTATCCTTTAGTAGGAGTTAGGGAACTTCACACGTTCTGTCACTGGCGCAATTAAGCTTTTTGATACTTGGCTTATCTGAGCAGCAAAGTTGTCCGTTTTCATTTGTAAAATAGCTGTGACTAAAGGTAATCTTTTGGGGAAAGGTTAAAAGTTCCTTACAGTAGGAGCTGTAGCATCTTTCCACACAGCTGTAATATTTGTTGAAAGGAATTAATATTTGCTTCTGGTGGAATCCTTGAAGTTCACTTGTTCTCATGGTGAATTAATAAAGAGCCAGGGAGACTAGTCTGGCTGCTACTTATCACAGTTGGGTGAATACAATCTCCAGCTGTTAGTTCCACCTTCCAGCTCTCAAATCCTTTAGTTTTACCTGACTGCTCTGCCCTAAACCTGTGAAATATAGATTTTAAAAAAATAAAAGTTAGCCTTTTTTTCATTTCTGAAAAGAAAATCTGGCATAGGGAACACTTGCACTTTTGTTCTTGTGGCATAGATTAGGAAATCGGATTTAAGTGATTTAGTAACAGTGAGGTAAGGACCAGTGATGAAGGCAGGATGGGCATTTTACAATGCAGGTGTAGAGTATGTAGAGACAGGTATACTGAAGTCAGGCCACCTTCCTTGCTATTTCTTCCTGAAAAGATCTACTCCCAGTGACGATCTTCTGGATGATTTTACTGTTCTGTACTTACCTGTTTGAACTTCTGTTTTTCCTTTAGTGAAGAGCATGAAAGAACTTGTAGGGCTACAACAGGAAAGATTTCTATCGCATATAAATGGGTCTTCCCTCTATAACAGCAACGATCCTAACATAGAAAGTTTTATGAGAGTAGGAAATTTACGGGGGACATGGTGGTACTGGTGGAGAAGGAGCCTGAAGAAAGTTTTCTGTTGTAATAAAAACCTTTTGTTTGTATGTACTATGTATTGCTGCCAGAAAGGGGAGGTTTTGACTTCTGTCGTACTTATTTGTGTTGTTTCTCTGATGCTGGTGGAAGAATGAGTGTCTGAGAACAGGGCCAACATTTCAGGGACAGTACCTGTACCTATTGTTGGCTTCACCAGACCTAAGGCAGTTTTAGTCTAGATCTCAACAGGCTTGAATGCTTGTCAGTGTTGTTTTCCTTTTATTCAAATTTGGCAACTAATGCATTCGAAGACATGCTGGCAGATCACCTAATTGAGGATTTTGTATTTACTTGGTTAGAAAGATGTGCTGAAATAAGATGTGCTTGACAGATTGGTTGCAGACCTCCTAGAGAGAGAGATGCCATTATCAGTGGTTTAAATCACAAGTTGTAAGAATGTATAGCATAGTTGTAAATATGGATATATTTCCACCGCCTCTCAAAGTCTATTTAAGGCATGATCTCAGAAACTGAAAAAGAAGATATTGGCACTTTTCTGGTAAGAGGGGCAATTTAATTATTGAGATCTGTAGTAATTGTTAAGTTTAACCTATGTTATTTCCATTAGGGTATCTTGTGCTCTGGATGAGTGTTGTGAACTGGGAATCAGAAGTGGTAGATGTAAGAATTCATGGTCTGCAAGCACATAAGGTATTGTCTAAATTTATCCAATCGTTTCTCAGTTTGATGACTTCAGGGAAGTTGGGAGCTGTTTGAGGAATAAGACTAAAAGTCTTGGGGAATACCTTTGGAGGTCGAACCTCCTGTTTGTGCAGACTGAAGTTATTTTTCTTTTGTTACATAGTTTCAAAGGAGAATTAGTATGTAATGCTGAGCTTGACAGCCAATTATTTGTTCTTGTGGGATAGCTACATGGAATTGACTAATTGTTAATGAGGCTACTTATTCTTGCTTTTACTTTACAGTTTCTTTGTAATAGCTGCTGGCAAGAGTTTTAGGATGTTTCATACTCCTAATGAATATAGATAAATAAGAAGGTATTCGCAGTCTTGATTTGGCTTCAGAAACTAACCAGACCAGGATGTAGAAAGCTACTTTGTGCAAGTCTAAGACTTGCCTGCAATAAATAAAAGCAACTAGACAAAACTATTTTGAATTTCTGTGACATTTACTTACAGTAAGTTTTCATGAAAACTTTATTTCTGTCCTAGATGTGATGGGATACTGGGCTTTTTACTTTGAGATCACAACTGCATATGTGGTCCTGGTTTCGGTAGTCAAAAACTTAACACACGGCATGGAAAATGAGATAATGCAACATCCCGGAACGGTTAATCCAAATTTATGTTCAATTGTAGAAGAATGAAAGAACAAATACACAAAGAGAGGCTGAATCATTCTCTTGGTTTTGTAAATAGAATCTTTCCAGAAGCTGTGTTAATGTGTCACATGTAGAGCTTTTGTCTTTGAGTTCTCCTGTTGTTTTAGATTTTAAGGAGTAAGTGAATGAATCTTGCTGTTATTCTCATGACTGGAAGTACTACATTGTAATTAAAAATTCTGCTTGCATAAACCAAACCATTTGGATGCGAGTGGATAATGAGATGTCCAACTTCTTAATAAACTTTTATCACAGATTAAATCAGTATTGTTCAAATACATCCTAGGTTTTCCACATACCACCTACCATGAACTATTAAAACCTGATAGTTTTCCTGTAGGTTTTTTCCTTTTTGAGTCTAGGAGGAGAAAACAATTAATGATCATGTTTTGTCAAAAAGTCCAAGCAGTTATGAAACAGTTATCTGTATAGATATTTGGAGAGTGAAGAGGAACTAGTGTTGATTCACAGATGCCATAATTGCCTCACATAGAGCATAATTTCCTTCTTTTTTTTTTCTTCCTTCATTATTCCCCCAGGCCTCGCAAAATTGTTTTGTATCTTGAAAAATGTTTAATGGAACCTATTAAGAAATAATATCTTTTGTGTAGGAGCTCCACTGCTGTCACAGGATACCATCAATGAACGAAAATCACTGAGATCAAAGTCTGGTTCTAAATATTTAAAAACAACTTCTAAGAGCATCAATTTTATTTATTTATTTTAAATTAAGATGATTTGATATAAAGAGGATCTTAATGGGACAAAATGTCAGTTTGAGACTTTCTGGATAAGTTTAGGCTGTTAAGAGTCATTCATGTTCCTTCAAATTTTAAAGTAGTCTGGCTAACTGTTGCAGCTGAATTAATACTTCAGTTATTACAGATAATTAGACCTTATAAACTGTGACAGTAGTACTGGATACAGTGTTCTTCATTGTGATGTCATTTTGGAGAAGGAAAGGAATTTCTGAATGTTTGCATCTTTTTTTTTTCTTAAAAAACAAAAGGCTAATTTGGGATGAAGTGCAGGTGATGTTTGACTGTTCTTCTAGAAATTACTGAATATGAGGAGGTTATGTTGTGTCCAATCTGTTGAAAGGTACATGGCAATTTCTGTTTCAGAGAGTTCTGGTTGTCCCTCGGTTAGTTTGCTTTTAGTATTTAGGAAAGGAAATGCAGGTCAACAGTGTTTTTCTCGCTAGGTAGGCCTGAATGAAAACGTGTAAGGCTTTCTACCCATCTTTTGTAGTCTGAGGTTGAGGGACACTGTAGTTGGAGAGGGCAGCATCTGCCATGCCCTCCATTCTGCTATGCTTCCCTCAGAAAAATAGAAAATCAATAGTAAAATAAGGTTTTATGTCTTTCTCCTTCTGAGCACTTTGTGTTCAACTTCCTTGTGTATCTAAAGGTGTTTGAGTAAATTGTCACAGCCTAAGATAGGGCATGAACTTCAAGCATGCCAATGACTGTAGCAACTGTATACTTGGTGTGTGCTGTGATACATGAGGAAAGAATGTAGTTGCCTAAGTTATGTTGAAACAGGATTTAAGGGATAGTCAAGGAAGCAGGAACAGAGCTGGAAACTGTTTCCTTCCTTGTAATGTAGGACAGTGTTGAAGAGGAGCTACTGAACAGCAGCAAGGAAGGAGGGAAGGCCTGTGCCCATGCTTGTTGTGCCTGATTCGTGGCCATTTGTTAACAATATCATTCACCCCTTTTCTTTTTTCAGTCAGTTTTATATTGCCTACATATAGTTGGTGCCTTCTGCCTTGTCTTGATTGACATTTTACCAGGTCTACTGGCTAGTAGCTGACTGCTGTTTTCCAGCTATGAAAATGCAATGGGATATGCATTTGTATAATATTTGAATTCTGCTAAGGACTTGTGAAATTGAGAAAGTGTTCCCTTGTGTTTTGCCTTTAACCCCACAGTTAATTATTGTACTCTTTTTTAAAAGGAATATTCCTGAATGCTTTGGTGATGTACTAGCAGCCAGTTATTGAGTGAAGAATTTCCATTGGTGTCATCAGAATTTCACTCCCTATGCAGGATTCTGAAAAGCATCAAGACTTACAATATTTTAGTGGTTGAGTATGTTTCTCTACTTTTCTGGTTCTTTACAGTGTTCGTGAACAGTTGAAATATTTGTGGTTTTAAAAAAAGTTTATAGTTCTGTTTTAAATAATTTCAAATGTTAGTGGATGCTTCAAAATTAAGAAGTGCAAGATTAAATGTTCTATCTGATAGATACAACAGCACTGTGTGACGGGGAGGTAATAAAATACTAAAGAGGTGCTTAGCATTCCATGTATACTTACTTAATCTGTATGACTGTATGACTGCCAGATGTTTCAAGGGAGTCATCTTTCTGAAGTTTGACTCCTCTCATGAGCTTTTCAGTTAAGGGAAATGGTCTGTGTCGTTACCCTTTGATTGTATGTATTGCACTTGACATAACAAGGCAATTAAATTATTGACAATGCTTTTTTAATGTCAAAGTATTGTGCCAGAAACAAACCCCCCTTGTTTGGGGATATAGATATGTTTCTTTGCAAGCTAGTGTAAGAGTGGCAATACATAGAGCTATTCTGTCTGCAGGAACTTAGGGAAATCCTGGAGGGTGCATACAGCATTATTCTACACTTGGCCAACAGGAGGTAAATAACAGTTAAAAGGAAGAGTGGTTTTATAGTCATAAAAAGCAGTGGTGGTAGTTTTCATGCTATGTGTAACAGAAGGTGTTTAATTAGGTTGCAAGTTTGCAGTGGGGTTTTTTGGCAATTTGTTTCTCATCAAGTCATAAATGCCTTTCTTCATGTAAAACTAAAGCTATTTTTGTTTGCGGTTTAATGAGCTACAGCTTATGCAAAAACAAACCCACGTTACTTCACTTTTATCTGAATGACAATAAAGAATTGTTCCCCTCCACCCTGGATTACTACTACTGGGATACCTGGTTTTTACCAAGCATATATTGAGGTACAAGAGTTTTGTGTGGACTGTGTGTGCAATCAGGTAAGTGGTACATATGGGAAATGGATGTTGTTGCAGGGACCTGCCTCTTAAGCAAACTCATCTCTTACTTTACTAGTAAAATATAAATACATATTTTTTTTTTTACATGTTACATAAAGATATGTGTTATAAATCAAGGTAAGAGAAGGTGATAGGTTGGTTAGTAGAATATCTTTTATGCGGTAGAATACACCTATTTTTGGAACATTTACTGTCTTTTCAGTTGGGGTTCATCTGGCAAAATTTTCAGGTTTAGGGTATCAAAACAATTTTGAAAAGGAAAAGGCTACAGAACACCTCTTCAGAATTGATAAATACAGATTGGTGTTTTGCAGATTGTACTTTCTGTCCTGAAATTTAAGTTAATGGATTACCCGGTTAATAAAGCTACCTGGTACCTTACCCTGGCCTTGCTGTTGACCATGAGTGGAAAGAGAACACATTAAGTGACAGCAGTCGTGCGAGATCCTCTGCTCCATCAGCTAGTGTTGATGTTTGGTACTTTTCCATTAGCTGGAAGGGCAGATACGGCTGTCATAGCACTGAATGCTTGACTCTACATTTTTATCTCCATGATAGGAAAGTGCCTCAGAGAATAGAAACAAGTAGAGTGCTATGTGAAGTGTGTCTTGCACAGTGTATCCCTGACCTTACTGTGTAGATTCCCTGAGTCTGAGCCAGCCCACTCCAAGGGTGCTTTGACTGAGCTGTGCCTGTACTAAGGTTTATTCTGTGTATGCAAGGTTTGTGTAAGGCACTACAGAATAAACAGTGGGATGAAGTTTTGGTCAGCCTTTACCATTTCTCTACTTGCAATTACTTCATTGAAGCAACTTTTTTTTTTTTTTTTTTTTTTAACTTTCTTGCTTCTTTTGAGTGTCTTTGTCACTGAAAAGGTCAGTGGTAAAAATTTTTCTAATTTTTGTATGCAGTGCTAAGAATAGCTGTGTACTTTGTTTCTAAATTTGAAAACAAAGATATAAACATAATATTTTAGGAAAGAAAACATAGAGTAGTTTTATTTTGGTCCCTAACCCATCTACATCTCCTGATGTTCCCTTTTGATGGGAGCTGAGGGAAGAGATTGACAGTAATGGGGCTCAATTCACCTTCTCTTACTTCTCCTCCTCTTTGTTCCCTGTGACCTGTGCCCTTGCTGTTTTATAGATGAATGTAAGCATCTTCTTGAGCAATCTCTGTAAGATGAAGTATTCTCTTATTTCTGACTTTCCCCTTTCCAGTCTCCACCATGCCTTATTTACAAACAAAACAAAACCAACAAAAAACTAAGGAAAACCAAAACACCTCCCCCCCCAAAAAAAACCCAGCCAACCAACCAAACAAACCAACAACCCTCCCCCAAAACTAGATGAAAACTACACCTGTGGCATAGGAGAAGAAATGTGACTCTACATATAACTGTTAATAAATGTCTATGGCTGAGCAATGTGAAGTGATGTTAAATGCAAAAGGATTTTTCCTTTCTCCTTTGGTGTAATCTGATGGTTGTCAGTAGCAAGTACTTTTTTCTAATGAAAAAAATTTCTAAACTCTAACATGTCTGTGTATAGGGTTTTTGTATCGCCATATTAGAAAAGCAGGAATGCTTCTAAGGGGCAAGAGGGGAGGCAAATATGGGAGTCCCAGATTCATTCAAAGCTAGGAACAAGTTTTCTAACTTTTAGAACTATAGAAGGGAATGCTTACAAGTTTCAAGGATGCGGACAAGCATTCCCTTCTTGCTGACGCTTTGCTGGCTGAAGAGGATGATGCATGCAGCTGCTTACAACTGCTGCTGTGGAGAGACTGTCTTTTCATGCCTTCTTTCTCCCCTTGCTATGTGTTTGGTCTTGTCCCCTTGTCCAAATCAGCTGTGTAAGTGGTTTCCTATGTAATTTTATCAGAGAGAGAGAGAGAGAGGGGAGTTAAATAATTAAATCACCCAATGGATCTGGGTGGGAGCAGGAAGTGATGGTCTCCAGTGGAAAGGTGCAAACTCTTGAACCCATGGTGTCGACATTGTGCAAGATAGTGCGGGGCTTGGGCAAGCTCCTGTGGTGTCTGCCTGAGCCTGCAGTGGTTTGCAACCCAGAGTCATTGTTTTATTTTTAGTTGCTACTAACTTAAATAAGGAATTTCAAGCAGCAGTTTTCACAAATGTTCTGTCTTGTTTAAAGAGTTGGGGGAAGGAAAAAAAAGAGTTTAGAGATCTTGTGATGATGTTTACCAGCACACCAGCATGTGTGATACATATTGGGTAGTGTCTTCCACCTGGGGGACAGCTGCCAGTTTGCCTGATGTCTTTAGTCCAGCTGGGTGGGACAGGACATGTTTGCTGTGGGGAACTGGAAGGGGTATTGGGGGTGTCCTATTTTCCAAAGGCTGGAGAAATCAGTCTTTTTTTATTCAAGTCTGTGTATGTCCTGGTTTCCCAAGGAAGGCTCTAACTTGAGATTCAGTGATCTCTGACCACTGTGAAGAGAGGCAGCTCGCTTGATACGATGAGGAGTGGAAACATGCATAGATTCTTCCTCCTCCTTTGTGTGTGCGCCTGTGATTGATGTTTTTCATTGCTGATCCTGACAACTGGCATTATTGTACTGAGGTGAGGTAGAGAGAAATTGTCAGATTGCTTAAATCCCTGTGAAGGCTGGCAGCAGAGCTGTGGTGGAGGAAGAGGGAATATGAATAATGTGAGGCTGATTTCCCCCCTCTTCCCCCTCCCCTCCCCCCCTTCCTTCTGCCCAGCCTGTGTCTTTGAGAGTATGAGGGCAACACAAGGCAGTTCCATGTGGGAAAGTTAAGGAATTAATGTGCCATGTCTCAGTGTTACTGTACTGGGGCTAGACAGATGGTGTAATTAGCCTACAGCGGTGAAGAGCTATTTTTCTGATAAAAGAAAGTAGTTGTGGGTGGTAGGAGAAGAACCTCATAAATTGGCAGGGCTTGCAAGGTGTTTATACAAATATATGAAGTATATGGGTCCAGTTGCAGTTATTTTTTCTTTATATTTTTGTTTATTCTGTGTTTTGTAAGGGAAAAATATTTTGTTGAATTCTTTTTCAATACTTTTACCAAGCTTATCAAGAAGAGTGAAGGAATCAAACCAGGCATTCTCTTCTCTTGGTTAATGGTGATCATATCATATCACTTTGGAGCAATGGGAAAAGAAATCTTCCTTCTTTTTTCTTCCCACAATATGCCTTTGGAAGGCTATTGGTGTTTGGCAAGAGTCTGTAGGAGGTCTGTTCTTGACTGACCCCAGATGTTCTGGGTTTTGAACTTGTTTGATTTTCATCCCTGTTTCTAGCTCTCCTATAGCTTATTTTGGTTGGGATATTTTTTAAAAAAAATGAGAAATTGTAAGTAAAACTTACAAGCAATAAACAAGATTAAATTTGGCTTGCACTGTTTGAAAAAAACCCCAAACATCTAAATGAGAATAGTGGAAAAACGAAGGAATGGCAAGAGGAAGAGAGAAAAAATTGTTATATTGGGAAACACATCTACAACTGGATCAAGAATCAGTTTTTTGTCCATTAACTTTTAAGTCTTTTGAATTACTTTTGCTTCCCTATGAAAAGATGACAGGTGTACTTGTTTTTCAAGACCAGATCTTCATGTTTTGACCCTAAATCTGTAGTATCTTACCTACCAATGAGTTAGTAATTCAGATTTCTGAATGGTTTGGTTAAAAAAGGCTTCTCAGATATGTTTTATAGGAGACATGGTATTGGTGAGTAGAAAATGTGGTAAACACATTTGCTTTGCAGATTTCTTTTTCCTAATATTTTTCTTTCTTTTTCCCAGGAAGCAGTTAGGTTTAGTACTTTAGTTTTATTTGCCTTTGCTGATAAAGGCTGCTTTCTGTTGTGTAGTCGTATCTTCTGCCTGTCTTCAGAGGATTTAGTTTCTCCTGTTTGCTTGCAGCAGAGAGTATATAAAGTCTCACGATATGTTTTGTTTTTTTTTTTTGGTTTTTTTTTTTTTTTTATTTTCACCAAAAAGACACCAAACATTACCTCAAATCGAAATGTGAGCCTTATTTCACAAATCTCCTTTTTGCATCCTCTGTCCTGGGAGAGAAGGTGGTTGGGAAGGGGTGTGTTTTGGTGGTGGTCTGTCTTAAAATACTGCTTCAGGAGTATCTGCTGGATTCTGCTCCCCATTGCTTGCACTCTGAATGACCACAGAAGGTAATTCACAAGGTGATTTATACACTGACTTCAAAGAATGTACCTACATCCAAAAGCGTGTGGAGAATAAAAATAATAAAGGAATGCAAAAGACTTTTATCCTGAACAATATTTAGTTGTTAGTGAAACCATTAGGACAACAGTTTATACAGTGGTTTTGTTTGTTTGGTGTTTTTTTTTGTTGTTGTTGTTTTGTTTTTCTCTTTTCTGTTTTCCTGTGGGGGATAGCTTTTTTTAAAAATATTTAGTAGTCTTTCCATTAGAAGTAGTTGAGAAAACGTGGTACTAAAAGTGATTTTTGTGAAGTCATGGTAGGTTTTTGTCCCTACATCATGACATCATGAACATCAGTTGGGTGTCCAGTGTGTGAACGTGTGTCATAATCTTTCAGGTGATCACCAATGTTGCAGAACTTCTCACTTTGATTATCTAATTTCCTCTTGCAGCCATGGGAAGTGAGCACATGTGAGTGGATACAAGCCCTCAGCACTGCATTATAAGAACATTTCATCTAGTCTGAGTGCTCTGAAACAGGCAAAGGGGGCAAAGGATCCAAGCAGTAGCCTTCAGGTTGAACTGCAGCCCCTTGCTCTAGCTGATGCCAGCTGCCTACTTCCCTTGGCTTGGCCGTGTTCTCTGAACATCTTGCTCCCGGGCAAGTGTGACAGGTTAGAGCACTTGAGGGTAGTGGAAGAAGATTTTAAAATGTACTACTTTTCTATACTGACTCCATTACTCTTTCAAAAAGGACTGTGGATTAAATACATTGAGAAGGAGGAAAAAAGAATAAGAATGCATTTTTGACCCCCTCCTGAAATACCATTTTCAAGGAAATATATATAAGGTAATAATACACTCAGGATATTTTTGAAAGTTCACTTAATTCCTGCCTTTTGAAAAGTGTTTAACATTGTAGCTGACATTTAGGTACCTAGTTTTAATCAAAGAGAGAGATGGTTGGACTTAGGTTAAATATAATTCCTGTCAGCTCCTCCTTTGGTTTAACACAAGTGCATATCTGTGTGCATAAATATGTGTGTGCGTTTTCAATTTACATACATGCACTCACCTTATGTAGTGTATATAAAAATAATTATATATAAATACAAATCAGGTGTGGAAGGGTGTAAATGTCTTCTTTCTACCATTTCTTTGTGAGGATAGAAACTTGAGAAATAATGATTGTGTTCACTTCAATTTGTAAAAATTTGATTTGAAGATTTAAAGAGATATTTATTGGATCTTCTGTCATTGAAAAGAATGAATAGCAGAGTTGTTCCCTCTTGGGTATTATCCTAACACATGTTACAGTGAATTTCAGGGTGGTTGTCTGTCCCTCCCACTTCATATCAGTTTTGCAAACGCTGTTCTTACTGCTAAACCTGCAATTCTCAAACTGCAGGGCAAATTCAAGACTGCGGTTTTTTTAACTGGATATATATTAATTTATAAAAATTTGTATCTCTCTTTCAGCTATTTAATTTTATTTTCTACTGCCTTAATGTAATTGTTTCAAGTGAAGATTTTTGTGAATGGAAACATGTTTTAATTGATGAGACTGTCTTTGAATCCATTTTAGTTTGGAAATAAGGTATTCTTGGGCTTGAACTCTCCAATATTCATATGTACAGGAAAACACTGAGTGTCATTACTCTTCCTGCTTGAAAGTGTGTGTATGAGAGCCTTATCTTGCTGCAGACAACAAGTACTTTGTAGATCAGAGTAGATCCTTGCAATAAGTGTGCAGCACTCTTACTTATGAATTACAGTGTGTTTTACACCAACTCTTGTTGATCAAGGCAGAACAAGGTTATGGAAGTTGTTGTATGTGTTGAGTTAATGAGCTCAGTGAGAGTCAAAATGGATAGGCTGAAGAGCTCAGAAACAATCCTTGCCTAATAATTTATTGATTAAATTCGTCTTGCAAACCCATCAGAACTTATCATCACTCTTAATTTAAACATTTGTTGTCTTTTTTTTTTTCTTAATTCAGTAAAATATCCAGATGTCTATTGTGACAAGCTGAAAAAAAAATCCAGGCACACTTTCAAGGTTGAAGTGCTGTCCTGAAGTTGATCTGTTCTGTATTTTGTCATTCCATGCTCTTTGCCCTGGCACAAATGTGAACCCAACTGTTAGCTTGTGGGGAGCAAACACCCTGACTTTCATTTTCAAAAGACAAATATATCCCTTTGTAAATAATACAGTTTAATGTGAGTTTGGAGATACTGAAGGGCAAATCCAGAGTAGTTTTTATTTGATGCCTTTTTTATCTTTAAATAAAGAGATTATTTTGAGAGGATGTATGTGTGGGTTAACTACTGGAAACACTCACTGAAGCTGTACATTAGCCCACAGTTAAAGACAATGCATTTCCCTTTTAGTAGTTTTTGCTTGCTCTTAAGTATGTGTACAAGCTAGTCTAGTCTGGAAGAAACATTTCCATTTAGTTTGTTTCGATATATTTGCTTTGCTTAGTTTCTTTACTTATTGAGTCTTTCCTCCCACCCCTCTTAACTTGAGGACAAAATTACAGTCCCAGTACCAACTTTCTAGTTAAATTTGTCTGTAGAGGAAGTGATTCAAATTAAATGTGATGTTTGGCGTAGTTCATAGAAATTGCTGTGTCTCTGTGCAGCTTTGCTCAGGTTAGCAAAGCTGTGTTCAGAGGCCAGGGCAGCCCCAGAAAGTAGGAGGTCATCCACTGCAGCTGGCAGGTGTGGACATGCTTTTACCAGTATTATACAGCATATGAACAGCAAAAAATGTTTAGGATGCTTAAATTTAGAGGCGTCCTCACTCTACAGATGCACTAAGATCACCTACTTTGGCAGAAATTCCACAGTAGACTGGGATATAACTATAAAGAAATTATTTGAGGTGCTTTTAATGGACTTCAGTTGGTGATTATTCTCTCATATTTTTAAACTGTTGTTCAGACTTAAAGTGAATGTTGATCTTTTGGGGGTATATACTTTATGTTCTCCTTTACTTTTAAAGGTGTATCTCAGAGGAAAAAAGGGAAGCTTTGCTGTGATTGTATATCATATAGGCCAAACACTCTGCTTTCTGTTGTCACCTGACAAAATATTTTAGGAATTTTGAGTAGTGAACTTTGGTTCTTTCAATATATTGTGCTTGTAAACTTCTGAGATTATTGTATTTCAAAAGGATAATAGTAATGGTGTTGTGTTAATCTGGAACTACTCTTTTTAACTTTTATCTAGAGCCAATCAGTAGCTCACATTTTGCCTGGGATGTCAATGCTGCTTGCTCTTCCCTTGTCTGGGCACCTGCAGCAATGCACTGTCACCATTTCCCAAGAAAATGGGAAAGGGTAAAAGAGTTCTTGCAAAAATGTGGAAGACACCAGCTCCTTCTGATCTTGGGTAGGAGTCTAAAAAAAATCTACAAGGGCCAAATGGCCAAAGACATTTGATTTGTCCTGGGTTTAAGACACACAATATATTTAAAAGTGGGGGTTTTTTGTTTTAGAACCAATTATTTTTTTCTAAATAAAGTGGTGTTCTCATCCAACAACCCTCCTCTGTAGGGGTCAGTTTAAGGCCTCAGGAAAAAAATGCACCAAAATAGAAGATCAGATATGTTGATGCCAATCTTTCATCTTTGACGTTGGCACTTTTTTGTTACACAAATATGACATAACCTTTCAACACAATACTTGCCTATTTAAAACATATATAATGGACCAACTGTGAGGTAAAGATCTTCATTCTTAAACATATTTAAAAACATTTTAACTATAATATGGTTTTTCATCTCTATGTATACTGGAACAGCTGGGAGTGATACCACTCTTCATGAGACTGTTGAACTCTTCTTTCTACCCCCATGGCTTTGTAGATGACATATTGAGCAACACTGCTGAGAGAGTGGGTTGGAGTGAGTGATTGTGCCACAGGACAACTGCATATCCCAGTCCTTCATTCTAATTAGATTTTCAAATGTTGGTAGACTGAATTTTGTAAATTAATTGGTGACAAGGAAGGTGTGTGATGAGATAGCGCATGTGCTCTTTTGTGCCTCGAGGAAAGGGAATTAGGGTGTTATATTTTGGGCAGACCCTAGATACATGGACAACCGGGGCAACAAGATTTTTTGAGACAGAAGTCAAAAGAGAATGATTCATAGGCAACGGTGTCTGGAATAGAGAACAAAAAAAGGATGAATCATCAGGAAAAAGAAAAGCAATGAGGTTTACAGAGATCACAGCTTTAGCAAGAATGTGAAAGGGATTACAAAGAAGTTTTGACTGGGAGGAAGAAGTCGTAATATAAGAGAGCTTGGTTTGGTTCCCTTTCACTGGTTTTACCAACAGAAATATAAAAGAACAATTTGGCCTTGCAAGCACTCAGAGTAAAGTATTGCCTACTTTTCTAACACAAAAAAGTAAGCATTCCCCCCCCTGCTACCTCCTGCTCCTGTTCCCCTCAATGCCCCTACTGTCTTTGCAGATAGCACACTGGGCTTCCAGTCATCCTTAGTCACTGGCAGGATGTCAGTATTTCCTTACGAGCTTTAACAGTGATTTCACAGTGTCTTGAACGTGGGTATACCTATTTATGGAAATCTTAAAATATTCTCAGAGCTTGACAAAGGGAAGCTTGTCATTTAATTTATGTGTGTTGGCTTCAGGCTGAACAAACAATAAAGTACTTTAACCTTCCATGTACTCACTTGGTACTAAAATGCTTTCTTAAACAAGTGTTTAATATGTGAATCAAGGCCACTTTCAACCTGTGAAAGTATCTGCACAGATGTAATTTAAGATTTGTCTTTGGAATGATGCATTCCATTTTCCAAATATTTTGTGTTGGAGCAGTTTGATGGGTGGGTAGAGTATAGTAATCATGGTTTGAATGGCTGTAGTTTACAGTGATGTTCTTGCTATTTTTGGCTGGAGGCAGATTTCTGCGAGAGTGGCTTAAAAGCACAACATTGCACATGTTCACATTTTGAATGCTTTTTGCATTTTTCATATTCTTTTTATATCATCTCCTATCTTGCAAAACCAAATGCTTTTGCCCTTTTCCACAGTACATAGAAAAACTATTTTTAAAACTTCTTTTCCATCTGTTGGTTTAGCTTATTAAGACAGAAGAAAGACAGTGAAGGAGGTGGAAAGAGATACAGCAGTGCAAGCTGGTATTTAATTCAGCTCAACAAATAAGAACATTTTTAATTATCTGTACGTAGCTACTTCATTCAAAATTCTCATAAAGAAAAGCTTCTTTCTGTTTCGAAGAGCCTAAAATTGTCTAAGCACGTCAGTGCAGTCTTGACTTACATTAGTGGTTGTTAAAATAAGATCTGAGATTACCCTACTGGTGATTCTTCCTCCCCCTCTCTCTCTCTGTGGGGAACATGGAAACAAAACTGTTCCTAAATCTTCAGGATTATTTTTTTCTGAAAAAAAAAAAAAAAGAAAAAAGAAAATAAAAAGTGAACTTAAACATTTCACAAGAATTTAAATTGAATTAATAGCAAACATGCTGAATGCTCACATCTAGGTATTTTCTGGCAGAGTTTCAGAGGACTGTGTATAACCAGGGGGGAAGTAAGTTGCTAAACATTGCCAGCTAAAATTGGTTCACATTGATTTCTCCACCTCTTAAGCCAACATGTGTGCTCATGCAGGGAGGAAATAGTA
Organism: Anabacerthia variegaticeps; assembly: GCA_035583185.1. Classification (NCBI taxonomy): domain Eukaryota; kingdom Metazoa; phylum Chordata; class Aves; order Passeriformes; family Furnariidae; genus Anabacerthia; species Anabacerthia variegaticeps. The sequence continues at coordinate 60,798,561 of JAWWEW010000112.1, forward strand.
TTTGTGTTTTTAGTAATTCTCTCTAGTGATGGACTTCATTAAGTGACTTGAATGTCAGTGAGTTGTCCAACACCCAGCCACTTCAGCCTTATTTTAAATTTGCATTCAAGACGAAAAAAGAGAGCGCATGCTTGCTGCCATATGGTAGTTTTCTCTGTGCCCCATCATAGTGTTTCTTATTGTTAATGATAGTCCGCTGATTTTGCTTCCCTGGGGGAAGTAATAGTCTTTTCGACTATCTGGTCACCACCGTTTCCTGATGTGTTTGTGAGTCAATATGTTTACTTATTTTTAGAGAAGTGAAAGGAAAGAGGAGGCCCAGGAAGTTGACAAATACTGAGGGGAAAAGGGTTTGCAGCAACAGCTTAATTTTTCCTGCAGTGGGTGGCAGTGGGTTAGCCTTTTTTCCTGTCTTCTGCAGGGTTCCATGAATCAGGTCACCTGCTTTTGCACTGCTGTAGACAAGGGGTATTTTTTGGAAGCATGCTGATGACTGAGCACGACTGTGTGTGTGTATGTGTGTGTGTGTGTGTGTGTGTGTGTAGATGAGGAATGACTGTGCTGAGTTAAACAACCTAGGGTCTAGCCAGGCCTTTTATCACACTGAAAGCTAGTGTGTCTGTGTACATATCTTGGAGCGCATCTGCTACATGTTGCCAGTCAAGCAGCATCTTTGAGCTGCAATCCTGAAATTAAGGCAAGAAAATAGTTAGACATTTTGTAATAAATACTGATAAATGGTAGGACTTGGGAGACTACATTCTGTTTCTGGAGATGCTTAAAAATCCTAGCATCTTATTGTTTTTATCTAATGCCTGGGAACCTTGAGAAGGAGGTGGCAAGTAGAGTGAGCAGTTGAGCATGGTCTGTTCCCTCCCCTCCCTGCTCCCTCCCCCGATTTCTATTTAGTCAAAATATTTCTGAGAAACACCAAGTTTAAAATTTAAAATGGCTGTCTCCAAACTGGTGATGAAACCTTCACATGTGCTGCTATCAGGAGGTGAATTTTAATTATATTTCCTGCCCACCCTCAATTTTCTGTAGCACAATTAGGAGGTGAGTTGAAAGAGGCAGATGATTGTGTCAGAGAAGTTTATGATAACTCTGTCCTGGAAATTGTTTTTCAGAATTTTTCACTTAAATAGCAGGAGTTCAAGACTTGTCTGTTGTCTGAGATCCTTCATCCTTCCTGTGATAATGGGGAGCAGATTTTATGGCTGAGGAAAGCTGCTTGCTTGGCAGGGACTTCTTCCATTTTCAACTATGAGTGTGCCAGTGCCTGGTTTCAAGGGTCTATGTGCCCTAAGATGTTCCTGCTTCACGTGGTATCCGTTCTGGCACCAGGCTAACCCCTATCCTAATAGGGCTCTCTTCAGGTACTATCAGAAGACAGGCTGTTTTGTTGGGACCAAGTCATGGCACTACCAGTTTTCTTATTACCGCTTGATATAATTTGCTTTGGATGTCTTCATATGCATTCCGAATTACTGGCTGTTCAGCTCAGTCTTTGATTATAGGCCAAAAGCTACCAAAACAGTGTATCTTATCAAACTGGAAAGTTAATTGTTTGAAATGACGAAGTTAAATGTCTTCATGCCATCCCCATGGCCACCCACCCACCTCCCGGTTTTGTTTCATGCTTTTGCTTTCTTGTGTGCTTTTGAAAACAAAGCCTATAGAAAGAACCAGCAGGGTGGGTGCAATAAGAGACTTATGGAGAAGGACCCATTCAAGTCAGGTCACAGTTTGCAATACAGCACACAGATTATGGGAATAGAGTGAATTTATGCTTGGGGGACTGTGTGCTCTCATGAGCTTTAGCATGATTTAACTGAAAGTGAGTGTGTGGTCAACCCGCTCATTTACAAATATAGTGTAGCATTTTCTGCACTGAGCATCCTTTTAACAGGGTGAACAAGCTGAGTGAAAGATTAGTGTTCAGTGAAGATGAAGGTTGTGAAACCCCTGCTCTCCTTTTGTCATGTCGTTCGATCCATTCTGTCTGGCCTAAGACTGCTGTTACAGAACCCTGCTTAGAAAGCATTTACATCACACAGACTTCCTCTTAAGTAATAAATACACCTGAAGTAACAGTTTCTGTAACAGTGTCTGTGGAAGATGGAGTTTGTAAACCTGGTTTTTTGAAGTCTTGTGGAAAATCACCAGATTTGTGTGATTCTGTCACCATCTGAATGTAGAATAGATTCCTGTATGTGAAGTAAAACAAGACCTCTCTTAAAGATCTTACTGGACTCTTTATTCTTGGTCTTTGGTCATTTACAAGTTGAGCAAGGTATTAAAGTTGATGGAGAGAAGTGAAGGAGTAACTTGAGGGTCATGAAATGCCGCTAATTTCAAACCGTGTAATTCAGTTTAAATTGAAACTTAACAGCATTTAAATAGATGGGCTGAGAATTTATTTTCTAACACAGACATACCAGCCTTCTGCTAGTTATTGCCTGTATTAAAGCCTTCTCGATGCTTGAGTTTGACAGCTTGCACGTGACCCGCATAGTGCAACATTGCTTGGTTACAGCCTTCCTTCTCGATTGCAGCTCTGTAAAGTATTCTATGCATGTTCAGTAGCTTGGAATTTGGCTTCTGTAGGATTAATCATCATAGATAAAATCCAGGCCTGTCATGATTTGCTTTCTCTGCCACTTTGTGTGGGCTGGCAGTCCTTTGTGAAGGAAAGGGTACAGGCTAGTGGATGGTGGAGGGAATGGCTGAGAAGAGGCCAGAGGGAAGTTGTGCACCCACAGCTGCGTTCCCTAGCATGGAGGCATCTGGAAGGCCTTTGGGAACTCCAGGATGCAAATTGGTACTGCAGCAGCAGAAGAGGCTGTTGAAACCTTGTGGGGTGTTTTTTCTGCATAGTTAGGACTTGTGTGTGAATTCCACTACTTAGATCTGGTTTGGTCTGGTCACCTGGTGAGACTGTGCAGGCTCTGCAGCTGTACCAGCATTTCTACATGAATATTTGTTGGTGCTTGCAGCCTTAGACCCGGATGTCTCCCGAAAAATGTTATAAAAATTGCAAGTGTCCAGTGTGTATTGGTGCTCACCCTCAATAGAGCTTCATGCTCATTGGGAAGGAAATGGGAAGTAAAACACTATCCTAGATCATGTTTATGTACAAGAAGCTTCCTGCGGGGGGAGAAAGTGGTTCATCACCCAGAAAAAAACCACCAGTGTTCTTAAGAGCCAAGAGGCTTAGATTTCAAGTACTGTTTATCCTTGTTGCAGGGCTACATTGTGCCTAAAGTTTAATCTCTTACTGTAAAAAGACAAATGGAAGGGCACTTTCAGAACACAGCTGATTCATTAAAAGAAATATGCTATTTCAATTTCTTAGTACAGAAGAAAAATAATTTTCTTTTCTTGTACATAATGTTCTCTGAAGAACACTTGGCTGTTGCATCTTGGTAGTGCCTGTTCCTTCCAGTTGGTTTTTTGATTAAACAATATATGCTCAGATATATTAAAAATGGAAAATAATTCTGATGCCTGCTAGCTTAATATTTGAGTTTGCTAGAATAGTGAAAAATATCTTTGCTGCCCCTATGCCTCTACACCGTACACTTGCATTATTTTCTATTAGACTTGAAGCTATGGTTAGCTTTTGAAATAATTTTGAGTGGCTAATCTTATCTAAAAATGCCAAAGTTCATGTGTACCCTGTTGATATGAATCAATATGGTAATGAGTGTTGTTTTTTCACTCATACAAAAATTAGTATACCTTCTGTGCTTTGCTTGTGAGTTATAATATCCATATTAGTTGTGAGGGGTTTATTGGGGTCTGGGTTTTTTTTCTTTGTAATTTAGCATTTAAAAGCACACTTGGAATAAACAACAATTGTGATTTACTACAGACTAAAAACGTTTAGGTTCATTTGCCTTCCCCTTTCTCCCTCCCTTTGTCCATATCAGTAATCATGTCTTTACTCTGTCCCTTGTGATAAAGGTAGCCTTTTTAGTACTTTCAAGTCTTTCCCTTTGTGTCCTCCTATTGCCTTCAGACTTACATAATTTTTTTTTGTCCAATACTACTTTCTCAAATTTTCTCTTTTTTTTTTGTCTATTCCTATACTATTGTCAGAGTAGCAACTTCTAATACCCCTCTTTTCTGTCATTTATAAATGAAATATGTTGTGTTATGTTTGCCATTTAATGAATTACTGTTTTTTTATTTATGAAGAAAAACACTCTAAGGAGTCTTCCGTTTGGATTGTGAGGGATGCAGCCCTTGCCATGAGTGTGTTCATTTACATCTTATGACTTGATCCTTCTGACTTAAGACTTTCTTCTCAGGTTTGAATATGTAGGTGTTTAATGAGTGTTAATCCTGTACAAATGAAAGATGAAGAAATGTGTATGATTATGTGAGCTCTCAATTCAAATTTCAGCTTAGGAAAGCTTTGTATAGGCCCTTGAGAAATTTGTCATTCACTATTGTGCCTAATGTGAGTGCAACAGATTTTAACTAGCTTGCTTTGTTTGCTCTTCCATGGTCTACTCACTGTGATATGGAAAGCAGATACATAGCTGTCCAAGTCTGATTTGGCATTAATCATATCTGTCTTAATTTCATCCTGAGTCTTAGATAGGACTCTTTGTGCAGTCACGTGGACTCAGTTGTCTAACTGGAAAAGGTAGTCTGTCATGTCTTGTATCTTTTACTAATGAGTTAAGGATGATGTTTTTCTAGGTGTGCTTCTAGTTCCTCTTTGCTTTTAGCAGCAGGGAACTTGTTTTTCTTTCCTAGTTAAAACTTACTTAATTGATAATCATGGAGCCTTCTTCAGAAAGCAAGACAACAATTGTTATCAAACTGTTTTTGCCCCAATAAGTTCTCTCTGCATTTTTTTATTTTTTAATCATTTGTTGTTTGATTTGTACTGGATGTAGTCCTTTGACAGCACTCTCCTTGTTAGTCTGCTGCAGAGAGACAGTCTCATTATTGGGAAGCTTTCCATGCTTTTAAAGGCATGTGAGGTAGTCTTCCAATGAACTTTTAATTGATAGCTAATTTTCTTAGAGACAATAGACTGGTTTTAAATGCACCTTTGTTTTTCTGCATTGCTCTTTGGAGCTAAATGTAAATGTTGAATGTTGATTATTCAACCACAGAAACAAATGATGTGGTCGATTGGCTTCCAGGTGGAATTGCCATTACCAGGCTTATATGAGCGTATGTGAGGTGGTATTACATGGCCACAGTGGTGTTTTTTGGGTTAGAGTATTCTGCAGCACGAATACCTAATGTACTGCTGAGCTGCTGCCATCCTTCCAGGGTGAGGAGGTGCTAGAAGTTGGGCTGAAGATAGGTGCGACATGTAATCTTGGGGCTTTGGTAGAGGGCCATAAAGAATCTTCCTTCTGCCCCCCTCTGCCCCCTCTTTATTTTCTGTTCCAGTATAATCTTCAGGCCCGCCACATGGCAAACTTCACCCCTGTGACCATACGTACAGTGGCTGTGCTTTGCTTCAGTGGTTTTTCCAGAGAGGTGGACAGCAAGCATTCCTTACCCCCAGACTGTGCTGTCCCTTGGACTGAAAAGAGGAAGGACACAGTCACACGTGGGGGCCTGAGGGGCAGGGATTTGAGAAAGCAGAGCTGTATGCAGCTGTGCTGCACGGCAAATCCTCATTATCCTTTACATCCTGAATCACACTAGTACAGGGCTATTGATGTATAATCACCCGTAGCGTGGGAAACAGCGTTAATGTTTATTGGCTTTGTTTTTACTCTGTTTGTTTGTGCCAATTCTCATCTATAATACAGCTTGCATAAAGACATATAAATGCGTAATGAATACTGAACATCTGTACAGAGTATGTTGAGCATTTTTTCAGTAAAAGTGTTTGGACTGCTGGCTGCCTATTTAAATACCCACAAAGGAATCTTATGATCTTAGAGTGTTTTATAAAACTTGTCCTAAATATTTAAAGATAATTCTGGGGTTTCCAAAATAGCTTTATTGGGTGTTAGTGCAGCTCTAGAGTTTGAAATGTGGTTTTTCAGTAGGCATGTGTTTGACAGAGAAAAGTAAGACAAAATGATTATATACTAAACTGTGTGTTATAAAATATACCTTGAGTATATTATATTCAGTATTTTTCCTGTGGATGCTCACTTGAATTTAAATGCCTTCCACAGTAAATATTTTTTTTTTTTTTAAAATTCCAATAAACCATTAGACTTACAGATCATTATTTAATGGATAGTGTATTAATTGACTTCCCACCCTAATTACTAAAATGAGTGCATCACAAATGCACTAGTCAATCAATGACTGAATGCGTGTGTTGGGTCTTGGACTCTCTTCTTTTTAATTCAATTGCCTCAGCTATTTACAAAAGAGATAGCCAGAGAATCTGTCTTCTGAATTTTAGTCACACCATACAGAGATACCAACTGTAAACATTTTGCCAGTGAAGTCAGTGCTATTCTTCAGTTGTTACGATTTATTGTTCTTTTAGGTGGTATTTGGAGATGGTGATTTTATTGAGTGAGTAGAACCTTGTTTGGTTCTGCCCCATAGCTCTTAAAGTTCAATTATTGATGGTAAAGTGTGAGTCGGAAATGTATGAATGTGTGTATATTGATATCTGTCAATTAGATACATATAAAGGCACTCATATATATATATGCTTATATTAGTTTAAGGCTGTGGCCATAATTGTTCCTATGTTGCTTTAATGTGAAATCCTTACTGTAATCTCAAGATATGCAACTTGGCAATAACGCATTGAATTTATATCAAGATTCAAGCTGCAGAATAGTTGTTAAAGCTATTTTATTGAAATCAATCTCAAAAGACGCATGTTATAATCAGTAGTAATAAGACATGATCAGGGCTATTGTTTCAAATGGTGTTCTCCTTCTAAATGCTTAGGATATATTCCAGAGACCAGGCCAAAAAACCTTTTCTTCCAGGAACTGAAACCAAGAAACTGGAATCTCATTGAAGAACTTGAAATTCAATAAGAAGACTAGCACTGTGGCTTGTAAACAACAGTAACAACAAAAAAAAAGTGTTACTTAAGCAACCCTTTCCATTTGACTTTGCATACTGAAGCTATTTTCCCCAAGGCTCTTGGTGCATCCCAAAGTTTTGGCCAGTGGGAAGTGGTTGTATGATACTGCCTGCTGCGAGCCTGTTTGGCTCATTTGTCTTCTGGGCCAGGTGTTTTACTGGAAAATCCCAGAGTGCTGAACTGGATCAAACCAAAAGACCATTCCATTTTAAGTTGAAATCATTCAGTGATAGAACACTGTAAATGTAATAAACTTGTTCGTGAAAATACTGGGAGCTGGTAAAGTCTGGTTTTTACCTGAATCCTTACTGCAGAGCCAGTGGCCACACAGGTAGATAGAGAGGTGTGAGTTTTGTTGTAGGCAGTTGCATGTTAAGTTGCTGAACACTTGCTTTCTGTCTTTTTTGTCATTGCTAAGAATGTTATGAATAGTTTCTAAGAGTTACCAAAAACGCCCTCAACAATTCCAGGTCAAATAGACTTGAAAGAAGATCACTAGCTATAGTGGAAGGCTGGATTGACAATAGTGCAGTAAGGCAGTATAATCCTGGCTTTCAAAAGGCATCCATTTTCTTCCCCTCTCATGTGGATTGCTCTGGAAGTGCTGAATAGCTTCTTAATGAGTCATAGGTTGCAACCCAGGCTGTGCAGTGTGTGTAACCCTCTTTCTCCCTTTGGCCAGTTTATCACAGAGCTGACACAACATGACTCTTTCAACATAGCTTCCAGTCAGTTATTTTGAGGCCTTGAAGTCAGCCAGTATCAAGAGATACTGATAAGAGTGCAGGTTTTGCAAAAATGTTAATGGACGATAGGGAATGCGTTTTTATCCCTCCAGGCAACCTGTCTCCTTGAACCACTGCTGTTCCCTGCTAGGAAGAGAAAATGACCTTCATAGTATAAAGATTTTTGTTACTAAAGTTATGTTTTTATATTTCATTTTTTAGGCATGCTCTTGAATTCAGAGGTAAGCATTCTAGTGTTTCACAACCATCATCAAAGACTGGTTGGTTTTAGAAATAAGGTGTTTGCATCTTCTGTATGCTTCATTGAGTCTGGTCCCTAAAATAGCTATACCTACCATGGCCCAGCCATAAATAGATTAGATGCATATCAACAACTCCTGATTTATTTATTTATGTGTGCATTTTTTTATTTATTTATATTTAGGAAGACATTAAGGTAGATGTTTCACTGGGCTTTTTTGCTTGTTCTAAGGTTTTCTTCTTAGAATGGCAATAACTACCAATAGCACTAAAGACACTAATTGTTCTCTTAATATTACTAAGGATTTACATCTCTGTGTCCTTAAATAAATGGGATAACCACTTTTTGTGACTTTGATAGGCCTGTTAAAAAAAACCCTACATGACTAGACTACAGAGGTGATGCATATAGCTACACACCTCAAATGAGCATGAAAGAAACATGTCAGTGTTGCAGCAAGCAATCTGTTTTTGGTTCACTGGCTTCTTGTAGTTTCAAAATCTAAAGTTTGTGTATATGAGCCAAGCAGACCCGCACTGAGGAATTGAAACTGTTGTACAATCCACTTACTATTTTGAAAATCTGTTGCAGAAAATATCTAGTCAGTCAAACTTTTGGACTTCATATAAGTGAAAAATAACATTCATATAATGTGAAACATGGATATAAAGTTGAAAAACATTTGTGTGTATGTAAAGTAAGCAGGTTTATTCAAGATGAATTTTGTGGAAGGCGATAAACTTTTGATGTGAATACAGAGAATGGTGCCAGGATGAAGCAGAGTTTGGCAGAGCTGTAGTACAAATCTGTTGTGATTCCAGGTGGACATTTCCATTTGTGAGGCTCTTTGCATGGCTGATGACTTCTGCTGCAATTTTGCTTCTGCTCAAATTTTACACTTGTGATACAGGCAATGCTATTGTATGATTATTTAACTCTGACTTCTCCAGCTGCTTTTGGAAGTAGTTTCACATACCACCAGCAATATAACAGATGTTAATCATGCAGACTATGCGCAGCTATAGAGTCTTGCAATGCTAAAGTGATTATTGTTTCAGAATGTTATTTAACACCTCTGTAGGCTACCTTTTATAATCTTTTTCATGGTTTTATCTGAATATTTCTCATCTGATTCCTTCACTTGCATGAAATAAGTCCAGTTTATGCAGGGGTGGAAAAGGCAAGAAAAGGCCTCAGCCTAGTGGAAGGGTAATGTAGTTATGTTTGAAAAGGTTTAGCCACATAACTGTGAAGATGAAGATGTAGTGGGCCTTGATTGGGGCCTAATGTAAATATTTGAAGCGTGTTTTCATTTTCAGTATTGCTTTTTTGTTCTCTCTGTCTTTCAAGTGATATTGTAACCATCAAAATACTTCAGCTTTCTGAAATTTGATTCACTGCCATAAAAAGTAGTCTTTGCTTTGAAAAAAAAACATGCTGGGAGATATGTAGTGACAGTACATTGGACAAGAGACTGTCAGCCATGCAGGCTCCACTCTAATAACTGCTTTTTAGGCCCTGCAGTTCTAGACATGTTATTTAAGAAACATTAGAAAAGTATGGAAAGGCAGTTTTTTAAACCCATGGTGAAATAAAAAAATTATATACTTCGCATTTTTCTATTGTCAACAGGGCATTATTAATCTGTTAATTGAATATTTCAATGTAAAGAGCTGTCAATCATATCCTGCCCTGTCTCACCGCCCCCAACGCCCCCAGGGATAAATGCTTATTTTCCCCCATGGAAGTTACATTAACTTTTTAGAATTGAAATATATTTTTCAGATGTTCATTTACATAGTTTTATTTCTCTGTGCTTAGTCTGTTTTATGGTAACTTTTCTGATGGTGGTGGTTTTTTGTCATTAGAATCTTTTGTCTCTTTATATTCATGACGTGTACCAGCAGGGCTGTATTTGGGAATATCTGTCTGGTGCCAATAGAAGCAGCAGTTTGAATATCACTGTTTAATTTCCTCTTAAAATGAATTATTTTGCCTTTGGGGCTCTATACATTGAAAATATCCTAACCAGTTTTAAAACTGGTTGGAGCAGTTATGTAGATCATGGTCTCTTCTTCAAACAATGCTGGTTTGTCTGACCTGTTTTCTGTTGAAATAGCTCAATAAAATGCCCCCAGTCTGCAGTGTTAATATGCTGCTTATTGCTCTTCAAACACACTGGGAATCTCTTGTTCTACTTAGAGCTGTTCCTATACAACTCTAGATTCCAAATCACTTTGCCTTTATTTTTTGTTTCATTACAGTATGTTGTCAAGCTTGCCTTCTAAAAGGTCAGAAGGATTTGTAGGTGTGAGCACAAATTTGAGAGTGCTAATTAGGGAAACAAATGTAGAAGATGTCTATTTAAGGCATTTATCTGCTACTAAATTGAGTTTGAGTTGCCTTGATTTGTGTATAAATTTAGGTCAGACCTGCAATACTGTTCTGACAAAAGATTTGTAGCACAATACTCTCTATTAAGAGGTCAGGGTTCACTTCACTGTCATTATTGCTAATGGAAATCTGGCCATTTCTCTGTGTTATGTTTGCTTCTTGCTCCAGTGAGACTAATTTTTTTTCTGAAGTGGCAAACTGCATCAGGATGTTTTATGACTTTGAGAAGAATGTTTCAAGTTCATTTTCCCCTGTTGATGTGGGGGAAAACTTTACAATAAGTCCTCATGGCAAGGAAGAATCACAGCTTTTTGTTTGAGGCTTTATCTCAGTTTCTTCTCTATGAAAAACAAAGCCCAAGAAGTCACTGCAAATGGAAACATTTTTTTGCTAGGCTGTGATATAAAACTATTATTGTTTACTGACTTTACAGTTTCATCTTAAACACTGAAAATTATGTCTTGTTTTGATAGGAGTGTTTAACATATTGGGTCCCAACTGAACATTTTTCTTCTGCTTTAATTCCTAGTATGAGCTGTTACAGACATTTTTCAGAAGTGATGACAGCTCTCCACTGCATTTTTTTCATGCAGATGACTAATACTGGGTATGCCCGTAGACTGTTTTGCATCAGACACAGCAGATAATGCTCCAGGCCTCAGGAGCATCATGTCAGCTCTTATCCAGGGGCTGTGCTCACCCAGTGCAGTGCTCAGACCAGGGGAATATGATTTTTTTTTTTCCAGGCTGGGCTCTTTTTAGTTTAGGCTGGCCACCATGTTAACACAGAGCTTTCCAGTGACACAGACTGCTGGCAGGATATATCTGCTGTGGAATTGGGGCACAACAATTCCCTGTCTGCCCGCTGCGGACATGCTGGCTGTATTTAGCAAGCCTGAAATCACTGCTTTCCATAACCTGATGCTATCTGGTTGCACCAAATGACAGACACTGAAGAAGAGTTTCTAGGGAGTCCAAAGGGATATGAGCACATGGCTGAAGTGACAGTGGCACTTCCAACCCTATAATAAGTGGTTAATGAGGAGCCCACCTCCTTTTGGAGAGACGGATTAATTTTGTGTGTGTCACTTAGGGTGCTGTAACTGCAACACTTAATGGGAAGACAGTTTTTCTTATTAGAAAAGGGAATCTTTTATGTTTGTGCTTGTTAGAGAAAGATTTCACTGTTCTCCCTGGACATGGCTTTGTTATTTCAATAAAAAAGACTGTGGATTTCAGTAATTAGTGGAATTTGCACATCAATATGAAAGTACACGGGTTTTCAGGTGGTGGTGACAAACCTGTAGTTGCATATGCTTTTTCACTAATAAAGGGCATAATTAGGCACAGCGATCTTTACTCCATTGACCAAGTTCTTAGCCTTAGAAACCAAATGGCTAAGCTGTTCAGGCTGTCTCATTCCTTAAACACGGACTGTCAAACAGACAAAATGTAATGTCATAGCTGCAGTTTCTGTACTGGACACTTTTATTCTTGTTGCTTTTATTTTTTAGATTTAGAATTCTAATTTTTTTTTTCTGGCAGATTTTTAGAATACCCCACTTCCCAAGCAACACCAAAAGATTCCCACTTTACGAAAACAATACAGTTTTTAAACTTTACTTTTCCATTTGTAAAGGTAATAACACGATGTTATTACCTTTACAGAAGACTGAATTGGTTTTTCACCACTGGAAAAGCACAAAAATATCTTCTGGAGAGGAGGGATAAACATCAGCAAACATGGTCATAGTTCACAAAAAGTCTTTAAAACTTTCTGTAGATAAGATCTCTTTTGTTTGTCATACATGAGAACTCTTTCCTGCTGAATCTACACTCACCTTTTAATCAAAAGCTAATGCCCCTGCTAATATCCTGTAAAATGAGAAACTGCTGTTCTGTGTGGCTTCATTTAACTTGTAGGACTGAATCCCAGGTATTCTCTGTTTTGTAATTTTGCATTTCATTGGCTGCTGTTTAAGATTGAATTATAGAAATAAAATTACAACTCTTAGCATGCATACAGATAAGATGAAAGATGATCACAAGTGCTACAGTTGGAAGAAAAGTCAGTTTGGTGAGAAGTCTGTAAGAGGAGTTTGTATGCTTCCAAAGCAATTTGTTCAGCTGTCAGCTTGTGTGGTAATGGAGGTTGTGGAACTTTGATACAAAGTAATGCTTACTCCCTGTGCTCACTTCCCTTCCAAATTTGTGCTTTCCCCTCTCTGCTTAGTAAGCAAGAAGGAAGCGCGAAATGTTGACTAAGTTGGGTTTGAGTCGTTTAGCAACCATTCAGTTGCTTTCACTTACTAACCAGCAGAGGTGGGTGAAACAGGTGATTCTATCGATGCTTCTGTATGTAGTGCAAGCTTCATATTCTCATTTTCTTCCAGGAAAGTTTTGTGTTTGTGGCACAGTAATGAAGCGCCCTAAGCATCTAGAATATATAAATAAATTTTGTATAGTTTCATAAAAGTTTAAGTAGAAAAAGATATTGGTGCTGAGTTTTTCCCCTGTCAATTTAAAGCTCTCTGCTGCTCTTTTCTCTGTTAGCAGATTGTGAAGCTATAATCAATGACTGATGCATAGCCGAAAGCGTGGCAGTGACCATCATCACTGGAAGTTTCATGTTCTGACACTCCAGAAAAACTAATTAGGAACAGCAGTGGCCCAGCAAGGAGCTGTTGCAGTAGTTTAAGTCATCAAACTCATGATGTATCATGGGCTCAGAGATGACCTGAAACAAAACTCTGATTGTTAGGGATTGGTAATAGCTTCCACAGAAAGCTGATACTACCTACCAATCTCTCAAGAGAGACTTTGAAAACAAATAAATCTGTAAGAATAACTTTGGGTTTTTCAAGGACAGTGTTATACTATTGAAGAAATACAGGTAATTCGTAATAAAAGCTGAAACTGTTCTAGTTTTTAAGGGACTTGATTCTCACAAAAATAAATGAGTAGAAAGAATTGGAACAGAGTACTTCAAATAGGATAGGTGGAAACCTCCAAGCCTTTTACAGGAAAGCCAAATAAGAGTAATACTATATTGAACAAAAACTGTAGCTGTCTCCGATCAACAGCCCTCTAGGTCAGAATAAGGGGAGTAAAACATTGAGCAACAACATTTGTTAGGGCTACAAACAGTCTTATTGTCAGTGCCCCGGGTGTATTCTATTTTATTAAGAATGTTAGTTGTAAATGCATTTTCATTCATTCTAATACTGCATATATGGTTAACAATAGAAATGCAGAAATGTTACCATAATTTCATCCCATTTATATTAGGAAGATATATAAATAATTTGGTTTTCTGCAGAATGGTACTTGCAGACTGCATAAATGAGTTGCCTAAACTTGACTAGTGCTATTTGTTGCTCTTGTAATTGGAATCTTTAGGCACTGAGTGACTTAAGACTTGCTCCTTAAATTTGAATTTTGACATTTACTGTGATAATTTGTCATGAAGTAATTAACAACAGTGATTCTGACTAGAAATATTTTTGTTGATTTTTGTTTCCCAAGTGTTCATTCTGTTTGATTTGTATTGCCGACTTATATAAAAAGAATTCAATATCGAGTCGTCTTTTTTTTTTTCCCCTCGGAAAAAAGGAAGTGTAAAATCTAATGGGTATTCACCGTTATCCTTCTCTTTCACATTTCAATACTTTTTTTCCTTTCATCTTGTCTGTTTAAAGTAAGATGCTGCTGATAAAGAGGAGCACCTCCCCTCCTACCCATTTCCTTCTATTTTTGACAGCTTGACTTGAAGGCTGCTGCATTAGAAGCATTAGCATGTGTGTAAATAGCCCCTGTGTGCATAACATCTTGACTAAAAAAAAAAAATAAAAAATCTGTTAAAAAGTTCTTATAAATTTAGCATCAATCTGCACTTATGTATTCCTACTATATTTAATCCTGAGTAACAGCTAAAGCTTACTTCACATTGATTATACTTATTTCAGGCACAGCTGACGAGAGGACCCTTCAGCAGAGTTCTGTCCTAAGGCAGAACTGTGTCACTCCAGTGCTGCTCCTCATCTTCTTATTTTTCTTGAACTGACACTTTCTTCTTCTTGAATTTGTTACATCAGCAGCAATGTTCAATGCTCCCTCCCACAGGCCAAGTAGTATATCCAGTGTATCCCAAACTTTGACTACTTTGTGCCAGCTAGTTGCTTGTAGATTAAAGCACCAGTGTTTGCATCTTGTAGAAATGTAAGGGCATTTAATTTTCATGATTTTCCTCTTCAGAGGAAAGAAGATGAGTCTGAAGCAATTAGTCTAGCATACGAATAGGTAGCAGGAGGTTTAAAGGTGACCTGAAAATGTTGATTGAATAAACTTAATTCATTTATGGCTGTGTAATTTAAAACTAACTCAAATTAGATCCTCGTCTACTTGCTTTCTGAAAATGGAGTTGTGAATTTCTGGTTTGCAAGATCTAAAAGCAGCAAAAAAATAAATTGCTGTATCAAAGAATGAAGATGTGCTTGCTCCTGAGGGCAAGAAAACACAAAATTTTGAACCTTCTTCAGAGTACCGTTCATATAAAGACTGTTTTGCCTAAAGTGAAATGTCTTTAGTTCTTCTGGTCTCCTGCCATCTGAACTGTTTCTAATTGTCTTTCAATATTTCTAAAAAAAAGTATGATTGGTTTTGGTGGTGTAGAGTTAGTATATTCTTTTAAGTTTCCTCCACACAATGTACAAATATAAAGATGGGCTGAGATGAGGGAATTGCTTTGCCTTATCAATACAGTCACAGTTCTTCTTTTCTTAAAACACACTGTATTCTGGTAGTGCTCTTCCTACTGTGGCAAAGGAGATTTGAGGATCAGGTGGGATTGTGACTTTTAGTAGTTGTTGTTTGCTGTTTGATTCAGAGTCAGTGAAGACTCTATTGTTTTTAGAAATGTTAATTGCAAAACTATAATAGTCACTATAATAGTCAGTAGGTAGTCATCTTAAATAATATTTGAGAACACTTACCTTGCCTCACTTTTTGTTTGCAAGGTATGGCAATGGATCTGGACTTCAGCGTTTTTCCTAAGTATTTTCTGGCAGTCTCCTTCATGTTGTGTTCCCTGTTAAGATTAAGACTTTTTATTTCTAGAATGTTTTCTCCTTGAGATTTTCTAATTCTCCAATTTATGAATTGAATGTCATAGTATTGAGTGGGTTGAAGTAGATGGATTAGGAGGGAGGTGGCAAAATAGTTCTCGTAGTCAACTTTCAAATTTCATTGCTGCTGTTGTTGATTTATGTGCAAAAACCAAGCCACAGCAGTTTTGGAAATGAAATTCCTTGCATTAGCTTGTGGCTACTCTGTGTTGGAGCCTGTCCTCTGTGAGGCTGCTGCTTGCCATATCTGCATGCAGATGTGCTCCCCTCAGCTGTAAGGCACCTGGGTCCACACTGCCTGCTTGCACCTAGGGCCTCTGGCCAGCACACAGGTGATTTGGGAACATCCTGAAGTAGCAAGGCAGAATAAAACAGACTTGCTGTGTGGCTTATACTCACTCTTCTAGTAAGTTGCCACTGACAAACAGTGATGTGACAAAGCTGGCAGTAAGCAAAAACAATGAGGTTTGATACCAAAACAGATCTGGGTACAATAAGTCAGATGAGCTTTCAATCTTTTGACTATTTTAACAAGTGCATATTCAAAGCGAGCAAATGGCAGAGCAGTATGACTCAGCAGTGGCAGCTGGGATAGAGATGCCGTCTGTAGTCTGAAATGGCACTCATAGTAGTGGGGAGTTGCATGACAGCTAACTACATGTAAGGTAGGTGGGCCCAGACTGAGACGTGATATTCAGGCTGTGGAGTAGCAACACTGAAGAGCAGATGCCCAGAGTATGAGGAATCCCTGGGTAGACCCAGTATTGCTGCTGTTTAGACTATTACTGTGATTTTTGGGCTCAGAGGGAAGTTTTTGCATCCAGTTTTATCATATGGCCAAAGTAAGTCAGAGACCTACTGAGAGTGTTGCTGAGAGAGAACAGATGTGGATTGTTTTGGTAGAGCTCTTTTCTGGAAATGCTCTGCTACTGGGTCGCAAAAGCATTACTAGAGATGGAAAATATGCCAACTGCAGTTAAGAGTGTGCTGTAACTGCCGGATTGCAATTCCCAGTTCCCTCTGGACTAAAAAAAGAATTGAGATAGTTACCCAGGCTGAAATCATCAGTGTAGATAACTACTCTATGGATTGAAGGAGAACACTGATTAGAGCTTTGAAAATGCAGAGCACTAGTATTCCTACTCACCCTTAAGGTCTGTTCAGTTAAGATGTTCTTGTGGAGACTGAAAACAGTGGCTGGATAGAAGGGTGTTGCAGAGGAGGAACAGATCACTTAGGTGTTATTCCGGGTAGGTTTGTTAGTCGACTGTCTTAGTGTAACTTTTAAATGGGACAGGCTGGCATCAGTCATCAGCATTTTCTACTGTAAGTCAGCAAAATGGTGTGTCAAATTGAGAACTTCAGAACAAAGCTAGTGCTAAAAATCAGCTCTGTGATGTTGACTGGTCCATGAAATGGATCATTAGAGAACCTTACCACAAATTCTAACTGGTGATTTAGTTCTACAAAATATAACTCATCTGGGTGTCTCTGAAAATTGAATTTTCACTTTGTGTTTCTTTTTTGTTGTTGTTTGTTTTGGAGTGTGTGGGGTTTTTTGTTGTTGTTTGGTGGGGTTTTTTTTGTTATTGTTGTTGGGTTTAGTTTGTTTGTTTGTATCTGAAGGAAGGATTTTAAGAGGATGGAGCCAGGCTCTTCTCAGTGCCAAACAATAGGACGAGAGACAAGGGGCAGAAACTGATGCACAGGGAGTTTCACATGAACGTGAGAGAGAACTTTACTGTGAGAGTGACTGTGCACTGGAACAGATTGCCCAGAGAGGCTGTGGAGTTTCCCTTACTGGGGATATTCAAGAACTGTCTGAAAATAATCCTGAGAAATGTCCTTTAGAGGACTCTGCTCGAGCACAAAGGTAGGACCAGATGACCCACTGTGCTCCTTCCAACCTGACCCATTCTGTGATTTATCCTGATTTGAAGGTGATTGGTCACCTTAGTGAGGGGGCTATGGACAAGCAAGATGTTGAGCTAGTGGGATCAAAATGGTGTTTATATGGCTCAACTTTCCCCTGACCTCTGCAGCACGCATCTGTTCCTGGATCACAAAGCTGAAGGCTGTCTCTCAGAGCTTGAACTGTAAAGCTGTGTCTATGAAGTTAACTCTAGGTAATACTACTTTAGGCTGAAAGATGGGAGTGTTTTCCATAGAACTGGACTATATAAAGATCAAGACAAACGTGTAATAGTGCATGGGTTGCTAGTCATTGCCACGCAGAGAAGATGCTGACAACATCTCTCTTTCTTTGGCTAGTGAAAAACATGCTGGCAAAGTCAGTTGCTTCTGATTCCCCTTGCTCTGTAGGCGGTACGAGATGCAAGCAGTGCAAGACTGCAGGATAGTGCTATTTGCCTCTCAGTTTGGCTCTCAGTTTTGAGCTGTGCTAGCACTTCTTCATGCTTAACTTCAGAGATGGCATCAGGGCAGCTGTAATTAAAATATCTTTTAAAAACAGTTGCAGTTTGTTAGCTATCCACAACACTTTTGCCTTTGCCATACTGTAGATGTTGTTGGCAACTTAGATGAGTAGAAAGGTGTGATCTGCCCCCCCATTTCCACTGGATACCTGTGGGCAACTGAAAGCAGGAAATCTAGCCAACCAAATGGTTTCCTTCCCTAAGCATGACAGTCTATGCTTTCTCATCTCCCTCTACACACATCTGCCTTTTTCTGGCAATGGACTCTTGCAATCGCCCTTTTTTTTTTTTCCTTTTTTTTTTTTTTTTTTTTCTCTTATTTGACCCCTCAATCTCCCTCCCCCCTAGCCCTCAGGGTTGTTTTAACTTTCTAAACCAGAGGAAAGCAAATCCAACAACAGCAACAAAGGAATAGGTTTCTGCCAGTTGATGCCATGAGGTTTGTTGAGTTGAGTTGGCTGGCTTTTTGTAAGTGGGCATAAACAGTGAATGGTTACAAAAATAAAGTTTGTTCTGTGAAATTGGAGAGAGAGGAAGTGAAAGTGGAATGCAGCCAAAGGGGCTGTAAAGAGAGTCCTTTCAGCAGTACTGTGAATAGATAAGAGTGGGAGAAGACTCATTTGTCAAGGGCAGAGAGAAGGTGCCAAAGTGGTTGGGTTAAGTGGAGATGAAAGCTGGTAGAGATTTAATAAACTGTATGTTGGAGAAGCTTTTTAGTTATCCTTCAAAAATTTGGCATAGCAGGAGTGAAAGGCACATGAAGAGGCTTGAACGAAGATGTGAGTGATTTATGATGGTCTCTGTAATACTTGAGAAAAGAGGTGCTGACCTGAGATCAAGTTTGGAGGGAAAGAGTTAGAAGGTGGTTGTAACTGTTGTGCTGCTCTAAGATTGTCACAAAGGCAGGCTAAGGTTCGGTTTAGACAGAAGATGACCACTTTAGATCAGTGATATAACGGAGTCAACCCCACAGAAAAAGGGTCTGCAAATGTATTTGTTGGTGAGAATATACAGAATTTAGATGCAGGCGAAAAGACCTGGAGTCTATTTTTGATCCTTTGAAATGTATGCGAATAGTCACAATTACAAAGATCAAAAGAGGACAGTACCTCACTGTGCTAGTGGGTGACATGGATTTTTACTTGAACTTAAACTAGCAATTTGCAATAATATGTACCTGTCGCTTCTTTTTTCTCTTAATAAATTGTGATTAACCTACTGATATGGGTGGTATGAACAAAATATCTGTTTTTTCAACTCTCTTGTACTTTTGTGGGGTGGACTGTGATATGGCAAGAAGTAGGGGAGGAAGCTTTTGATCACACCTTGAGGCTGTTATTTTATTACAGATTGCATATATTCCTCTGGTACTAAAGTGTTTCAATTCAAAATCAGCAAAATTTTTATTATGCTTGTTGCTTTATTCATTGCATACAGATCATGTGTTGGTTATTAAACATTGATTTTTATATTGTATTAAAATTCTTGATGCTTTTATTAGTTTTTGGTCTCAATGAAGTATTTTCTTCTGGATGTATTGCTCTGCATCATGGTCTGTATTTTAACTTTAAAAGGATAACTTGGTAATGCAGAGCCAATTTTGAGTTTTCTTTAAGTTCTAGTACAGAAAAATTAAGAAATATACAATGCGGAATTCTGCTTTTGTGGAAGGGTTGGTGTTTTTATTTTATTTATTTTTTTAAAAAAAAAATATTTATGGTCACAAGTGATGCAAGCATCAGGACAGACATTGCTCACTGAAAAATATCACATTTATTCTCCTGGCTTTGAAAAAACAAAACAAACCCAAAATGTGAATTCATCAGATATTTTCTTCATCCATGAGGTTTTCATTGTCAGATGAGATACAGTATGAATTTTAAGACTGACACATCTTAGTAGTTTATCCTGCCGCAGCCTTTCTTTCCTTTACCTAGCAAATTGACTACCCCTTTTTAGATAATGACGTACCAAAAAGTGAATGCTTTGTCATATATCCTTTGGTAGTGTATTCACAAAGGTGTAACTGAAAAGATATTGTGAAAACCTGGGCATATAATACTTGCATAAGTTCTAGCTGACTGTGTAAATGCCTTATCTAACTTGAATAAAAAGAAGCTGGTGCAAGAGTGAACAGTGAGATGATTTTTTTCTTTAAAAGCTTTTTCTTAGTTGAATGCTCTCTAAGCCGAATTTCTGGATGTAGTTTATAACACTGTGCAGAAATATTCAGTATTCTTTTCTAAATTTTCTTCGTCTTTACTCTTAACTACTATTTAGCATCAAGCTGAAGTTTTCCTGAAAGTATTTAATTCATCATCAAAGTCTTAAGACTGAGTGGCAAATACACAGTCACAGTAGTTCCGGTACCCTCTTAGTGTCTATCAGGACGGTTTTCATCTGTAGTTTTTCTTGCACTTGACTTCTGTGCAATGTATAAAAGAAAGGGATACGTTTTCATTTGTGTGCTGAAGCGGTAACATTGTCAGAATAGTTGCTCTGTTCTTGGTACTGTGCTCTGGGCAGTATGCCTTCAGGACATGGACAGATGATTGGCTTCCAAATGCTACAATTGCATTGCACTGTCTAAAGTAGGTTTCATCTAACCTTCAGGGTTACACCATTTTACAAAGCCACCCCAGTGAGAATGTTTCTCTGTTTAAGAAGTGGAGAGATTAAATACAACTTGAATCTGCTTGAAAAATACTATAATACAGTTAAGTATTCTTGTAATAGTTGGTTCCATTGAAACTCAAGTACAGACTGGCAGATAAAAATATAAGTTTCAAGTCCTTGAGTTCAATTCCCTGGGAAGTCATAAAATAACATTTCCTGTGTTTGTTAAATTGTAGTAGAAATACTACTACTACTGTAAATAGTTATACCCTAAAATAATGATTTCTTTCTAAAAGTTTACGTACCTATTGCAATTTCTCTGTAGAGAGTATTTTTTATTGCACAAGTCAAGCTAAGTTTGATGTCATATGAGTAAACTTTGTCCAAAATTATGTTGTGACTTGTACTTGTTCATTGGAGGTCTTGTTGGGGACCAAATATGATGAGAGAAGAGACACATTATTTGCTTACATGTGCAGTTTATATGTTAAATCAGTTCAACAGCAAGTAGTAATTTGGCCACAAGATGTAAAGGAAGAAAGTGAGTTGTTAGCATATCTTTCTGTATGTGTGTTGTGGATGTGTTAAAGAACTTTTCTGTCAGACTATTCTCTCCCAATATAATCTACCTAAAATACTTTCCTCACAGTCTATGAAATATTTTGATAAATCTTACTTTGTTGAAGAATGAAGTAACAACTAATACAAAGAATAACATGTGAAATGAATCATCTATTTGACGTTTATTTGATTCTGTAAGGCACCTCTAATGAAAGATTTAGATTTGTAAGTCTAAAGAGGAAAGGTAAAAGACAGAAGATAAAAGATAAATCTCAATTTCTTTGCATTTGCTGCTCTCAGCTTGGTCAATATGAAAAGTTTTCATATCATTCTGGTTTTTATCTTGGCTTTTTGCTGATACTTCAGTCCATGTTTAAGCATAAAATTATAGTGGGCAATGTTGTACTTGTCTTTGTGATTGAATAAAAGGTGTTAAATCCCGTAACAATGGGTAGAGCTTCATTTTGATATCAGAAAAAATATCAAGTATTACTGAGAAACGTTTAAGATGAGACAGCATTTTAACAGGGGATTGTGGAAGGAGAACCCAGAGAAGGACACCCTGGTCCATCTGGCCTCGATTGTGGAAAGGTGATGGAATGGCTCATACTTGAAACCATTTCCAGGCACTTAAAGGACATCAGGACACCATACTGTCTGTCTAGACACCAGTAAGGCTGTTGACACTGTCTCCCACACAGGGAGGGTCCCTCGGAGCATCAGGAAATTCTTTTTTCTTTTTACTGTCTGGGTTAACTGACCCCCAGCACAGATTACCCAGGGAAGTTGTGGAATCTCAGTTCTTGGAGATATTGTATGGTCATCATCCTGGGCAACCACCTCTAGGCTTGAGCAGAGAGGGTGGACCAGATGGCCTGCAGTAGTCCCTTCCAAACTCAACTGTTCTCTGATTCTGTAGATTGTGGGGCACCATATCTTATATTTGGTATTTGTTGGTCTGTATCTCATCAGGTCTTTCTCTAAGTTTGGGAGATTGGCTGTTTCCTATGGGTATAGAAACCTTCACTGTGTTTTCAAAATACATTTACGTTTTTCTTTCTAGCCTTCCTTTCATATTGCTGGATTGCATGAAAAGATATGCCAGATATTAAGGTACTTACAACTTTTCTTACTACAAAATGAGAAACTAGGGCACTAACTGCACTTCTGATACAAAAGGATTTGGCTTTTAGTTTAGCAGTGCCTGTATGTGTGAAGATATATTTTTAATCTCAATATTGCGTGTTGCCCCTCTCATTCATGTGCCTGAGTTTTGTGATTCACTGCTAACTTAATTCTTTAGGTACCTTGATGTTGTTTCTTGAAAGCTCTTTTCTGAGAGGTTCTTGTCATCCTCTTGTGACTCTGGATTTATACCGTGACCGAACTCTTCAATCATCTCTCTACCTTCTTGGACTTATCTCATTCTGAGGCTTCAAAAATGACCTTTTGTAACAGCTTCTGTCATTTTCAACATCAGAGCTTTTTCCATTTCTTTGCATTTAATTTGATCTTCCTTTTTGCATGACCATTTAAAATTTTATACACTATCTTATGCTCACCTCCCCTTAGGAAGTTCTCAGCTTTCATGTTGGCCACATTCCTTTTGAGCTCTGTGCCCCCGTCTTCCTCAAGCTCCTTTTATAGTTCAGTCTGTATAACTTATGTACTTTTCTCTCATTTGTCTGGCTTCGGCACTGATGCTGTGGTAACTTTTTGGGGTTTTTTGCTTGTTTTTATTTTTTTGTTGTTTGTTTGTTTTATTTTTTTGGTGACTAGTTTCTCCTATTGTCTAGCTGGAAACTTTTGCTTTTGTCTGTTAAATGTAGTTTTGATAGCTGATATCAAAAGAGATGGCTTCTAGAAGCTTCTAGAACAACCTTTAAGTAACCTGTATTTTCCTCTGTCACCTTATTGGTTAAACTGTCAAAGTTGTAATAGGGGGGCTAGTGTATTTGTGTTGCTGACATGATTAGTGGAGACAAAAGTTAAAGTATAAACTTATTTCTTCCAAGCCCTCATTTCAGGGGTTGTGTTTTTTGGTTTTTTGTTTGTTTGTTCTTTTGTTTGTTTGTTTTTCCCTTGGAGAGTTGGTTGCAAAATATCATAGTACTCAATCTGTAGAAAATCTTTTGATTGAATGCAGTGCTGTAGGGTTGTCTTCATTCAGCACTCCTACTGAGTTTGTGTTCTTTCCCATTACCTTTTAATAGCATATTGTGAGAACGTTTAGGAGAAATGCTAGAGACTGTGATATCTATACAAGATTTTCTATAAATAAGCACTAGCCGTGTCTTGGAAAAGGTGTTGTTTTCAGAAACAGCATTGTAAGACCACATATCCATAAAAAAAATAATCAAAGTGATTATTTTTGGAGCTGTTGATTGTGTCCTTAAAGTCACAGAACATGCTTGCTGATGTTTTAGTTACTATTGGTATAGTTATGAAAATAATTATTAATTTCAAGTACATGATTCCACTTCTCAATCCCCCAATTATTTATATTGAAGTTGTGTAACTCCTTGTCATCCATGCAATGGGTCAGTTGTTTGCTCAGTGCACTGAAGGAATACTGAAGTTTGTAGCTTATAAACTGAAATATGAAACAGTTGTGGTGTTCTGTGGATGCTGTAACTTGTATATTGATGAAGTTCTCTTAATATTTTCATGACACTGTTGATTCGTCTCATAATTTCAGAAATATCTTGCAAACTGAAATGGAAATTGCCTTGATAGCTTCAATTATAAGTTATATAAAGTGATCTGCATATGCAGGGCTGTTTGCTCTCCACACCCTTGCCTATGCCAAGGACAGGTGAAAAAGACATTAAGCAACTGTGACTTTTCACAGCTACCTGTTGTCACATCTCCAGTAAAGAACAGAAAAACTACTTTTCCCTGGAGAACAAGAGGAAATGTAAAGAGACTTTTGTTTAGATTGTTTTGTTTAGTTGGAAACTGATGGACAGATAGTGTAATAGAGACTGGTTTTTAATCCCCTTCATCTCTCCTTTTTCCATCCTGTTCACTGCTGGCAAACATGGAAAGGTTTCCTTTTGCTGGTGAATATGAGCCTTTTTGAAACTGGAGATGGAGAAGCCCTTTCCAGGCCTGGTAATATAGGGCTAGAGGCTAATTTAATAGAAGAAATAGAACAAAATAGCATGGTACTCAATATCTAATTGTGAATTTTCATGCTCTCCCAAAATTTTGGACTTACTTATGAATCCCAGCATTTAGCCTAATGTCTTACCCTGAAGAGTATGGGAAAGGATGTCCACCTGAGGCTTCTTGCATTTTCGGTCACTTGTACATAACTATGAAGTTCCCATTTTTGCTTTCTAAAATAAGCTACTACATTTTATTAATAAGGAATAGGAAAGACAGAAAATGGAAAAATTATGCATAAATCAGATGATTATGAGCTGTTTAGCATTTTTTTCTCCCCTTCTCCTTGGTTATGACACTCCTTAATGGCTACTGGGATCGATTTTTAATGTCAAGGTGATTTATAGCCTGTAATGATTTAGGAGGTGTTTAGTCCACTTCCTCTTCAGGAAAAAATTATAATTATAGGGTTAGTTAGTTTAGTTGACTGTTCTAACAGCACTAGCAAAGCCCTACGATGAAAATAAAATAATTTATGAATAATCAGCCATATTTCCTATTAAGCCGTTGGTGTTTACATTTCATTGGTGCTAGTGGATGAAATTTGGAGTTCCATGTTCAAGTTACTGAGCTAAGAGGTGATTGAAACTTATTGAGAAAAGGCTAGAAAAAAATTTAAAAGTGTTTGTAGGTGATTGAGTTTACTTGACTTTTGTTGCTATTACCTGTAATCAGTTGGTTTTTGTATAATGAATTCTAGTACTACAAAATAAGATACCACAGAAAAGAAGATAAATAGCCTTAGTATTTAGCATGACTTCTCTCTGTAGTGAAGAAGAATCTGTAATTTTCCTGAAGTGCAGTTCTTTCATGGTCATTTTCTAAACATTAAATAATGCCTCTGACCTTCTCCCTTTTTAGATGCCGTAAGCTGTTTCAGTGTTACATTTCAGTAGGTAGTACTTAACACAAGCGTTTTAAGATAAGTCATTAAAATTTATTCTCAAACTCCATTAACAGCAATTCATAGTGTATTCTTAATAGGTGTCTGAATGCTCTGCAGTCAAGATGTTTTTAAAAGCTTACAATAGAAATAGCATGGTGCCTTTAGAAGATTAAGACATCCTCTGCTTCAAGGTGTGCTGTAATCCAAACAGGCAAAGTAATGTGATAAGTGGGCAATTTTTTAAAAGCAGAGCTTGTTCATGGATATATATGACTGAAAAGAAACATGCTATAGCACCTTTATATTCTTCAGCCTTTGAATTCACCAATCACTGAAAAAAAAATTCATGGGACTTTTACCTGGCATCCCAAATAAACATAATTTGGTACTGTGTTCTTAGCATGGAGCTCTCTACTTTGATAGATTTTGTCCTAGTCATTATGCTTTACAGCAGGTGGTGGAGAAAAATAAAAGCGTGCTCTTGAATAAAAGGAGCGGATTGTTCTAACCAGTCATTTCAGCTGAATGAGAAACAAGTATTTCATCCCTGAAGCGACACATTTATATTCTATGGTGGAGCAGAGATCTACCTGCAGCCCCTGGAGGACCTCGCACCAAAGAAGGAATATGCCCAAAGGAGGCTGTGACCCCATGGGGAAACCCTGGCAGGACTTTTTGACCTGTGGAATTGGAGCTAGGTTTACTGGCGGGACTTGTGACCCTGCTAGAGACCCACACTCAAACAGTTTGTGAAAAGCGGCAGTCCATAGGAAGGACTCAGAGTGTAGAAGTTGGTGGAGAACTGGCTTCTAGGGGAGAGACCCCGTGCTGGAGAAGGGGAAGGGTTTGAGGAGTTCTGCTGCTGAGGAGGAAGGAAAGGGAGAGAAAACATGTCATGAACTGATCACAACATCCATTCCCCATCCCCCTGTGCCACTGAGGGCAAGGAGGTAGAGGAGATTAGGAGTAAAGAGTGGGGAAAGGGTTTTTAAAGATTTGATATTATTTCTCATTACTCTACTCTGATTTGATTGGTAAAAAATTAGGTCAAGTCTGGTTTGCCTGTGGTGGTAATTGATGTGTGATCTTTCCCTGTCTTTATTTTGACCCACAGGTCTGTTTCAATATTTTTCTCTCCCCTTATAGAGCAGCTTTGGTGGACACATGGTGTCCAGTCAGGGTCAACGCCCCGGAAATAGATGATGTGTAAACCTTGACTATATGATCTGTATTAAATTTAGTTTAATTTTGGGGATTTTAATTTTAAGATTAAATTTAGATTAATCTTGATGACCTTGTTATTTAGTGGAGCTTTAATTTATTTTCGGAGAGTTCAGTATGGGACATTAATCTTTCTTTTTATAATGAACATTTAAGATTCATTATCTTTTAAAAATGAAAATGGACATGTAGGCAGGAAATTTTTTGAGGCTAATATGATTTATCACTTTACCTTTTAGAAGGATGTTGAAGAGGATTTTGTGAGTTCTAGGTCTGTTTAAGCTGAAGTTGATAACCTAGTGAAGTTTATGGGAAAAGATAATGGATGCAGCGAATTGTTGATTTGCTTGGCTTCTGTGGAATGTAAATGTTTCCCAAATATTTTGTCAGCAACTGAACAAAGTTGATTGACCCAAAATAAAATTAACAGTTCGACACTTAAAATTCTTTGTGTCTTCCTAGCTTCCCATTGCAGCTGCTGATGGGTGTTTGTTTCTGGTGGGCTACCTGATTTTTCTTTTTGTTTGCCTTCGATTGTTGAGGGTGACTTGATGACTACTGCAGGTGTGGCAAGTCATGGGTCTGGTTGTTGCTGCCCCATCCAGCTCTTCTGGGCTACGTTCTGATGGCATTGTTGCTTGAAGGGAGGAGATGCTGCTGGCTGCCTTGCATCGCAGTCCCGAGGCTCACATCAGGCTATTGAGGTCGGGCCAGTCTCGTCTATTGCTGCTGCTGCCACTGTTTTCAGAAGCATGGTGTTAGAAATCTAAGTTAAGTGTGCATTTATGTACTGCAAGGTTCAAGAGCGTGTGAATGTCAGCACTGTGTGCTTCCAGCCAGGAGATTGAGCAGAGGTGCACAAATCACTGTGGTATGATGTGTGTGTTGGTAGGTATGCACAATTTCAGTGGCAGGGTAGTATTGAGGATAAATTTCAGGTTATACATCAGCTGTAGCAAAAGGAATCTGGTGGTGATATGTAGTGGGACAGTGGCTGGTAGTGAAGTACCTTTTTATTGTGTTTTGAGGGAAGTTACAAATGGCTTAGTAGGAGATTAGTAGAAGCTTAGTCAGAATGTTAGGCAACAAATAAGAATGGGTATTTGGGTTCAGCTGCTGAACTTCATTGGGAGGTAGTAAACGTTCATCAAGCTGATCCGCTTTCTTCCCTGAGCAGCACTGTTACATTATTATGAAGAGTGGCCTGCGTAGCTGAATTAAGGTGCTAATAAGTCCTGACCCATGGTGTACTTTTGTCAGATGTGATTTTTTGTTTGAGTGGTTCAACTTTGGCTTAAAATGTATACGGTTTTGAACAAGTGACTGGGAACAAAATGCATCACTATGGGTTTCACTCACCCACCATCTCTTCTCCTTGTGTTTTCCACATGCTACACTAGGTTTATCTTTTAGTGCCTGAAGTTACTGAAATAGCACTCAGGCAATTGACTGTTAAAACAGCGAAAGGGACGTCCAAATTTGCTCATGTTTTAAGTCACAAGGAGTAGTCTGGAGGGGGTTTAAAATGCGTGGTCTGACTTGTGTTATACTGGATAAATCTCTGTGGCACTGGCTGTTAACTTACTTGCCTTGAAATGTCTCGGGATGTTAGTAAGAGGAGGTGGTGTGGTTTGTGAGAGGGAGCCATTGGTTTAAGCAGTTGTTACAGGGTCGGTTTCGTGGTGGGTTGATAATCTGTACTGATCAACTTTGTTCATATGCCTGTGGATAAATGCACACTTTGCTTGTTCTCTGGATGCAGCCATGATGTGCACTCAAGGGGTTTTGGATTGCTTGCTGTGTATTAACAGGCACATTGTTATTGCTAATCAGAACCCTGATAACTAAAATTAATAGTGGGTACAAAGACAAGCAATTAAGGACATTCATCTTCCAGATGAGTCTAAAAGATTCATTGGTAGTTTAAATTTATATACTAAGGGCACTTAAACCATTAAAAAGGGTAATGGGTGCCCTGCAGGCATGTGCTTCAAAGCCGTATGTCATTTTGGTGCTGGGACAGCAGACCGATAACTTCCCTTTAAGGGAAACTGCTTTTCATTTATCAATTAAACATTGAAGGAAAAGTACATTTTTTTTGCTGTAGAGTGATCATAGAAGCGTGTTGTAAGTTAAATCAAAAGCCAAGATTTATGTTCTAAGACTTTTTGACTTTATCATAATAGATGTTAATTAGAGAAGTCTCTTAGTGGTAACAGAGGTCACAGGAGTTGAAACTTTGAAGAGTATAAATGTTTCTTTGAAGCACAAAGATTTCTTGTCCCTTGCAGTTTTTGATAGTGACAGTGATGTAGTGACCAACTTAGTACAGACTATGAAATGTTGGGGCTTTTTCTGTTGTTGCTGTTGATGCTGTGCTTATGTTGTCCCAAGGTGACGTTTGAGCAAGTTTTGTTAACTCGGGGATGAATATGAGATTTTAAGGTTTTACAGTACAAGACTTTATCACAGATTTTGCAGTAGTATAGAATTTTTGTTCTGTCCTGGTGTTGTGCTTGCCAGCTGAAACAGTGGTTAACGAGTAGTTCTGGGAGTGCCTGGGAATGTATCTGGCAGTGGTTTTTGGTGATGTAGGATGAGCTAAAACTTGGTTTTGTCATTCATTGAAAATGACAAAAACTTATGCAGATTTGTGGGAACTATTTGAGTTGTCCCTAATTGAGGATGAAACAATCTCAGTGTGGGACACAGTGTAGATTTGCTTGTGAAATTTAGTAAAAGAAACTTTCCCTTCCCTAAATATGAACATAGTGCAAACTCTCTGCCTGTTAAGTTATATTTGAATATTCTGTTTTGTTTAGGTTAAAAATATTTTTATTCTCAATTTAGTGGCACACATGCCCATTCCTCCTTTCCTTTTTCTGTGGCCTTTCTGAATTCCAGACCACGCATGTCTTGTACAGTAGCTTCAGTCTACTCACCTCCAGAGTGTGATGTGAGCTGGTGAGAGCCTGGCAGGCACGTGAGGTTGTTGGTGGCTGGTGCTGTGGTGGCGACTCATCTTACGGGGATGCTAGAATTTATTGTAATAAGGGGGTTTTGTTTGTCCTTGGGACTTGAAATACTTGTCCCCTCTTTTGTATTTAAAAACTTAGACAACAAAGTCAACGCAAATACCTCTGTTATTCTATAAGTGTCTTAACAGAATGAATTTTTGTTGTGATGAGAGTTGTTATTGGGATTTATATGCCTGAACTACTGAGGACAGGGAGAAGAAGATGAAAGAACTATCTCCTCTGATTTCGAAGAATTCTTTATGTCTAATTCTTGAGTTCTTACATAACTTCTTTTCTGGGTTAAAAAGTGCTGCCTAAATAATGATGAATGCACCGTTTTCTCTTTCACTCTCCCTTGCTATTGCCTTTTTTTTTTGAGCAGGAGGAGCAAACTCAAGGGCTGTGTGCCATGCATATAGAGATAACAGCTGCTGCTGAATTGTATGCATGACATCTGTATTTTCTCAGCTTTATGCTCTGCTTTTTCTTTCACCAGGCTCTTTTGATTCCTTTGTTTCTTCCTTCTCAAACCTTGATCTATTTCCGTGATCATCATGCTTTCTTCTCTCTTTTTCCCAGCCTACTTAATGGCCTTGAGTTAAGAATACAATAAAAAACTTAATGAATGAGACAGGGCAGACATTACTGTGTTACATGGGAATTTTTTTTTCTCCTTTTGTTTACATTCCTCACATTCTTCTTTCTTCCTCTCACTTCTCCTCACAGCTTTTGTTGTAAGGTTTTCATAACCATTATTTGTGTGACCCTAAAAAAATGCCTTGTTCTGTTATGCTAGACTGATTTAGTAAAGCAAAATTATTCAATTCACTCTGCAGCAATTATGACATTTCTAAGTAATTTTGATTATTTTGTCTGACTGTTTGGGCACAGTATTTATCCTTGTTGCTGCTGTTTGGACTGCTTATGTTTACAGTGCATCAGAGTTTTTGATTTTCATCTTTAATTTTTGAGGCTAGTCCCTTGTGGTTTAGATAGTGTGTTGCTTTTCGTCACTTGGACACTGGAATAGGTTTCACTTGGATTGGTGACTTCAGGCTATGATCTGCCCTGACAGAGGGTGCTCTTGAGGGAAACTGATTGCCTGAAGTAGTGATGTTTCTACAGAAGAGAGTGGAACACTGTTGGATGAGCTGCTTGAAGTTTTTAGCTTTGCACAGGCAAGCCTGTGTACTGTGTCACAGGTTGTGTGGGCACAATAGATGTGTTGGGCCTGGGAGGAACACCTCTGCTTGACTCTTGGAAGATGGCTGCTTTTAAATAAACTAACAATAAATTTCTTCCCTAGGGGGATGCACATTCGATGATGGTCCTGGGCCCTGCGACTACCACCAAGACTTGTATGATGATTTCGACTGGGTACATGTCAGTGCTCAAGAGCCTCACTATTTGCCCCCTGAGATGCCTCAAGGTGAGAAACTCCACATATACTGAAGGGATAAGTTTATTAGGAAACTGGGAGCCTCACTGAATATGGCCTGAAGGCCATGCTCTGTGATCTCCACTTGAACATTTATAATGGAGGCAATAAAAAGAAGCAAAGGTAATAAATATAGCAATCTTGGTAATTGAGAAGTCTTGTTAGATCAAATCCCCTTTTAAAGTTTGGGGGGCATAGGGAAGGCAGAAAGGAAGCCATACCTTTCTCTTTATTCTTTGTGGAATTCCTGTTGACTCAGTCAAATTCTGCTTTTTATATGACAGCTAATGTATTGATTTAATTATTCAGGTAGACATTAGAAGAAATGGTGAAAAAAGGGATACATGCAAAAAAACCCCATACACTGATTCCTTTCTTCCCTTCCCCCCAACCTCTTATCATCTCAAGGTAATCAGAAAAGCTTTGATTTATGGAAATATTGCTGTTGTTAATTACTATTTAGGACAGGTAATGAATAACTGAAGAGGTACAGCCTACATGACCTTGCCTGCTCACCTTTGATGAACAGCTTAATCGGCGCTTCCCAGACAGCATGATATGCTGAGAGAATGAAAGCATTTGAAATTCAGCTACATTTTCCAATTAATAATACATTAAGTAATTAATCATGCAGAGGAGGAAAAAAGGTCATGGCTATTTTATTTGTATCTAAAAGGTTTTGTGAAGTGAGGTACGTGTGGAGAAGAATGGAGAAATGTTACCATACAGAAGTAACCTCACTTCTGCACCATTCCTTCCCCTGTTTTTTATATATTGTTGTGCATTATTAATGGTAGTTGATCTATGTAATTTTACTTCTTAACCACTGACTAGCGAGTTCCCCTGCTTTGGAGTCACTGATACGAGCAGCTGTTACCATGTCTGACTTCTTGCAAAATAGGTGAATTGAGCAAGACCCACATTTTATTTAATGGGCTTCTTGGTACTTCAGGTTTGCATAAGGAAGAATAAATTTAAAGCTGGAAGTCTCAGCGTTCATGATGGTCTTATATTAAAAAAATCAAAACTATGTCTTCCTTAGGAACGCCAAAATTAGTTACTTTTCAGTTTGTATTTTTCAGAGTCTACATGGTTTGTTATAAAGGTTGGAGGTATCTTGAATGTGATGGAAGCATCATTTTGTAAAAAAAAATTTGGTGTTCTCAGACCTTAGACACACCTCGTAGAGGAAGAACAACAGTTTGAGAAATTGTTTTTGAATTAATCTAAATGACAAGAGCTTCTTCTTGCTTATTCTGTATAACATACCTGTCATCCTTAGGCAGTTTTAAGAGTTAAACGACACAGTGCTCTCTGCTGTGTGATTTCTGTTCAGTTCTGCTATAGGCTCTTTTCTCTGAGGTTAGCATCTGGACTCTTTTGGAGGAAGTTCTTTTTTGGCATCTGTATGAGAAATGGTGGCTGCTCAATAAAATCGAGCAGAATAAAGGAAGTCCAAAACAGATGCAGAAGAAGCTCTGATTACTTTTTTTTTTTCCTTCCCCTGGTTAGAATGCTAGGCTTCTTGTACAACTCTTGATAAGTTTGGTGTTTGAAGTTTTGACCAGTCTGATCTGGTAAGCTGCCCTTAAGAAGTTCAGTCCCCACATTCTGAAGATCTATGCCATATCTAAATATTTAAATTCATTTGTGTTTGAAATAGCATGGTTTTAAATTAAGTCTTAAAAGGTAACACAGTTCTAAAATGAGTGCTGAATTCCTCCAGTGGATCTGCAGGAAATGGAACAGCAAGAGGTTCAGGCAAAAGCAGAAGGGAAGTGACTGTGTGCAGTCATCTGCTGTGCAGGGTTTTAATATTGCTGACCCTTCCTGATTACCATTGAAACTAGGTTCAAAAGATTCTACTGCTCATAAAGAAGTTATCCAAGTAGAATATGTTGTGGAATGAAGGTATAGGTAAAATTATAGGTATAATATTATAGGTATAGGTAAAAGTAAGTCCTTCTGTTTTCATTTTGAAAAATGCTGTGTTTTATAACCTCTAGAAGCCAGGGATCTCAGAGGGACCACTTTTTCAGTCAGTGAATGAGAGCAGAGAAGGGAAGGGGTATCCTGAGAAACTAAAGAGCAAAGAAACCGAAGTCCAAGGGTAGGGACTGTTTTCTTTGCATCTCTTCCTCTCAGGCTAATCCTTTAGCTAATCCTTTAGCTAAGCACAAAGCTCCTTAATGCATGTGCTGGTATCCTCTATGTGGACACCTTTTGTAGTGTTTGGAGCCCTTGTCTTTTACATCTCTTTGGAATACAGTGTAATGAGGGCTTCTGG
Source organism: Anabacerthia variegaticeps (assembly GCA_035583185.1). Classification (NCBI taxonomy): domain Eukaryota; kingdom Metazoa; phylum Chordata; class Aves; order Passeriformes; family Furnariidae; genus Anabacerthia; species Anabacerthia variegaticeps. The sequence goes on from JAWWEW010000112.1 coordinate 60,831,736, forward strand.
TATAGATTTGTCTCAGGAGTACTGTTTTACCACTGTGATAAAAACATAATACCAGTACAGTGAGTATGCAGCTTTCAGGTCTCTAACTTTCACCAGATTCACACAAAACCACTGTAGTTATAGAGGATTATACTCAATTTTCAAATGGCAATTTTTAGTCTTCAGTACATTTAGAAAGTCTTATTAAAAACAAAACCCAAACAACAAAAGACCCCAGAATAAAAAGAGTGTGACAGAAAAGGGCACATAAAAAAATAGGAAAAGGGAAAAAAATTAAAATTGCTAATGTTTTAGCAAGTGCTAAATTGACAAGTGCTAATGTTTTACTTTTGATTCAAAGGGAAATACTGGTTTAAATCAATGTTGTGATTTGGAGTGAGATGATAAATCATCGGAATTTTCAGACCTAATAACATGTGTTTTGGAGTGCTATGAAAATATGAAAACTTGTCCTAATGGAAAACATTTTGCAGGTATATCAATAGTAAATGCTATTGGTAAAGCAAGTGTAATTACCTCTGCGTAATTAATGCAACTTCAGATTTTTTTCAGACTGACCTACATGGTATTTCTCAAGCTGTGAGCACAGGCAAAAGCCACTTATCTTCTGTTACGGGGAAAAATAAATGCAGTACATAATGATTAATTTTGTAATAAAATGAACACTTAGAGCAGGTGCTTGTGTACAGCTTTAAATACCAACTTGTAAATTGTCTAAACGGCAGCTTACATGATAAAACCTTTGGATTACTTATTAAGACCTGATGTCCAACATTAGCTTTCTAAGAGTGTATAAAAGCAACTCTGCTAGATCAAGCTAAAGGTCTGCTGCTTTTGAGTGTAGCCATTAGCAGTTGCCTAGGGGAGAGTGCAGAGGTAGGACAAATGAGTGCTGATCATACCCTGACTGCTCTCCTGCTTTCCAGCTGTTTGGCATTTAGGAATGTTTACAACTAGAAACAGTCTTTATTAGTGATGTTCTCAATAAATCTATGGTTTTGCTCTGTCAGCTTTGTCTTGCTGTATGTGGGCTCCTTGAAGCCTTCTGGTATCTGCTGTGTCCTAAAACAGAGTGCCAGGTTTTGTTATGAAACATGGGGACATGCAGCTCTTCTTACTTGTTATGAACTTGGACATGACTTCTGTTTGATACATGTTGGCCTCTTGGAAGGAAGTGGGCAAAGCTGAGTACTAACTGTCATCTTCAACACATTCACTTTTTTTTAAAAACCTTTTGAATAAAATACACAGCCCTCTCCAGACATCATTCTAGGTCTAATGATCCAGGACTATTGAGTTGTTCCATAGATGAAATTGGTTCCACAACTGTGGATTTTCATTTTGGGTGAGGCAAAGTTGGTAGCCAAGTGTTGTATTTTTCTAGACATGGTGACAAAAATGAAGTCCAGGTATTTACTTGGTGATGTTTTCACCTCTAAAGAAAAAAAAATTCTAGATATTGGTCCTTAAATTTGTGGCTTTGCAAATCG
>JAWWEW010000112.1:60833235-60882487 GCA_035583185.1 Anabacerthia variegaticeps
ATGTTTGCACCTCTAAAGAAAAACATCTTCTAGATATTGAAGTAAGCCCTTAGAACATGTATTATGTTTTCATGTATATGATTTTTATACATTATACCATACAAGATAGAAATTAGAGAATGCTATTAAGAGTAAATCCAATTTGTTTATGGATATTTTCCACTTATTTTAGGGTATTATTCATTGTGTGCAGATAACTTAGTTTTGCAGAAGACAAAGTAAATAATAGTGCTTTTTTATACTCCTGGGGATGTGCAAAGAGGGATTTTATCTATATTGATAATACATTTACTGATGGTTTTACCCGTAGACAGAGAAGATAGTTTTATTTACCCTGTTTGGTTTGCCTGTTAAAAGCAACATTATTCTGAGGCTGTGCAAGGTCAGGGCATGAGAGCCTGTAATGGGTTATGTGATGGGGAGCCACTTAATGAAGGGCTTTTTTAATGTAAGGGCTATTACCCTCCTGGTTACAAATCCATTTTGAAGAATGTCTAAATTATAGTGCACAATACTGACGTGCTGAGATGGACATCTTGTTTCTGATCTCTCAGATAGATAATGTGCCTGGGTTGGATGTGTGCTAATTATTTTTAATTGGTTTTCTAGAAATCTGAGAAAACTAAAGTAACAGCAGTGGGGAAAGTTCTTAGTTGCACTTGTCATTTAGCATGACTAAAGGGGAACAGTTTAAATCTTGAAAGATGTTCCTTAGTATTATAGTGTTTTGCAAATGCAAACTTCATTTGAAGAGTATTGCAGAAAGAGTTTTTTTACTTTGCAGAAATTATATGACCTTACATGCTGCCCCATTAAAGAATAAAACTAAACTCACTGCTCTGAGAAAAAGAAACAGAACAGTCCTGAAAAGTAAAACATTATATATTCTGGTTTAGGCTGATGTTTTGGGGTCCCTGGTAGAAGACTGCACAGTTATTTCAGAATGGAGAACATATATGGTGACAGGTACTGGAGATGGGAGGAAGTGTGTTGACAAGTAACCTTAGGCTGCACTTCATGATAATTTCTTTTTTATGGTTTTTTAGGTAGAATGTCTGACTGCTCATTACCACATCCTGTCATTCCCAGAGGCATTCTCATGTTTCTGCCTTCTCCCAGTTGCTCTGATGTGGATGTGGTTGTGAACTCGCGTGGATTGAAAATAATAACCTGGGGGGAAAAAGAAAGTATGCAGCATGGGTCAGTTTGTTAGCCCAATTAGTTCACTGTGAAGCTGTAAAAAGAATTATGCTCTTACAGCTGATGAGGATCTTGGGAGCTGGTGACATGGGTGGGTACAGGGGCTATGTAAACCTCTGGGGCACCTGAAAGAAATATGAAAATTATACCCTTAGATTTACATGCAGCTTTTATGTTCCTGTACAAATAGTGTTGAGTATTTGTTGTGATCTGAAAGGTCAGTTGTGCTCTGTTAAAGTTCTGCCTTGCACAGAAAGAAAATAACTTTTGTGTCACCTGCGTGACCCAAAATGAATTTCAGCACAGCGAAGTGTAAGTATTTATGAAATGTATAAATGATAGAGGGAAGCCAGAAGGTCGTGAAATTTGTGTTTTAATATAGATTTCATATGAATGTAACTCAGAAAGGAAAGCTGTAACGTAAAGGTCATATAGATGAGACTTTTGGCCTTTTACTCCACTTAAACCGGAATTTTTCTCCTGTAAAAATGAATCCACCAACCCATGAATAAATTTAATTACATGGATGTGTATGGGTACAGTCAGACAAAAGCTAACTGGGAAACAGCATCTGATCAAAAAAAGTATGTTTCTTGAGGGATGGAAAAGATTGAGAGGTCAGCAGCAGGAGACCCCTCACCATGTCCTGGGTTACTGAGCTCTTCCGCAGTGATGCTGCTCCACATGTGATGCATCAGCTTGCTGTTTTGTGCTACAAAGGGTAAAGTTTAAGCAGAGTGCTTTCTGGGTCTCTTTATTTTAATAGACAGGCAAACAAAGTTTACCAGTCCACAGAGCAGTTGAAAATTGTTTTCTCAAGATTTTGCTGCTCTATGACTAGTATTGTTGGTGTAAAGATCAGAGGAACTGTGTGCAAGGGAATTTGTTGACTAGTTCATAGATTAGCAAATACAATTTATGGAGGTAGTGGGTTTAAAATTTCATCATTGGAAACTTATCTGGTCATTACATTATGAAATAAATAGCACAATCTAGGGTCTGTGTCTGGGGCTGCTAAAAAATTCTGCTTGTGTCTCCTCCTTTTACATTTTTTTATGTTTCTTTTTTAAGGTGACTGAGAGAATAATTTTTTCCTTAGACTCTAAAGTCTTAGTACACTCCTTCACCCCAATAGTTGACTGATATTTATTTCTTGTTTAACTTGTTAGTGTACTGCAGAGCTGAATTTATTTGAAGTACTTCCTTAATCAGAAAAACATATTTTACTGCTTTTCTTGATCAGTAAGCCTTGTGGTTGTTTTTTTGTCTGTATTATTTGCTAGTAGCATCTTTAAGAAAAAGATGCCTACCTTGTTAGTCCAGTGCAATTAATGTCTACCCAAAGAACATGTGTAAACATCCTGATCTTATTTGGCTCATTCAGTACAATGCACTATCAATCTATTGATTAATTCCAAGGATTCCCTGTTGTTCTCAAGTACACTTCACTTGGTATAAAGTGGAGAGAGGAGGGGCGCAGGGAAGGCTTTGTTGATACTGCACAGTGTATCAGTGCTTTTGAACATTTAGATAAGCCATTTGTTGATCAAGGAATTTAAGTATGGGGTTAGTAAAAGTAAAATTTTTGTAGTAATAGAAATGACTTTCACATATGAGTAACATATATGTGTTCTTTTTTCATGCATTTACACAGATGGATTTATTCTTTTTCATTTGGGTGATAAAAGATGGAACATTAAAAAATATTTCCTGCTGATTTACACAAAATTACTTCACCTTCAAGGCCAGTTGCTATACCTGCTTATCTAGAGTGATACTTGGTTAGTTTTGCTTTTTCTAAGTTTTAACAATATTTTGTTCAGCCAGTAGAATCTGTAAAAAATGCTGTCTTCTGAGAAACTGTTCCTTCTTTTCTTTCCCCCCCCCCCCCCCAGTTCAGTATTTGAAGTAAATTAGCATATTATTCTGAATCTGTTTGCTAAATTAAAGTGAGGTGAGAAATCTGTTTGCTATAGATAGAGTTTCAAAGTAGTAGGTTAAACTTGGAGAAATCCGCCTTTGCCATCCTGGTACAATCAGAGCATCCATAATAGTATTCTTGCTTGTGACACAGCCTCCTGTTGAGTGCTGTAGCTTTCTGGCTTCTGATATCTGTGTCTCAAGATGTTCAAATGGTATTGGTCAGCACTGTCAGCGGGGAGAAATGGCCAGTTCTGGTCAACTCTTGCCACTCTTCTTCAGGAGCCCGGGCTGTAAGTGGAAGTGCTTCATTGTTTACATGAAGTCAACTGCTGTTTCAGCAACTATGAGTGTCAGTAAGAGGCATTACCTGGAGCTACTGTCTTGTTAGCATTGTGAAGGGTGAACTAAAAGCAAAATGGTGCTGTGCTGGCCTTTCAGAATTGAAGGGAACACAGGGTTTGACTAATACCTTGGTAGCCTAGGTGGTGTTCCAGATTATTTGAGCCATTTAGAGGCATTCAGAGTGTGCAAGGCTAGAAGCTCAAAGCATAACGATGACTAGTGGTTGTTTGGTTTCAGCTTGTCTTCATGGAGAAGAGCAAGGCAGCCCTGCTTTTGAGTGTATCTATCTGTTCTGCCATTGTCCTAGCATCATTTTCACTCTCAGCCTGCTTGTGTGTGTGTATATATATTGATTTTTTTCTCCTGAAGGTAGCAGTACTTTGCCTTGCCTTCAAATTTTCTGGGCTTTTTTGGAGTGTAGTGGAGGGTCAGACGTGAGTTAAAGTACTGCTGCTTCTCATGCGGTTTCATTTGGCTCAGAGCATGGACACAATTCATGCACTCCAGCCCACAGAGGAAGGCATAGATTCCGCACATCTGGTGACTTTGAATCCTCTGTTTGGCACCCTTTGGCTGGACCTTTCATAGAAAAGATAAAAAACAGATAACTAGTGTATATGAACTTACTTTATGTATACATGGTGACTTCAGTTTGCTGTAGATGTAGGTGGCCTCCTTCCCTGTCCATATATGTTTCTATTCTTCAGCTCTCACATTTCTGTAAGTTGCCCTGACTGGAAAACTTATTGCTCTGCTTTCCACTCCCACTCACCCGTGTGCAATTTTTAACACTCCAATGCATGCCAGATTCAAGCAATAATATAACTACAGCTTGTCATGTAGGAGATGTAGAAGGTTAGAGGTAAAATAACTTTACTGTTTGGGAGAGGGTAAATAAAACAGCACCCAGGAACTATTTGGGGAAGAGAGTGAAGGAAAAACACCATGGTGTGTGAAAAAAGTTGATGTTCAGACAAGATGAAAAAAAGTCCTGTAATAGAAGGAGTAACGTACAGTTGTTGCCAGTGCAGATTATTATTTCTGAAACAGTAAGCTCAGAAAGAAATGATATGTATTTCTGTGGATAAAGTGCTATGGTAACCCTTTATGTATGGGTATGTCATGATCTGAGAGACAAACTCTCCTTCCCTGTGCTAACTTCTGACTTTTGTCACATCAGAGAGCAAACCTCTTAGTGGAAGTGAAGCTGTGAGATACTTTGAATTCACTGCAGAATAAGGGCATTCCCAGTCCTATGTTTAGTACAGGACTTGTTATGCAACTATAGACTAATATCTGAATTACCTATGAATCAATAACCTGAGCAATGACAACTCTAATAACAGAAGAAGCAATGCCTATAAAAATAAACAAAAACCTATAAGTAAGATGACATGAAATTCAGTAAGCCACATAATAGCAAAAATACCCAAAGGGAAGTGATGCTTTCTTCCACGTTTTTCATGTACAGTGCCTGAAATTTTCCTGTCTGCTTAAATATTGATTTCTGAGCTCCAACCCTTTTGCTGCTCAGCGTGTAATTTATGTTCCTTTGTTGTGCTTTTGCAGCAGGTCTGTGCTGATGCAGCAGTCATTGATGTTTGTTAATAGTGGCTACAGCTGCAGTAATAATAAAACTATTATTTTATAGAACAGATTTTAGTCAAGTGAGAAGATTCCAAATTTTTCTTAGGTTGTGGTGAGCCAATGAAACAATTATATTAAGAAAACAGTAAAATACATAGTTTGGGCATTTCTATCATTACTTGTATAGATACTTATTTAAATTGTTACTGAGCTAGTTAGTAAGGCTTGTTTCATCTCTCTCTCTTTTTTTTTCCTTCCTTCTTCCCTGCCACTCTCTCTCACCACCTTATTCTCTGTCCCACCTTTCTACACAGAAATACTTTGATAAGGCAAATCTGTCCTATTGAGGGTTACAAAAATCTCATTTCCAAGCATGTAGGCTGTGAAGAGACAATTGCTTAGGTGGTGCTTATTAGAGAAGGAGCAGGTTTGTGCCATGTAGAGGAGCAGATTCAGTTGTGTTGCTTTGCCTGCCTTGTATGAAGTATTTGTGTTTGTTTCTGAATCTTACTTAATCATCAGCATGGGTAATGTTGCTGCCATAGACACAGCGACATTCAAAACTGTCTTTTTCCCCCCCATCTCATCTTTACCTGGAATTGAAAGAGTGACCTCATTTAAGTATGTATTAGGGTAGATTTTAGAGTATTGTTCAGAAATTAAATCCATGAAGGGCATGATCTACTAGAAAAACAGTACTTAAAAAATGTAGTACATTATTTCGTTCCAAAACATGTTGATTCTGTCCAAAGGTGAGTGGAGTTTTATTGGATTTAAACTGTAGTTAAAATGATCAAGCAAGGAAAATTGAATTAGATCATACATTTTTAATTTGTTTGGCATTTTACATAGCGTCTATCTTGGAGAAGAAAAAAAACATATTTCCCCCTCCATTCCTGCCCCTTACACCTCCTCTTCACGGATTTTGTCTGCTTCAAGAGACGATTCACTGGAGCTGTTAGTCATGTCAGAGGCTCAGACAGCCTAGCCATCAAAAGTTCTGTGGTCATCTGGTGAAGGCAATATCTCTGTTTTATAATACTTAGTAAGAAGTTGAGTTTTCCTGCAGGTGTTTGAAACCTCAAGCTCCTCCTTTCCTGAGGAAAGTACAAATGGGGAATATGTCGCACAAAGATCACTGAGTCCAACCCTTGGTCCTGAAGAGAACCAGCTCCAAGTCACACCATGTGCTGAGAGTATCATCTAAATGCTTCTTGGACTCTTTCAGACTTGGTGCTGTGATCACTTCCATGGAGAGCCTGTTCCAGTACCCAACCACTATCTGGGAGATGGCCAGCACTTGCATTTGTCCAAAGGTGTTCTACAGAGCAGCCTGTGTGTGATGCGAGAAATGATATGCACCTCTTTGCATCCCCTCTTTTCTGTTTGTGTACTTGTGGTGTCAGTTTGGCTTGCTCTCACTTCCCTAAGTAAGCTTGAGCCCATTTTCATTATTGACCCAGCACATGTTCTGGTTGCTTCATGGCCTGTTGCTGGAGGAAGCCACTGAGTTTCTTCTGAGAAGAAACCTGGGTCTAGGTGATGAGAACTTTGGATATTTAGGTAGTGGCCACATTGCCTCAGGTTTACTGCCTCCCAGCTGGAGCAGTCTTGTAATGCAATTGCAGTTGTGCTTGTGTCCCCAAGCATCCCCTTATGTTCTGTAGTTTACCATCCGTGTGCTGTGCCTGAGGTGTTATACTATAAATAATATCTCTTGGGTGGACACAGAGTGTCCATTTTAGTATTTCTGATAGTGCAAAGTGAAGAAAGGAACATCATGTGAGCAGTGGTTTTCAGCAGGGCTCCGGAGGAGAGCTGGGCCAAGTACGATGAGTTGTAGATGTGAGCCTGGCATGAGCTTGTTTTCTGCAAAGGGTGATAAACCTGGCCTACATGGACAAAGCCAGGTGTTGCCAGCTAGCTCAGAAACTAAGGTTCATTTCCCTCGCCAGCTATAGCAGCGGGATAGACACAGCGATACTCTATCCAGGTCAAGTTAACAGAGTACAAGCCGAAAGAACAAAAGTTCCTGTCAGGGCTTGAAATAGATTGCTTGTAGCAGTATGTGCATGGGTTGAAAAGTATACAGAAGGCAAATATTCTACCAGACAGCTATGAGAATATGAGTCTACTTTTTCTCTGAATATTTTACATCTGTCCTACCAGACTTTTAAAAACACCTGTCTGCTATCAGGACCCTACTTTTTCTGGGGAGATATAATTAAGAAATACTCTGAACTAATAAAAGCACAAGGGTGGAATTACTAGTTTTTGGGTTTTGATGGGATTTTTTTTTTTTTTTTTTAATTTCCTGAAGGAAAAATGCTTTTCGTTCTGATTGGTTTCAGACGAAATACCTTTTAAAGCTCCCAGTCTCTTCTGCGGTGTACTCACAGCTTCAGAAAAAGAAAAGGGTAAAAATGCAGAAACTATAGGTACACTTGCAATATACAGTGCTGGGCTATCTAGATATACTGCTTGTGTTCCTGAGGTGGGAGAGATGGCCCAGCTCTCCACCTGAGTTAGCTTGGTTTTATGCTGCACTGGGGCAGCTGTTACTCGTTCAGGGAGATGTGTATTGCGCAACCTACTCTATTGTGGAACTGTTTATGCACCGAAATGGTCATTACCAAAGGACTCATTAGAACTTTGTCTAGGCTTCAGTATTTTCCAGTTAAATAAACTCAAACAGACACACACACAAAACTCCCCAAAACTTCCTTTCTTTCTTATGTCTTTTTAAAGAACAGTTCTCAGGATTTGACAGCTATTTACTCTGGTTTGGATCAAACTGCTTCTAGCTGCAATAATGCAGCTTTGTACAAACATGAACCAGACATATTGTATGAACTAAGCATGTTTCTTATGCATTTGCATTCTCTTAGCTAATTCCCATGAATGAGGGATCAGCAAGCCTGTGGCATTCAAATAGAAGTTGTTGTCATGAGTTTTACCTCTTTGATACAGCTGACATCAGCTAACCAAGCCCTTACCTTCTTGTCAGCTCCTCCCACTGCTTGTGCCGGGCTTATGGATCACCTTGAAATCTCCAAACTTGTGAACCTTCTTGAAAGAAATAAAGAAAACATGCAGCTGAGTGACATTTGCAGTGTCACTACTGGTAGTGACTGTCTCTTGTGCCAGCAGTAGAGGTGTCTTCCTGTGCTTCTGTGTCAGCTGGTTACAGGGCTTGGGAGCAGGTTGCTTTGGCTTCAGGCTTTGTAGGTGGTCTCTTATCACCTCCCTCCAGACTGGAAGTAACAACTCAGCTTCTAATTAAACTGAGGTTGCAGGTAGACATTAAGCTAGTGTAAGTTTCCAATTAGGCTGCAGATTCATAGGTCACAGTGAGCCAGCCTAATACCTTTGTGTTGAGTAAAGGGATTATTCTGCTCATTTTTACTCTCTCTTCTCCCTTGCCTTCATGCTTCAGCTAGCTTCCTTTGCTGGCTTTACTCATCAAGCTTTCCAAGAGCTGATATAACCCATTATCCCAGAGAAAATGTTTTTCTGGACTGGTCTGGCTTAGTGAATTGAGTTGACTCATGGAGAGATCTGACAAGCATGAGAGCCAGCAGCACAAGAGAATGAAGGAGCTGGAAGGAGGAGAGGCATAAAAACAAGAGAGGCAGGCAGGGAGTTGTTAGGTCATACCACCTCTAAGCTGTAAACGGCAGTTTGTGTTTTGTAATAAATACAATCTAATTTCCATCCTGTCAGCCCCAAGTTTTTCATTGCATGGTTGTGCTAATGCCTTTCTATTGGATCTTGTCTGAAACCAGGAGATGAGTCCATTCATCTTATGAGTCAGACAATGGATATATGCATCTTGTGTGTTAAATGCCCTCTCCAAATGTGGAGCACCATGAAAGCACCTTCTTTGGAGTTTCAGACAGGTACATAGTTGGGAGTGTAGATAGCACACTTGCAAAACATTCTCCACATTCTTCATTAAGTGTATAAGGAAGATGTGGTTATCACCAATTAAAAACTGGTGGTTACTTGGGAACAGGTGACTGCAGGAAGAGAACTGCATCAAACAAATGTAGCCTATTCAATAAAAGGGTCTGTGTACCATAGCTGAAAGCAGTTATGGGTGAAAGTATACAACAAACTTCTTAGACAAAAAAATCTGATGATTTCCTCTCAAATAAATAAATTTTACAAGCTGGCCAACTGATCCAGCACGAAAAGTAAAAAACCTCCTTAATATTGATATGTGAATTTACCTACATTTGTATAAAATTCATGTTACTCATAAGTTACACAAATTATTTTACATATATAATTTATATATAAATGCAATATTAATGTATATATTAATGTAATATTCATGTAGAATTTATATGAACATTTTGATTAAGGAGAGTGAAAGAAGCAAAGCTAAAAAACAGTACATAGCTTATGGGTAAGGATCAGAGCTTAAATCAGCACAGATGATATTGCCATGAGTGTCTACTATAGGAGCAGGAGATGAAGCCCTCTTTACGCAGCTGGTGAAAGCCTTGCAGTCAGACTCTGAGAGGTGTTACGTTTACAAACAAGAAAGAACTGTTGAGTATGATTGAGGGCAGCATCATCTGACATGATCATGAGTCTAAAGTTTGAGATCCTGAGAGAAGTCACCAAGACCAACAGCAGAACTACAAACTTAGGCTTTTGAAGAGCAGATTTTGACCTGTTCAGGGACTTGCTTGGCAAGATCCTGTAGGGAGGTGGCCTGAAGGGTAAAGGGGAGAGCTGGTTGATCGAGGACAGTCTCTTGGAGCACAGGGATGGACTGTTGCCTTGTGCAGAGATTAAGCAGCTATGGCAGAAAGCCATCATGGATGAACAGAGCTTGTGCATAAAAAGAGTGCACAGAGACAGAAGCAAGGAGAGGCTACTTGGGAGGATATCGAGACATTTTCTGCTTACATAAGGATGGAGTCAGGGAAGCCAAAGCTCATCTGGAATTGAAGCCAGCAAGCGAGCTGGAGCGCAACAGGAAACATTTCCTCCATAAGGACACTGGCAGCAAGAGGGAGGCTAAGGAGAGTGTGGGTTCATTGCTCAGTGAGACTGGGGACCTAGGGACAAGGAAAAGTGGATGTACTTGATGCCTACTTTGCCTCAGTTTACACAAATGGGGCTTATTCCTAAACCTTTCAGGGTGTGTGGAAGTGAGGCTCTACCTGCAGGACGTGTGGATTGAGTTAGCTATCACTTAACCACTTGGACATGCGCTACTCTGTGGGACAAGCTGGAATACATCTAAGAGCTGGGTGATGTTGTGAGGGTGCTTTCTGTTATCTTCAAAAGGTCATGTCACTTGGGGGAGGCTTCACAAGACTGGAAAATGAAGCATCACATCCACTCTCAAGATGGATTGGAAAAAGGATATAGGGAACTACAGACTGGTTTGCAGCCTTCCCTTGGAAAGATGATGGAGCAGGTCGTTATAGAAATAGTTTCTGAACACTTGAAGGGTAAGAAAGGAGTTGGTGGGAGCAGCCAACATTGTTTTGAAAAGGACAAATGATACCTGATGAGTTTCACTGCTTTCTGTGATACAAAGTGAACAACATAGCATGTGTCATGTATCTTGGCTACCAGGCCTGTAATACAGTCTTTTATAGTGTACTTATCTCCAAACTGGTGAGATATAAGCTCTGCAAACAGATGATTAGTGGAAAATTGGCAGGACTCCCAGATTCAAAGCTGTGAGTGGGGGTCTGAAGTCTTGCTGGTGGTCATTTTAATTTCTTCATTATGCTGGAGGGCAGGGCTTTGCTTGGAGGGTCATGGACAGGTTGCAGAAATGGACCGACAGGAACTTTATTGAAGATTAACAAGGGGAGATGGAAAGTCTTGGCCCTGGGATGGAATAGCAGCCTCATGCAATAGCACAGCTAGCTGGACAATGGCTTTGCAGAACCAGGCAGTCCTGGTGGACCATGAGCCAACAATGCATCACTGCAACAAGGGTGGCTAACAGACCCTTGGGCTGCTGCAGTAGCAGAAGGTGATCCTTCCCTCCTGTTCAGCTCAGGTGAGACACATGTGGAATGATGTGTGGTTCTGGGCTCCCTGGTACAAAAGAGCCATGGGCAGGCAGGAATGAGGGCTACCAGGCTGGTCAGGGACTGCATCACAGGACATTCAAGGAGAGACTAAGAGAGCATATTCAGGCTGGAGAAGAGAAGGCTCAGAGGAGACCTTGTTTGTTGTCTAGAACTGCCTGATTGGAAGATACAGGAAAGGCAGTCATACACTTCTCACAGTGGTGGGATAAGGGGCAGTGAACATGAGTTGGAATATGGAAAATTGTGGTTAAGTACTTTTTTTTTATGAGTGGTAAAATCAGAGCAGATCCCTAGAGGCCTGATAGGCCTGCTGTGTAGTTCAGCTTGACTTGAGCAGTGTGTTGGACTAGAATGGCCTCCAAAAGTGTCTTCTGAACTGAACCACTCCATGCCTTCATGAAAGCAGGTATATGAGGATGTTGATTAAAAATCGATATAAATTAGGGACTAGACAATTAAGATGGTGAAAACTAAACAGAAAAATATACTAGTGAGTTGAACAAGATGGAAAATGATGTGGGTTTTTGCCTGCCACAAATTGGAATTAGGCAGTGGTAGTACAGATCTGACAGATTTGGGAGCTCTGCTCAGGAGTAGACATGGTGCAATTATCCTTACACAGTTAATAACTTACTGTCTTTGGGTAATAAGGTACTTTTTTCTCCCACAGGTAATTGATATATCACATAGCAACTGCTGAAAAAGAAATACATGTTAAACCTGTAGGACAGGGTGTTACATCCTTGTCCCAAGGCCTCAAGCTTTACCGCATGTACATTTTAATTTTAGGCTCCAAGAGATTTTGCTCACAGGAACTCTTGTGAAGCCATTGGTTCTTTGGCACCTTGGGTTAAAGTCCAGAGAATAACTACACATTTTTCCCTAAGAGTTTTCTTTTAATTTGGTGAGAATACAGGTGTTTTGGCAAAAAGGATTTTACAAAAATAAACGTGCAGCTTTACAAAAGCATTACAACAGTTACCAAGACTAACAAGTATTGCTATAGTAAGGAATCTTTATTACACCCAACAAACACAAACTCCATGCAACTAAAGACACAGAAAATAAATACACAGAAAAAAGGTATTTAGGCTACTCACAGGAGGAAGAGAAGAATAAGGGAGGACAGATTAAGAGAAGAAAGAATTAAGAAAGAAACAGAGGAGGGAAAAACATAATTCCCACGTAGAAGGCCACATGTTGATGGTTTCGAAGAGACCAGGCCAGGGCCCCCAGTGGAGATCTGGCGGTGTCTCCTGACATGTGCTGGTCACTGTGGCTGCTCCAGGTTCACTGACCACTCCCTGTGCCCTTAGCGAAAGTCAGAGGTGTCACAGTCAATCAGGGGTTCCAGGGTGTGTGGTGTGGGTGGGTTACCAGGCATGCCTTCCTTGACTGTCAGCCCAGCCAGGTGGATCCCATGGCCATGTGGCTGCAGCCCATGGGCTCTTGGCGGGGCTTGTTGTGTGCCTGCAGACCCAGCCCAGCCCCTCCCCTGCACACACACTCACAGAGATGCACCCCCACAAGGTGGTTCTGACCCAGTCATCACTGATCTGGTGTGTAACACAGGCTAATATCCATGCAGGACCTTTGGAATCAAACCCTTGATTCAAGGCTTTTTCAAGTCATTCAAGATGAGCTTGATTTTTTTGTTCTTAAAGACTGTTGATTATGCCAATTTTTTGTGCTTCTCTCTTTTAAATCTGTTTGTGAGTTTGTTGATGTGATGTTGTCATTGTATAAGCTAAGATTTTTTTGAAGACTAAAAACCTTCCAGAACTTTTGGTTCCATTTAAAATAACCTGCTTGGAAGGCAGTTGATACGATATTGTCAGCAGAGCAATATCATGGGATGAATGGGGCTTAAAGGTGGAAGCAAAAATAAATTTTGTTTTTGTTGTTTGTTTTATGAACTTAGTGTTTTATTCACAGAGTATTATTTGTTTTGGTACCTCAGTCAGCCATTTATGACTAAATCTATTTGTGGGATTGCAGCTTGCAAAGCAGTGACTCAAAAAATCCCACTAATCTTACAATCATATATGATACGAGTACAGTTGGAGTATAAATTGTTCATGGGCAGATGTAATTGCCATCTGTAGTGATCATTAGCCCTTGTGATGTTGTCCATTTCAAAGCCAGATGCTGAGAAGTGTGAAAGAGCAGAGAATGGAGCAGTGAGCAAGGTTAAGGATTTGGAAAGTGCCCCTTGGTGAGACTGAAGAGTGACAGTCTCTTGAGTCAACCTGAAAGAAATTTCAGCTCTGGTGAGGATGGCCAGAGAGCGGCTGCACGAGGAGAGGTTTAATTGGTGATATCTATTTAATGTGGCCATCAAAGTCATTGTGTCTAGCAATTGTAAGCAGAAGTGATATAAAATCTCCTTAGCCCAATTTTAAACATTTCTTTCCCCAGTGAGGGAAGATAACATTAAAACAATTTGGGTTTCAATTCTTTTGTTGCTTGTTTTGTCACTTTTTAGTTTTCAATGACTGTAAATGGCCTACTTCAGATCTTATGTTTGTATCTTTTTTATGTATTTATTAGTTTCCACATGTGAAATCTGAAAAGAGAACTATCTGTTCAGTCTGAAGTGGAGAAATGATTGCATGGATATGTGCTGTGAGGGTGCAAAATGAGTAACAAGCTGGAATGCAAACCCCTGAAGGCAGCTAGGCCTGTCTCTGGGGAGAAAGTAGTTTATTCAGTTTCCAGGAAGTGGCTCAGTTGAAAGATTTATTTAATTATTAATTTTTATATATTCAGAATGTAGCAGTATTTAAAAGCCTGTGCCAGGAATTACTAAAATTTTCAGATCTGCAAGCTTGGAAATTGTGGTTGTAGCCATGAGTTCAGCACCATTTCTGTAGACCAGAATCACCCCTCACCACCCCAGAGCTCCTCCAGTCTGCTAACCTGTCCCATCTTTTAAAACCAACCACCTCCTCTGTCATCCTTTCCCCTTTCACTGAGTCAGCTTCCTCTTGCTCCAAGCCTCATTCAGGTTTGAGATCTCAGGGGATGGCCCCTATCTGCTCTGTACAGCACCAGTAAGCAGGTCTGAATAGTGGAGCTGGGACTTAATGCCACAGCTGTGGTCATTCTTGAAATCGTGCGTTTCTTGAAATCGTGCATGTCTTGAAACCATGCATTTCTTCTGCCTGTCTTTCTCCTGGATCCAGTGTAGCTGGCCATTGCAGGTGTGATGCTCTGTTGTGGGAGGTACCAGCACTGTTGGAGAGACATATGAATGCCTCCTCGGGAGACCTCTGTTATTTGTACATTATTACATATTATTTGTGTAACGTTGTGTTAAAGGGATGCTTTAATAAGGTTTTCATTAAAAAAACCTCATATACAAAGATGCCAAAGCTGTACCACTAACTTCTTGGTTGTGGAGCTTCATGTACTGTATAAATCTTGTTTTAGAAGTAACAGTATTTTGCAATTTCATCCTTTTTAAGACAGAGGAGCAAAACAAGTATTTTCTTTGCCATTGTGACAGCTGTGGCAGGTGTGTATTTACTGAGCAGGCCTTTGTTAAGCCAGGGATTTGACCAGATACCTGAGGTAGGCTTCCCACTGTCAGCTAATTGGTTACAAGAAAGCAAGTGAAAATTGGGGGTTAGTGAGTGTTTTAACCTTTCCATGAGTAAATCAGAAACAGTAGCTTTTGGGGGAGAGAACATGTCACAATACAGTATTCAGTGTTTTCTGCTTAACTTGAGCAACAGTGACAGCATTAAAAGAGGAGGGGAGCAGTTTATAGGGATCTGTGCTAAGTGTTTCCTATTGACTTCTGAAAGGGCAACTGGGAAAAAATCTTTGCTGCTCTTTTTGAGTCACTTGCTGACTGTTTCTGGATTGCTTGCTGACTTTGCTGGTGGGAGAAACTTTCAAATATATCTAACTTAAATAGATGAACACTTTTCTTCCATGTGCTTTGATAGCTTCTCTTAAAATGTTTCTTATTAACAAAGATCTTTGCATGTAAATGTTTATCTCTTACATTCCATCTGCTCCATGTCTTTGACCCTTAACAGAAATCCTAAGCATGATAGTGTTTACAATTGTTCCCCAAGTAAACTGTGATATCAGTCATATAGGATCTAACATTTCTACAGCAACATTTGGAAAGGTAAACTTGAAGTTTTACTTGAATTTTTTTTTCTTAATAAAAATTTGGCCTGTACAGGGAATCAGATTTCATGTTTTAAGAGTGTAAATGGGGAATCATAAAGTAATTATTCAGCATTCACCTTTAATTCAATAGTGTTGGACTGAACTGAAGAGAGTTGTAATGTGATGGATGTTTGCCATAATGAATAGGTACTGAATTTACCAGATGAATGATCTTTATTTACTATAAATCTTAATGCTGTTCAAGTGTGGAGCAGGTTATATTGTTTTATTTTATTCAGGTGTGCTGCATTTAGTTTTTACTTAGAAAGTTAATTAAAGCAGGATAAAAAAATCATTGTAAAAATAATGAAAATAATTTGCGTCCTGGACTAAAAGAAAATGAAATTATGCAAGCCAAAATCTTATGTAACTAAAACTTATGATTCTTTCAGAATGTCATAGAAAATTGCAGTATTTAGAGATTTGCATAAAGGTTTTTAGAATTTATGTACCCACAATCCTGTAGATAACTGTTCAGGCTACTGCAACGTGTTTGCAGAAGAGAGCGTTATAGAATGTAATTTTCTTATTTTGGTCACTGTCTTAGTCCAGTTGCAGATGAACAATTATGAAAACAACCATCGCTAAGTTATACAGAAGCTTTATTGGGTTTGTGGAGGATGTTACATCCCCATGACCTGTTTGTCTTCCTTCACTTTGACACTCAGCATGACTTGTTAGAAATGTACTGAAATATTTTGGGGGTCTGTGGGAGTTACAATCAAGAAAACTAAATTAAAAAACCAAAAACTTAAGCATCAGCTGAAAATAAGATCTGTTATGTCCTTCCATCCCTTCCTCCAAATATAAACTGTAAATGTGAGACTACAGACTCTTTGTCTGACAATATCGTTCTCTTTAAAATTCTAAGTGAGGTTGTACAGTTACACAGAAAAACAAAATCCAGAATTAACACAAAACTGAAAGCTTTAGTCAAGGAAGTTTATTGACAAAAGTAAAAGATGGTAAACCTATGGACTTAATGTTTAAATCATTTGGCAAGTTTCATAAATACTTTATGATTTTGTCTAAAAGTTCATATTTTGAAATAAAGTTTGATAAATAAAACAAAGGCATGATCTAAACACAAATATTTATTCATATGGACCACAATATTTCTCTATATTGCATTACACAATTCAGCTACTCTACTAGTCTCTCCTCAGATCACTTGCAAGAATATTATAGAATGTTTTATGCTAAACATAAACTAGCAAAGTCTTTTTTCTGTAATGCCATCAGCATATTATTTTCCTGTAAGATTTAAAACACCGTAGATCTTGGAAAAACATACTTTGATCAAAGATCTGAACTTAAAATACATGTACTAATTTCTTTGAGCTGATAGAATAGTGAATTTTTGGTGTTTGTGCTTGACTGAAATTTATAATGGAAAGAAAAATTGCATATAATGATATTTCTCTTTGACCTTACATGTTAATTAGACCTAGAGATAGTTGTGATTTTATTACATTGCCTAAAATGATTAAAAACATTGATTTTGTACTTTGTCATTTCTTAATCATCTCTTCTCCTTTTTGCTCTGACTTTTCTGAATCCCTCTCCCAGTCTTCTGAAATGGTTTAGCTACCCTTGTGTATATAGACACAAGGTTAAACAAAAAAGGACATCTAAAACTGCAGCAACATGACCTCAGTGCTTCACAATCAGTTTGTTTGCTTACATTAATACATATGCACAAGATCTTAAGGATTCTACTATTCCCTTCAGTTCTTTCCCTCCCCCAAGTACCTTCCTATGTGCTAAATGAGACTAAGTGATGCACTAAGGAAGCCTGAGGCAAAAGAACTAACATTTTTCATACATATTTGCACTGCTTATCAAAAAAAATTAATGACTCGAGTTTTAATCTTCTCTCAATTTGATGAGATGCGAGCTGTTTGCAGAATTCTTAATTGACCTTTGATATATAATCAAGGAGTTATTCACTAAATTAATTCTTCTGAAAAGAAGTCCTGAAGACTAAACCCTGCATGAATAGCTGGGTATGTTGGAACACAATGTAAATAAAGAGTATGTAAGATGACCCAGAGTTTGTAGGATGGTTTGTTTGCTTTTTGTTTACAGAAGATTGACTTAACATATAATGTTAGAGAATTGTTCTTTTTGCTTTACAAGCCAGAGCATAGATGTTAATGTTGCCACGGCATATGGCAAAATTTAGGTCAAATGTGTTTGATTTGGAATTTGAAGTTCTATCATAATGAAGAAGGGATACACTGAATGGCCTTCTGGCTCAAATGTTCTGGTAAAAACTGATGTGATGTAGGCCAAGTTTTTTGGTGCTTTGAGCTTCATATGATGACAGCCAGTCTTCTACATATGCATGAAATAAAAGGATAGATCAACAATGAAAATAATTAGATGTTTTTACTGAAAGCAGATGTCTTGAGAGTTGCCATACTCTTAAAGACCCGCTTAAATGTGCAGTTCTCACATGATGCTTCATTTTCAATTGTCAGCGTTCTTTCATGTTGTAGGCTCTGTGCCTGACACTGGCATGATGGCATTTCTCTAAATCTGACAAAAAATATAGTCCTGCACTAGGAAATGCATAGGAAATGTATAGTCCTGCACTTTCTGAGCTAGAAAATTGGAGAATCTTATCATTGTATTTAAATACTTGTAGGGAGAGTGTAAAGAAGACTGAGCTAGGCTGTTTTCACTGGTATCCAGTGACAGGAGTCAGTGGGCACAAACTGAAACATGTGAGGTTCCCTTTGAACATCGGGATACACTTCTTTACTGTGAGGATGACTGAGCACTGGCAAAGGTTGTCCAGTTTGGTTGTGGAGTCTCCATACTTGGAGATATTCAGAAACTGCTGAACACAGGGTCCTGGGCAAGCGGCTCTAGGTGATCCTGCTTGAGCAGGAAGTTTGAACCAGATGACCTCCAGACGTTCCTTCCAACCTCAGCTTTCTCTTTTTTTGTGAAATATTTGGTTTTCTTATTTTCTGTAACTGTGCAATAATTTCATTAAGATTTGCTGCTTCTGATCAGCAAGACAAAGGAACTTTGCAGATTTGAAAGTGTTGTCCAGCTCTTTTATTGTATTCTGTGTATGTGAAAGCAGATTTGGTTTTGTCTGTGCTTCTGTTGAGAACAAAACTAGAAGTTCATTGAAAAAAAAAACATTCCCTCTTTAAGCATTGCACAGCTATTATAATTCTGATGTTACTTTTCCCATGTGATACTGGCACTGCTGCTCACAGGAAGTTTAACTTGAGCACAAGATCTTCATCTTATGGTACGTTTTTTTTTTAATAATAACAATTTTTAACATGATTTTTCTGATGGATTTTTCATGTTGGTAGTGTTAATTTATATATGGTTTCCTGGGGCAATACAGACAGTTTTATTACTGTTATGGCTTTTCATTATAATGAAAATTCTACAAATAAGTAGCATGCGTGTCAGTATTAGAGATTTATGAGAGAGAGACAGAAAGGAGGGAAGAGTAGATTTGTTCAAATTTTTTCAAGCTTTGTCTGAGAGTTTCTTTTTTCTAAAATCAAAATATAGCTGTAAAATAAATAATTTCCAAAGATTTAATCTACTCGGAGATATTACAGCTTTGTAAAATTGCAGAAGGTAGGTATAATTTTATTTTAATGTTTTTCCACTTTGAGGTTTATGACTTGCCATATTGTATTAAGTGTATGCATAAATTGCAATGTATTGTGCCCTTATCTGGCATGATGTAGTAATTTCAGGTCTTTAAGCACTTTATTAAAGGGTAGAGAATTTGGAGATTTTTTGCTATCCAAGAAAAGAGAGCATAATTAAAGGAGGTGCAAACCCACATTTACAAGATATACAGCACATCTGGCGGCTTGTCTGAAGATAGTATGTTTGTTTGGTGGTGGGAATGTCTGCAATTTTATCTGCCAATCTGACACTGTAGGAGTTTGGCTAATGAGGTTGCCTAGCAAAAAAGTGCATCAGGAGGAAGCCAGGGTTAAAAATAAGCATACATATCAAGGGAGAGGAAAAGATTTATAATGGATATAGAAGTGTTTCAAGTTGTTATGGCAACTAGCATTTTAGACCCATAATTATATAATAACAATGCTGCCAATCCTAAATAGATTGCATTTTTTATGTTTTTCTTCAATTTTTTCAAAGTCTTGAAATATTTACTAAAATATTCAGTTTTTGAGAGACTTTGTCAATGATAGTGTAAAGTCCGTAGTTTTTATTTTTTGTAGAACTACATTGAATAACAAAACAGGACTTAATGGAATAAATCTAAAAAATAAAAACACCTGAAAACCGTGTGATTTTTACATCAATGCATTTAAAAAAAAAAAACACCTGAAAAACAGATATAGAGATATAAATCTGAGTACTATTTATTAGCTTAGATTTAAATAATGGATTTTTTTGAACTCTGAAAAAATCAAAATAATACTGCTGTATACTCTCTTCATATAATTTGTAGGAAAAAAACATTGAAAACATATAGAAATAATAACCAGAAGGAATAGTTTAATTATTTACCCTAATTGTCCCAGAAAGACGAATAAATTTGATTCATTCCTGCCACCTCTGGAAACCAATTTTTTTTAGAAAGTTTATGTAATAGATGTCTTTAGAAATAAAATAGATTTCATAGTTGCAGCTCTTCCAAGACTGAAGAAGACTTTTATGTGTGAGCTTTTTTATTAGTGGGACTTTCTTGTCTCTTTAAGAACTTACTGTGCCACAGCACTGTTTTAAGATTTGGTATAAACATTACTAATTTTGATCAAATCATAATAAAAGTTACAGTGACATACACATTTACTACTTACAAGCCACCTTAGAGTGATCATAATGTAACATGTGTAATCTGTCTTGATGTTGGTCTCATTTTAGGCTTTTAATTTGAAGAGAGCAGAATTCTACCTTTCCCCCCCCACTGTCCATGTAATATGAATAAGGTCCTGCATCATCTTTGCTAGAGGCATGAGACAAATAAGAGGAAGTAGTTACTGTAATCCAGAATTTGCCATTTTTTTAATCAAGTGAGCAAGATGACATTTCAGTTGTTTGAAAAGAGTGTGAAAATGTTGAAGACCACCCAAGGAAAGTAAACTTCTCCCTTCAAAGATATGCTTAGGTACAACCCTCTATATTTCTTCCAGGAGAAGCCATGGCAAGGCACTGACTTTAAGGAATGTGCTCTTCTGCCCAATCTCAAAAACTGTGAAATTGTCATCCTATCTTAATTAGGTGCTTTTGTGACACTTGGAGCACTGCCTTGGTTACTGACTGAGTTTTTGTTTGTTTTGTTTTTGTGGGTTTTTTTACTAAGAAACAAGCAATGTGAGTGTAGTTAATACCTCTTCCAAGTCATATAACTTTATGGTGGTGTGTCTTTAGCTCTTTAGCCCTTCAGTTTTTCATGTGTGCAAGGACTGAGCTGTCTAAGTTGCTTGGAAAATCAGTGGACCTCAAACTGTTTCAGTCTTGCATAAAATTCTTGCAGTGTTGAAGAAGAATGAGTTGTGATTTGTGAAAGCCTTTACTAATGTCACTGAACTGTTGGATTTGTATTTATTTTTGCCGTGACAAGAATAAGCAGTTCCTTAATACTCTTGACTCTAGGTGTGTAACTGTTATTTAGTATAATGTAGTAAAAACTCTTTATTCTTCTACCTTTCTAATAAGGGCATATTTACAATAAGATGAAGACTATTGATAAGGTGTTTGATATATCACACGTATGTGTACATAAAATGGTGACATAAGGTTTTCTGATCATTTGAAAAGTAAGAAATGAAGCTGGAAAGAAAGCTGACAGCCTGAGTTGTGAATTCATGCTTTGTTGCCCATAATTGAAGAATGAGGTTCATGGAAACACTCAAGGTCTTATTTTTTTAATCAGAAAAGAGTGTGAAGCCTGGAACATTAAATGCATTGCTGTAAACACATCTGTCCAAGACAGAATTTTAGTAGGAACTTGCTAAAAGCTTAGAATGTAATTAAAAAGAGAATTTCAGACCACCTTATTACAGGGAAGCTGAATGTGTTATTTGAAATGCCTGTACATAGTAGAGGAACTTCTCTGTATGAGAACATCTGTGCTGTGTTTACAGGAAGCCCTCATAGTGGATGCTGTCCACTGCAAGCAGTCGCTGGCAGCAGCAAATAATGTTCCAGGCATTCAAAAGAAACTTCAGTGTGAAATTGTGGAAGTATCAGTCTGCCTGCCACTGACACTTGAAGGTGCGAAGTCTGGTGCTAGGCTTTGAAAAGGGCAGGAGTAGAAAGTCAAAATAGCCAGTCTAAACAGTGGAAAGTTATCAGTAGGATTTCCACTGTATGTCTTGTGAGCCTTGTTGTTCCACATCAGAAATGTTTTGTGAAATGGGGACAAAAATGTTTCCATGTAAAATAAAGTTATTTTGGATGATTAAACCTGTAGCTTATTCCAGAAAGTTGTAGAAGACTCTTATTTAGTGGCTGGATGATATAAAAATATTAAAGCATGTGAAGCACGACACACAGCAATCAAACTTCACTTCAGTTATCCAAACTTTGGAGTAAGTCTTTTTTCACTGAAAGAAGTACCTGGCAAATAGTCAAATACTGGGTTACTGCGAAAGTTATTAGATGGGAAAATGGAAAGCATTTGTAGGTTACAAGAAAATTACAGTCTTGTGCTGCATGTGGATGCAACAGATGGCAACTGGTTTTATTAGGACTTACTTTGCTAGATGGGAGACAGAAAAAAACCAAAAATTGCTTGTGTTTTCTGGTCCTAAGCAATTTTAGGTAGTTCTTCTATGCACACCAATATTATCTGTGGTTGATGTGTATATGCAGGTGACATGATCTTCCAGTCGCACTCTGTTTTAGCAGCATTGCCATTGCAGATGTACATTTCCTTGGATGCTGCTGTTCCAAAGCTGGTCTTTGAAAGAGCCTTAGCTTTGCAGTACTTTGTAACCCTTCTTACATACCATTTGTTGTCACTAATTTGCACTGTAATTGTGAACACACAGGAGAGGATTATGTGGTTAAGGAGAGTGTGGTCAGGTGGTGGACTTGGATTGATGGAATCTTCTTTACCAGAGGGATTTTGTAAATAAATGATACTTTCATCTCTTCACATGATCAGGACTGAGTTGATTATTATCTGAAAGGATATAGCAAATCTAAAAAGCTAAAGAACCTTTACTTGACGATGATGTATTTTGAAAATCAGCATGTAGTGTAGAGCAGCTTGAACAATTGAAATGAAAAAAGCGTGTGCTTTCAGACACCATGAAACAAATAATATATGTGAACACAGAACAGTTTTTCTCATAATACCTTTAGTATGGTGAGACAATGAAAACAAACACAAAGCAATTAAGGATGATGGATTTGTTTCCATGCAATAATTTTTTTTTGACAGATGAAAGCATAGCTGGATTCAAACAAGTGCTGAACGAATTAGTGGATTATAGGACTTGTAGCACCAGAGTTCGGTTACATACTGTGGCTTATGAAATTCCTGTCCTTCCTGCTGGAAGAATGAACACGGGAGAAGATTAGTCCTTTTCTTCTGCTGTTCCTTGAACATTGCAAGTGGCCAGCATCACAATTGCTATGTTATTTTGATGTTTCATGAGAAAATAAGAGATAATTTCAGAAGCTCCTGCCCACTGCTTTCTCCACCTCTATGCCCGCATGACTTGGAGAGAATGTGGATGTTTGAACGCTACCTTTGGGAAGCAGAGGCATTGGCATGATAGATGATAGATTAGTATTCAACATTTGAAGGAGGACCTGGTGTGAAGTGGTCCATGACTGGATTCAAGGGTATAAAAAATAGCTTTAAAGTGTCTTGTGAAGCTTCCCCTCTAAGTAGCTTCCTGCAAGTTCAGCCCTTTTCCAAACAATCAGGATGAATATTATAAAACGATGATTGTTTCTGCAGTGGGTAATAACAGGACCTGAATATTCTCAGTTTCATGCTTCATGGCTTATGGTAGAAGAGGTGTGGTGGGAACTAGCTTGTAGTCATGGATGTTGCGGAAAAGTTTGGCTCTTACATGTAAGCAAGGAGAACTGACTCATATTCTGCTCTTCTGAGAAAATATGATTTATTGCAGGACTATTGTTGTTTGGGGACGCTTTCTGAAAGGTCTGGGGCCTTTTTGCATGTAGTGATCCTTTCACTGGTATAACACCTTCAGCATCTTGGATTAGGGATTCTTGAAGTAGAAGCAGCTCAGGAAGAACTCTGAGTCTTCATTCATTTGATGAAACAACCTGTCAGTTATTTTTTTGAGTGATAAGTTACATAGTTCTGTGGTGTCTTGAAGCTGGAAGGAATCTTGTTGAGTAATCAGAAAAGTATGAATCACTGATTAGCATATTTATATAGTCAAGAGCACTGTTTTCTGTCTAGAACTGACTAAAATAATTTTTTATGGTAGCAGGCTGTAATTGAAACAAACCATAATTAATTTTTAAAGTGTATTTAAAAGCATTTTTTTTTGTCGTTCTTTTCTTCTGTACTGGAATGCAGGAAAGTAGCATCCAGCTTTGCTTCTCATTCATTTAAGGTGTGAATTTTGGTTCAGATAAAAATATTAAAAAAAGTTGCAAACAGAAGTGTTGACAAGCTGTCTAGCTGTGAATGGACAACCAGACAACCATGTTTTTGAATCCCTTTCTACTACACAGAAGATTTTATTTGATAGTCTCATAAAGAGTTTATGCAAGAAAAACTCTGGATGCCGTTTTTTCTGCCCACGAGTATCTTCCCCATCTTATTGAAAATTTAGACAGCAACAGACAGGTCTTGAAATTGGGAATGTTGGAGAGATGCATCTTCAGTCTCAGCACTGTTAGTGGTAGCATGCTGACATGGGAGAGGAGTCTGGTAGCCAGTTTCTAGGAGGCTGTGCATGGCAGTTGGCTCATTTATGTATCTTAGTCATCTCCTTTTATAAGCTTTCAAAAGTGGTGAACAATTTTCTGTATATGCTGCTTATTCTTTTGCACTGAGAAAATAACCCCCTCCAAAAAAAAACCAACAGTGTTTTTCCCTTGTATGATATATGGTCTTCCTAAAGAACATTTTTATCTCTTTTTGTACATTTTCCCCATTACTATGTTTCTTCCTAAACTTAGACTGTAGTTTCTTTAGAATAAGTATTAAGTTTATCTGTACAGAAATAGCATACTCACTTGATGTCTCATGTAAGTAATATTGTAAATAAATGTTTTTAAGCTGAGATGCATGGACAGGAGAGGATGCCTGGTTAAAATGTGGAAAACTATTAGCAAGCATCTTAAGTGTAGAACTAGAAAGCTAAATGTAACTCAATGGAGATGCTTCTCTAGCAGTTCTCCTTAGGAGCATATAAGTTCAAGCAGCTTTTAGATATGTGCATGTGTGTTTTGAAGGATTTCCCCCATTTCTTAAGTTATTAAAACATATTTACTGATCAATAAGAAGCACTAAATTGTGTGGAAAAGTAAATTAAAAAAATACATAGCTTTTTGCAATTAGTGACTACTTGAAAAACTTGAGCATTACCCTTCCTTGCCATTTGTGGTAGTCTGGAGGGTGTTCATGCTAGACGAGGATTGTTTTTTTGCAAGTGTTCATTTCACAGGTTCTTAGTTTTGCTGTTTTGTAAGAAGACTTTATGCAGTAATAAAATTAAGCTGTAATCTGTTCTATTAGATTCAAAGTTTTTATAGACTTGATCAGTGATGAGTGCCCTGGAATACAAGCTGAAATTTTTTTCAGTGCATTATTTCCAATCCCTTTTGGTGTCGTTCTGCCCCTACTTTCCAAGGAGTTGCAATTCCCTAGACATTCTTGAGCTAGTAAATTCTTAGTTATTTTTTCAGAAGGAGTTGAAATTCAGTGGAGAATCCAGGTTTGACTAAACAGCTTACAGTTTCCTGTGAGTAGTCTTCTATGCATTATGTGACTAGGATGGACAGGGCCTAATATTTGTTTAGTTTCCTTTGAAACACATTTTTTCAGAGGTTTTAATAATTTTTTTGAGGTTAATACACAGGGCCCAGTTTAGTGCCATGTTGCATTTGCCTTCACAAGGGAAGCACTGTGTATTTAGCAGGTGGTATTAGGGAAGCCGTGTGCATGGACAAAATGTTTCTGGGAGAGCCCCAAAATTCATATGAACCAGAAAAGAGCCTGTGATAGGTTGAATCACTTCAGCAGTGAGACAAAACATTGCTCTTCAGAGGTGACACCACAGTATATGTGCTGGAGAGCAAGAAGACGGAAAACTGATACTTTGTCTGTGGTAGAAGAAATTTCATCTCTGAGAATCTGGGAGTGAGTGCGAAAGGTTGCATTAAGAGTCAAAGGTCTGGTCAAAAACTGAATTAATGGACTGTGTTTTCTGTGCTCTGCTGTTCATTTCTGCAACTGCAGTTCTCAAGTATTGCACTGTTAGTGCTGGTCTCACAGTTGCTGAGACTTTTTTTGTGTTTTTGGTAGAAGGTGAATAATAACATATTTTAAAGGGTTGGTAGTGTTTCAGTATGGTTGGCTGATGTTGGAGGAATGAAAAACAATTCGTCACCCCCACACTCATCCAGGACTTGATATGGGAATTTGTTATGGATGTGGGTTAAGTATAAAGCATATTTTATTTGAAGAAGCTGGAACAAACAACCCCCATCATTCCCCTCATTCTTCTTGCCCTCCCCCCCACAAACCAGAGAAAACAAAGGCAGTTCCTCAAAATCTGATTTATGATGGTATCTTAAATGAAGAATTTAAAATAGCATGTTTTTTAAGGAAAATAGTCATCATACAGAAGCATGCTGTTTGCTTTATACCATTCACATCATACTGCACAAGACTACTGCATCAAATACGTGAGAAAAGGGTCGTTTTGGTAATGTTATTTTGCTTTGGCACTTAGAGTCTTTCTAAAACCTTAGAATTATTAATCCCCCAACAGTCAAAATTATTTTTGAACAACGTCACAGTTTCTCTTCAACCATCAAGTTAACTTTTGTTCTCTGCCCTGTGTTTTAGTCTGTTCTATCTGCTAGACATTGTTTTCTTTTCTCTCCCTCACACTACATTTTGCATTTACAGTTCTATTTTGTATGATTATCATGTCTTAATAAGAGACATAAGACACTTGAGAGGCAGATTTGAAATCCTTGTGATTTTATTTCAACAAATTTAAGCCCTTTACACATTAAAAAAAAAAAATAAATTGAAAAATATCCATACTATCATTCATTTTTATATTCTCTATAGAATCACAGAATGAAAGAATGGTTTGAGTTGGAAGGGACCTTAAAGATCACCTAGCTCCAACCCCTTGCCACGGGCAGGGACACCTTCTGCTAAACCAGGTTGCTCAAAGCCCTGTTCGACCTGACCTGGAACAGCTTCTCTGGGCAGTCTGTTCCAGTCCCTCACCATAGCTAAGCCCTTTTAAGAAATATATAACAACATCAATTAATATGAGAGAGAGAAAATTATTTGATGGGTTTTTTTCCTTCATAATGTGGACCTAGAAGTGGTATAAGTAATAAAATTTTCAATTGCACATGTGCCTCTGAAATAAATCTACAGAAATGTTACAGACTTTGCTTGTCTGTACCTGAACAAGCACATTAGAAAAAAAAATACTAAAAAAGAAAATCTCCAAATGAGATGTTTGAAAGCAAGCCTGGCAGCACCCTAGTAGTTACTTCCACAGCCTTTCTGCAAAGACTCAGAGCAGGACAGAACTTCAAAGAAACCCTGAGCCCATCTAAATGGGTGCACTTTCCTCCATTCAGTCCTTTCTTAGGGAAGGTCAAGTAGAGCCCTGAGTGGGGTTTCTTTGGGTTTTTTAAGGCTATTTTCATTGCTCACAAAATATTTGAAGTTTTCTATAGTCTGGAGGCCTAATTGTCTTGCAGACAATGACCGAAAGAGTTGTTCCCAGATTAGTCTTCTCTGTTGCTTGTTTGCCTACTTATGTGGAACAAAACTCTCAAGTACTTTGTTTTTATTGCTTATTCACTTAATGGTGTTTCTACTGAAATTCAAGTAATAGAGAGAGGTTTTTGTGAGGCAGATACTGGCCTTAAGTGCATTGAAGTCACTAAATTGATTCTATCTACTTAAGGATTATATTGCCAGATATTTGCTAACAGCAATTTTGTTCTTCAATTGGTAGCCTAAAGGTGTAAGATTTTGCTTTCTAAACATGGGCAAGATCTGTGTATAAGCAAAGCATATCCTGAATTCTTGAAATAATATCCCAAGGGTGTGTTGTTTTGGGAAAAAGATCCTCCTCAGGTTTAATGTACAAAATTACTTAGATAAACCTCTATTTAAGCGGACTTTAGAACCATGTAGCATCATCTTTCAGCCACCCATACTGTGTAGCTGGACTTGGTCAAGCTGTACACTCCTTAGCACTATTTGACCTAGAGCGCTCTGTCTTGAGCTGCTCTCTTCCAGCTTCTCTGTCTTTTCAGCTCTCAGTGTCTTACATCTAAAGTCTTTAATTTCTGTCATTTCATGTCTTACAACTATATTTCACCTCTTACTCTCCTTTGATACCCCTTCTTTTTTTGTAATGCTCTTGGTCTCCATTACTTTGAGATGTCTCCCAGCCTTGTATCACAAGTAGTCTTGCAGAATATTACTGCTCTTTTGCACTGTGATGTATTCTAGAGCTGGTCCTTTAGAACTCTGTTGTTAACCTCACTGCAGCCCCATGGCTGTCTTTTAACAAGTATGTTAAAGGTGGGCGTTTGTTGTTGGTGGGGGGCTGTTCATGTTTTTTCCCTAGGGTTTTTTTTAGTTTTTTGTTTGTTTGGTTTTTTTGGGGAGGGGTTTCTTTGTTTTTGTTTTGTTGGGGTGTTTTTGTTACGGGTTTTTTTTTGTGTCTAGCTGTGCTTTCATTTCACTTATTTATATTAATGTTTGTCTCTGCTGTTCCATCTGGTTTTGTGATACTTTTTTTCACCAATATATTTGATGTGATCTGTTTTATGAGACGTTTCAGGGTGATGAAATCCATATTTATGTTAGTTTCTACTGAATGTGCTCTTTGCTTATATTTCATATTTCCTCTCCCCTTTTATTTACGTTTTCCTGGGCAATAAGGTTCTTGCCATGGGAGTGTGAACTAGTTAGCAGAACAGAGTTTAAATGTGAAGAAGAATGCTTTTGCCTACTTATGTCGTAGTGATGAGTAGTCCTGAGTAGAAATTAATAAACCTAAGAGAGAATTGTGTAGTATTAAATTTGTCTATTGGCTAACTCGCAGAAATAATTAAGGGCAATATTGAAGAATCTGAGTATTTCACTGTGGTATGTATGTTATTGTCTTGTTCCTTCCTCAGCTTAATTATATAGTACCCAAAATGATTAATGAAAGGTGAAGATGGTTTCTGTTGAATCCAATGGGACAATTACAGGTTTGGAGGTGATGAAGGATTACTCAAGTGCTTTTCATTACATTGGCTATCACAGGTTTGTGTGTATTCACTTTGAAATGAAAGGGTAAGGTCCTTGTTACATAACTCACTGTTGCATCGAATGGAAAATTTCCGGTATGTTGCTTAAAGTGAGTTTGTCTGGCAGCATGGCACTTCCAATAATGTAATGACTTATCAGTATAGAATCCTCTTTTCATGTGAGTGTGATGCCCCTATCAGTTTGCACTAAGTAATCAAATTTTTAAGGCTTGGACTAGAGGTGAAACTTTATAACCTTCACTTCTTTGAAGACAGAAGCAATGTTTTTAATTCTTAGAAATGATAAATATCTGTCCAAGTAATTGTGCCTTATAAGGACAGTAAGGCACTGATCGCTCAGGGTAGCAAATGTGCTTGCTAACCTTTGAATTAAAGGAGAAATTGTGGCAGGTATTAAAAATCATGGTCTGTTGGTAGTGTTTCTTCCCAAAAGTGATACCTAGCTGTGATTTTGAACTTCAGTAGCATGGTTTAGATAACATTATTATTCCTTTTTTCGTGGATACTATTGATTCATTTGGTATCATATAATATAAAAGAGTTAGCATTCTCAAGGAAATGCTAATTTGCAAAAAATTAATATATTCTCAGAACATAAATTACAAAAATAAACTATGTGACAATTCGTTGCTACGAGACACACAGAACTGACTAAATTCTGGCAAAAGAGAAGCGTAAAGTTAAGGACAGAGTTTGGAGTAATTGTTTTAGATAGGCTACAGGTGTCTGGCATTACACAGGTGTAAATATTATGTGTATTCAATATATGCTTTCATTTACTTCTCTTGGCTTGTATCCCTGTACACTCACAATCTCTGAAGGTGCCTTTTATGTAGAACAATTGAGCCTTGCAGGGGAGAGGCATTTCTCCTGATAGTTCTAGCAATATGCATCATTTTATATGCTGATTTTATCACACATTGTTCAAATTAGTTCATTAAAATTAAACATCACTGAATACTTCCATAGCCACCTGCACTGCCTTAATTCCTGTTTTGCTAAATGACTGAGCCATATGGTTGCTTCAAGCCTTGCCTCACCCTTTTGTGTTGCATATTACAAAAATACTTGATTATATTAAAAGAAAAAAAGTGCTTCTTTCAAAATATATCATGCATCTCTCAATGTATTATTTTTATTCTGATAAGTTTCTTAGTAAATTTACAACTGGTCATTAATACCTGGTATTAAAGGAAATGAATGGGTTTTATTGGCTGTATAGATAAACTTTTAAAATTATTTTCAGCTCTGAAAGTATTTAATTTTTGTTTGTTTGTTTTGATATTTGTTCAGATGAAGCAACCTATTTGTTCCTGTGGGTCCATGAATCTATTTGATCTATTTATTTAGATGTTTGTGTCTTTTATGTAATAATTAGAATGTTGGATAAAGGAATGTGAGATTGCAGTTGTATAGAGTCAGAATGCCTTATTGCATTGATAGTTAATGGAATTCTTTTCCACCTTGCCTCTGTCTGCAATCACACACTCAGTTACTAGCAGCTTTTCCCAAACCAGCAAACAAACAAACAAAAAAAAAGAAGCCCCTAACCCAAACAGTTAATTTCTCTGTAACTATTAGAATATAAATAGGTAATTTCTATTGGTAGTCTCTAATTTTTGCTTGATGAGTTAACACTCAAAATGAAAATACCTGTGTCGCAGGTAACTTTGCTTAAATAGAAGCAAACATTTTCCAGAGCTGTGGGTTTCTTCACTTGCACACCATTGTTTGTAGTTCAAGAAAATGCACCTAAAGAAAGTCTGTTATGTTTACTGACCAATCTCGTCATTCCCTCATGTTTCCTGGTCGTAGAGTCCTTCAATGCTGGTTGGGCAGCATGGGCACTATGCTGTCTTCCAGCTCCTGCCTTATGTTGCCCACCAGTGTTTCATCATGTCTTCTCCTTCCAAAAGTCTAGCCTGAGGTAGACGTCAATAACTTTGGCATTGTACGACAGAAGCTGCTGAACTGTGGTCCTCTCCTCACTCTTTCACACTCTCAGCCCTTTCCTGCTCCCAGCATTTTGACTTGAGAAAGAACCAGGAGGAGTGTAGGAAAGGGCTATGTTTTGTGTTTGCCACAGATGATCCCTGCAGGCCATTGAATAGCTGCTCTTGCAACTGACCTGTACATCTTAGGGGTAGGCATTGAAATGAGGTGTCTTCTGTTCACCAAATTCATCTTGAACTTATGTTTAATGCAGTAGTGAGCTAAGGTACAGATACTGAGAGTACCGAGAAGAAAGTCCTATAATTTTAATGAAGTGCAAGTTTATTTGTCTAAATACATAAGGAAAAGAGAGTGAAGGAGTAGATACCACACTTTCTTAACCTGTGATGCTTGCTTCATTAAGCTTAGGGAAGAAACATATTGATGAAACTGAAACAGCTTTCTAGTAGGTGAAAAGATGAAACTGAAACAGCTTTCCAGTAGGTGAAAAGCTGCTTGGAAAGCACTGATAACATCCAGTCATTCTTAGTTTTCATTAGCACTGTGGATGATGGAATAACAAATGTTCTTTGACTGGCTGAGGTTATCCAGGTTACTAAGCCTGTGAGCCTGTTTCAGGGTAATCTGGGGTTCAAAAATGCTTATGATGCAGTGGGGTAGTACTTATCAAGAAAAACTGAAAAACAATGAAGAAATGATTTGGTAAAACTGTGCAGGCCTGTAATGCTGTTATGAAAAAAGTCAGATATTATGATTGCTTTGTATAGGATATTCTATATAAATATATATTAAATTATCCTTTTTTTTTTTTTTTTTCCTTAGTGCAGTTAGAAGAATAGGCATTTCTATTCAGTTTGGAGTGTGGAAGGAGAATGCCTGTTCTGGCAAAGCTCAGAGGAAAGCAGAAGAAATGAGAGAGGGCTAGATAGCAGCATTTCCTCTGTGCAAAGACTGAAGAAAATTAGGACCATCTTTTCTACAGGAGAGAAAAAGGAAATGGAAATTTTCAGTAAGTTAAAGGCTGATGCAAAGAAGGTGGTAACCTAGGCTTCATGTTGGCTGATGATAGGTTAAGCAGTAATAATCTTAAATTGCAGTAAGAGAGATCCAGGTTAATGATTAGATAAAATATTAATTGAATTCTGGAATTGAATGCTTAATAACTGTCTCTTAGCAGAGTCATAAGTGTTCTGCTCTCTACTGTCACGGTTTTTCCTGCTGAAGTGTTCCTATGTGCATAAATGCCAGGAACAATTCTGTCTTCTGTATGTGAAAAAAGAACATGTCAGCTAACAATATACAGACTCTATTGCCTATTTTTATCTGTTTCTGTTGGATAGAGTCTAAATTACTTTTTTCTTTCCCTAACTTGTACATTTCCATTGTGTATAGGGAAGATTCTGGTTAGCCTGTTGTCAGTCTCAGGAGGGTTGATAGGTAAAGCATAAGAGGAAATAAAGATTTGATTTTTTTTTTCCAAAGTTTTTTTAGTAACTACTTTGTCATGTTTAGCAGCTGTGCTTGTTTTCTAAATTTGTTTGATATTCCCTTCACAGAGATTTTTTTTTTTAGAAAATTTTAGTGTTAGAAGACAATAGTGTAAGATTAATCTCTCTTCATTTTCTGAGATGCTACTTGACTCTTGAGTATCTTATTTGAACATTCAGAATATTTGAAGGCAACATTATGATTCATAGTTGTTAACAACTTTAGTTTTCTTTTATGGTTTTGACAAATTCTGATGTTTGAAAGAAAGTTTTAGAGACTGAAATTATAATCTTAGTTCAGGATAAATTAACATTTGAATCCTTATTCACATTAGGAACTAAAAAAACCCCAACTTTATTTAAAATACATGCAGTTTAAAAAAGAAAACAGCTTCTTGGATGACTTGGTGCTCTGATATCTATACTGTGTCATTGGAGAAAACAAAAGTGTGAAATCACAAGAAATCACAAGAAATTTGCATTAAATTATCTTTGGAAGATGGATTCGATTCCTAGTTCTAATAATTGGGTACAGGGTTTGACTAATGAACATTAATGTTAAATGTTCACAAATTGTCTGAAATGAGACTAAATTCTCGTCCTTCATCTAGTACATATTTTGGTACATTCATCAATTTTGTATTTTTCAGAAGTGTAGGTGAATCACATTGCTGGTGCCAAGAATTAGC
The DNA here is from genome assembly GCA_035583185.1 of Anabacerthia variegaticeps. Classification (NCBI taxonomy): domain Eukaryota; kingdom Metazoa; phylum Chordata; class Aves; order Passeriformes; family Furnariidae; genus Anabacerthia; species Anabacerthia variegaticeps. The sequence goes on from JAWWEW010000112.1 coordinate 60,866,155, forward strand.
TGGTAATCTCATGCAGGTGGGGGAATGTTTTATGGGCTTGGATAAATGTGCTTAGTGTTTTGTTGACATTCTGACTGTGAACTTCAGTATTCAAAATAAAGAAGGATTTAAATAGTATTAGCATGTATGAACTAGCAATTTGGAAACAAAAAGCTGTTTCAAATTTTTTAATTGGAAAGCATGGTGTAAAGAGGAAAGATGCAAATCTTCATAAACAGATATTTTCTGAGATGAAAAGAAAAATCACACAAGAAGAAAAATGACTAAAACCCCATTAATAGTTGTTGAACTTCAAGTTTTCTCTGAAAAAGCAGTCCTAGTTTATATGCACTCTTTCTCCTTGCTGTTCCTCCTGTTGCTGGACACTGAACCCAATTATTTCTTTCTAAACACTATAAAAAATGCTAGTATGCTAGCATGAGTGGTTTTTATAATAGATAGGGTTGTTTCCATCCATCTCAAAAGTATTCCCCTGTAGAGGAAAGACGGTGTGTACTAGAGTGTAAAACCAGTTGAGCTGCTAATATAATTTGAGAGGCAAAGGTTTGTAAGGAGAGTGTATTTATTTATTTATTTACCCATTTATTTTAAAACAACTAATTCAGATGGAAAATGTGATAGCCTCTCAGGCATCCTAAGCTCCATCATGCCTGATGGAGGGGCAGCAGATATCAGACTATGTACGGGTTATAACCATTACTCTGGATGTCATGTATTAATGCTAAGCAGTTTAAGTATTTGGGAGAGAAGAGTAGTTGACGTTTGCAGCAAGGAGTACTGTGTTAGCAAGAGGTGAAGCGTGACAAGAGTTGTCACACACCATAAAACCCATGTGTCTGTTTTAACTGTGAGCTTTGGCTTCTAGAAGAGCAAGGAATTCTACTTTCTGAAGTTCAGGGTTTAATGTATTTTTTTAAGCCTCCCTATGGTATCAAGACAAATGTCTCAACTGTTTTTTGGGTGGGTTTTTGTCTTTGTTATTTTTATTGTCTGTGTGAGTTCTTTCTGGTGTGCAGTGTGTATTTAGGGTTTTTAATTCTGTTTCTCTGGTATTTAATATGGTGGATTATGAATTCCCATATTTTTGAATAGGATTCCTCAATCCTTTTTTGGATATGTACAAGTTGTGGATTTTGACTGTTCTCTTTAGGTGTTGTTGAATTATTTATTATGGTTATCATAGCAATATGCATTATAGGACCGTTGCCATTTGTGAGATCAACATCGCCATCAAAGCAGGGAAATCAAAATAAGTTCCAGAAGTAGCTCTTTATAGACATTCCTTCTTTTAGTCTCTTTCTTTCCTTCTATGTAAAATTCATCACTTTCTGGGGCATTCAGTGTTAATGTACCACACTTGTAAAATTTCTTAAGATTTTATTTTGCAAATACTCATAACCATATGTAGTTGATGGTGTGAAGACAGATGGAAGACTTCCTTGGAACTTAGTAAATTTCAAGGTTTCCAGCTTTTTCCCTTAAGTACATAAGCAAGTACTTGAGTTTACTGAAGAGTACTGCAGTTGTATTGCTCAAGACCTGACTCTGGTTATTCTCAACTGGAGTGTGAATCACTACAGAATAAGATATGTACTTCTGAGTGATATTTTGAAGAGCAACAAAAGAAGTTTCTACTTAATCTATCTTCTGAATGCATAGGGTGAGTATTATTTCTACTATTGAAGTATTGGTCTAGATTGTTTTTCAAAATTCTTATCAATGGTAACCCTTACCAGTAGCTGGTTTTTAATTCATGTTGTTCATTTAGTCAAGGGATATACAGCTCCTTAGGTATAGGTCCTACACCTGTAAAAAGCAGTAAAATCTGAAAATAAAAGAGGATTCTTTGGGTTACTGTTGCATAGAGCAACATTCTGAGAAAAATTGATTTCATAACAGGAAAAGTTATTTGGTGCCAAGGAAAAGTAATTGAAAATAATGAATATTCTTCCTGTTAGCAAAAAAACCTGAAAAAAACTTAGTGAAAATATTATATGAACCTCCTATGCTTTAAATAAACTTTAGTTTAAGAAATACAAGACATTTCATTTCCTCTTCTGAAAGGTCTGTAATAGCAGTTGTAATCTCCTGTCACATATTGTAATGAGCTTTTCTTTAACTCTTGGTGATCCCTGGGAACAATATTCTCAGCAGATTGTTAATTCTTACTTTCTGCTGTCACATGCTTATCCAGAGAATAACCAATTTCATTTCTGTTTTCAATTTCAGTGTCTTACGCTGATAGGAATAAGTATCCTTTCAATACATGTTTAATATTGTTGCTTTCGGAAGAATGATTAGTGTATTAAAGACACTGAGTATGAATGCAGCTTCAAAAATTATATTTTCCCATTCAGTCAAAATCTAAATGCCACTTAGTACTTAGGAGGGGGAAAAAAAACTAGAGAGTTTACAGGGTATGTTTTAATTGGCAGTGAAGAAAAACTAAACATAAAGATTCTCTCTTATCTTGACATGGCTCTGGTTCTTATTTTGCTTTTCCAGGAGTCAATTAATTTTGCTCAGCTAGGAAGAAATCAAGCTTTTCTGTCGTCTTGCCTCTCTCAAGAGGAGGGTACAGGAGATCTGTGTCATCTATTACTGGTTTAGTGTGTTGCTTTTCAAGGATTTGATGAGCACAGATGGAGAAGGACATATAGGAGTAAAAGTGCTATGAGTTTTTGTGGCAGTGAGTTTCACTTTGGCTGAAATTAGTGAATTCTCTGCAAACTTGTTTTTGTGCACCACAGCAGATGCACAACACATCAAAGACTTAAGCAAGTGCTCAGCACTGACATTTTCTGTAAGACTGTCTGCCTTAGAATACTTTTAAGATTTTCATAGTTCACTTTAGTTCCAAATAAATAATGCTGCACAGAAGTAGATAATTTCCATCTCTTGTAACCTTCTCAGTAAAGTATGTCTCTCTTATCAGCATCTGAAAAACCTAAATGCTCAACCTTCAGTAGTATGGTGATACAGTGGCATCATAGACCTATAGGTGGACACAGAATGGCCAGCATTGGACTTTCAACCTGGAGGGTCTGCACAAAAATGGATGGGACAGAACTAACACACAGGGAGACATCTGTTCGTGCATTACTGCTCATCTTACCCAGTCAAGTAATATCAGAGTAGTTACAGGAATGGTGAAACAAAATGGATATAAACTTTTGTTTTTCGTACAGTGAAGTTATTGCAAGTATTTGCAGGTGTCAGTGTCTTCATGGGATGTAATTTTTCCCAGGAGGTGCAGGAGTGCCTTAGTTTGGCAGTGTTAGCTGCTGCTCTGGGAGCAGCTGCACATTGGAACATCTGACAAGCTTTAGGCTGTGCAAGTGTGAATATCCCAATTGGGTAGCTTCATACTGAGTTTCTATTAATCTAGAGTTGGAAATTTCTTGGAAATTTTGCTTAGAAAAGACATTTTCTTCCAGTCAGATGGCCAATGTATTCTGCTTCTTGGGCAGCTGGATCAGCCCTGGGTGACTCACAAGCATCCTGCAGTCACCGTGCCACCATCCATGAGGTATTTATGGCTTTACAGCAGAAATTCAGGCATTTTAGAGCTCTTGTTACTTTCATCTTAGCCATCCATTCATGGACAATGATGTTCAAAATTCATGACTAAGTACCTCGCTTAATTCCTAAATAAATATAGAACTATTCCATGTGGCTTTTCATTACTTAAATGCAGCTTACTGTTCAGTCACACTGTCTTTTCATAAGCTTGCCTGGTGCACCATATCAAATGTCATTTTCTGAATACTTTGTTGGAAGAGATTGTTCAAAGGAGCACATCACAAGATAAATGTTCTTCTGTACAGACACTACAAGCTTGCATTGCATATTTCAGTTGCTGACGTTTTTCTGTCTCAGATTTTGGAGTGCTTATAGTCTATGTATTAGCTAAAGGTCCATCACATGAAAAAACAGGCTGGAAAGACCTGAATTATCGTACCTCAGAAACTGGTATGTCATCATGATCTATTTTCTCTGCATTGGTACAAACAAATTCACAGGATGCTGGTGTTATGTATGAGAAAACTATCAATTCAAACACTTTCAAAGTGTGTATATTTCATATTTATTCACATGTAAAATGTTAGTAAGGAGAACAAAATTTTGTAGCTGCTTCTAGCCTGAGAAATGATTTTTAGACAAAATTTCATCATAAACTTTGTTCGAAATACTTCATACCTTCGAAACACTTTTTTTCCCCCCTTCCTTTCTCTTTTTTTTTTTTTTTCACTTTTAATTAGCAAACGTTTTCTTGTTCTTCTGGAATTGGATGAGTGATAGTAGTATCATGTCAGTAGTATCATAGGTGTGAATACTGATAAAGTGTTGTAGTGTTCATGATTCTACTTTTATGGCTGACCTGGTGCTGCTTTTATTTGCCTTGCCTGGGTCAGTCTTACACTGTGCTGTCTTTTCCTCTCCCTGTTGCTTGTCTTCAGTGTGGTTAATGGGGGAATCCCAGATAAAGGACCTTGCTGTAGAGCAGGGCTTTTGGCATCAACAAGTACAGGCTGGAGGACCAGACACCTTTTCTCATGTGCCCTGTCAGTGCAAAATTGATGAATTGGTGAGCAATTGGCTGAGTTTCTGTTTGAATGAGTGAGTACCCTGCTTTTATTTATATGGTGTAGGTAATAACCTGTTTTGAGTTGGTTTGTTTAGTAATTCTCATTCTTTATTGGAAGTAGAAAAAATCAAAAAGGTTTACATTCTCTGGAAAAATCTCCCCTGTCTGTATTCTGTGTTTTTGTTGTTATTTTTAATCTTTGTAGTAAATTCAGAGTCTCATCTTGACTTATATTTGAGTTGTGCTGCATTGGCAGCGGGCTAGGCAGTAAAGCTGAAAATGCTGATCATGATGTTCCCCACTCCCCACCCCTTCTTTATGACAATCTGTAAAGAAATAGAAACAAGCCTTCAACAATTTGGGTCTTGTTTAGGGAACGATACTGAAAGCAAGTGAAGTAAGTGGAAAGATAGCTCTGAATTTTAGCCATCGAAAAAGATTTTGGAGCAAGGTTATAAACAATAACATTATCATTGAATTTTTTTAAATGAAAGCTGCAAAGACAGAATATAACAATATTGAATATCTTGTGTGTGTATCAAGTAATATATCTTAAGTGGATATCCTTAACTGATGGTGAGGAGCATTAAAATTAGAAACCTTAATATTTTCTGTAGTGCTTTTTCATAATTTCTTTATTTTTTTTTTCTTTGTTCTCTCTCCTAAGGTGGCAGGCATTTTCTAGTGTTGGGTAATGGAAGCAGAAAGAGGAAGAGAAGGCTATAATGGCTTGAGGTTTTATTAAACCCAAGCAGATGAAGTTTTACCTAGACTATATTAATTTATTTGTTGGCTTTTTTTTTCTTTTGAAAATTGTATCCTTTCTTAAAGAAGAAAAAAAATAATGGCTTTTGACTTTTTATCTTTAGCCTTTAATTTTTCCCTTCTTGCAAATTACAGAAATATATGTAATGGGCCCTCCCAAATTGTCACAGGGACGGCAATCTCGGAAGACCAAAAAAGGCATAAATACTATTTATGCCTTTTTTGAAACATGAGTTTTCTCTAAATTAATATAGATGTTTCCGAACTTCTTTTCAACTAATTTTTGCGGTCTGCTTCCTGTTGCAAGCCTATTTCCGCATTTCGGTGTCTGTTCATTGTCTGCAGTCTCTCAGAAAGGTTGCCCGAAACATAACACTCATTATAAAAAAATAAAAAGGTCATATAGTCCTGAGCATTAGGAGTATGCACCTAAGTGCCTCGACTCTCCACCTCCTGTCATTGATATTGCCATGAAGTAAAGACAACCGCTACTATAAACTTTATGGGAAAGTTAAGCACCTTCGCATTACTCGATACTATAGTGAGGTGTATATTAGCTTGGTTTTTTCTCCCCCATCAGCAAACCATAATTGAAAATTGACTTCATTTCTGTATCCATAAATCAAGTTGGCTGTGAAATTTGTAATGTTCTGAGCTATTTTTTCCCCAACAGAAGGTGAAAGTCCTAGTAACTAAAGGAGCACATTCATAGGCGGAGAAGTTACCACAGTGTGCCCTCAAAATGGAGATGATTTAATGGTTAGTACTTGTTTGGAGGAAAGAGGATTTGCAGGCTTTGGCTGAAGACCAGCCTGCTGAAAATTACAAATTTCACACTTCAAACAGAAGCCCATTTTTCAGGAAGCAAGGAAGTGAAAGAAAATAATTTGATCAGCAAACTGATCTGTCACATTGGTACCTTACAGTAGGCATGTTTTATTTTATTTAAGGATTTTTTATTGTTTTTTTTAATTTTAGCGTGATTTCTTACCTGCAATTAACTGCTAGATGATAAGAGAGCTTGGTTTTCAAATAGGGGATAAAAACTAAGACTTTTCACAATTAATTAGTTAAGGAATTAATTTATTCTGAAATGATCTGTCCTTGCCACTGAGCTAGGACATCAGGTTCAATGCTGATCAAATAAATAAAAGACAGTGCAAGTTATGAGGTATATACTGGTATGTTTGATAATATGGCTGAGGAAAAGTCTGGTGTCTCTTATATCTGTGTAAGTGCCTTTTTGGCAAGTTCATGAATTAAGTGGTAAATAGGCATCAAAATGTTCCTGAGAGACAGATCATAAAGCTGAACTTGGTAAAAGCTTAGGAGGTGGTGACATATATCTGTTTCATACTCTGGTGTTTCCTTTCTGTGCAGGAGAGTTGGATTGACCTTTTACATCAGGAATAATGCTAGAAGCTATTAACGGGCAAATAAATTGAAGGCATTTCAGAGAAGAGAAGCAAAAATGGAGTTTGATTTGGAAAAATATAAACTATATTTAAGTAGGAAAAACGAACACAAGTTTCTTGGGGGTAAGGTTACATACTTATGAATTGCAAAGATTGCAAACTCACAAGGATGGGGAAGACTTCTGATAATTACTGAAAGAAGGATGAAGCAGCATCAGTGTCAAACTACATGTTTCAAGAAAAATGTTAATGGTTTGTGGTGCATTTTGTAACTGCATTACTGCCAGAGTAACTAAAAGCATCATGCTTAAGCATGATGAAAAATAGACTGTGAAAGAAATATTTAATAGCAGTGGCTCTTTGTCGAGGCATAAATTATGATTTTGGACAGTTTTTGTCTTTCTTCATTGCCTGAGATTTTTTGTTTGTGTGATTTTTTTGTGTGTGGGTTTTGGGGTTTTTTTCTGTGTTGTTTTTTAAATTGAATGTTATATTTTTTACCATTTTCGGATTTAATGAAGCAACTCCCTTGCATTGACTTCTTCTTGAAAAATCTTGTGGAAACAGAACATAGGTTAGTTGGCTTTTTTCTTTCTTGTTTGCAAGGGAATTAGGTGTATATAGTGTTTTACATCTGTTTGCGCTTGACATGTTAGGCCAGTAACAGTGGGAAAAAAAAAATCACAGGGCCTGTCTCTACTGGGATGTAATGAAACACCTAGTATTACTGCCAGCTAACACTATCTAACTGCTGCTGTTTACCTTTATGGCAACTGTGGTGTGTGGACCTTGGCCAGACCCCCATCCTGCCCTTTTTTGCTCCATTCTTCGACAGCACAAGGGAAGAAAATAAGGTTGACAAGCTCATGGGTTGAGACAAAAGACAGGAAGATCACTTTTTTTTTGTAGAACACCAGTTACTGTCACAGGCAAAACTGACTCACCTTGGGAAAATTTAACCAAATTTCCACTCCAGCACCCAGAAAAAGGGTGTGGGGAGTCGGAGCTGCAGTCAGCCCATTGCACTTGGTCTCTGCTGCTTCTTGCTCCTCACCCTGTTCCTCTGCTCCCAGCCTGGAGCATCACTGTGAATTGTTAGCTGTAATGTTTGCCCTAAACTCCCATTGAAAATCTCAAACAGTTAGTTAATCTTGGGAATTAATGAGATTGTGAACATTTCCCTTATTTATACTTCGCATTTCTGCCAAGTCCAGTAATATCTTAAGATCCTATGAAGATTGTACACTATAATAATTATTATTAATATTAATATGTTATAATTATATATAAATGGGAAAAAATCCTAGCACTTTTAATCCTTCAGTACTTCTTTATAAGTAAAGAATTACTTTCTTATAAAAGATAAGAACATATTTTTTATGTTTTTCAAAGGTATAGTTTTGCTGTATAGTTTACTTGGGCGTTGGCTTCTGATTTTCTTGGAGTAGGTAGATTTCAGAGGAGGGAGTGAGGTTGTGTATATTCATGGAATAGAACTTCCTAAGTTGAAAAAGGGGAGGAGAGGGGAAGTAGTTTGCAATATGCTGAACAGATGCTTAGGCTTTGTGATAAATGGTCTGTGAATGCTGTCTGGAGCATTTCATGAAGTGCTGTAGGACTAACATGTAGATAGATATATGCAAATTTACTGCTAAGCATTTTTAAATGATGAAAAATGAGACTGAAAAAGTGGAGTACTATAAAATATGTTGATATGTAGAAAAATATGTTGGAGCTTCCAAAGGCTATAGCAGAATACCTTACTATAGAAACAAGATCTTTAAATGCTTCTAGTTTATTTGTTATAATTTGATTGTGATTTTCTTTTCCTCCAAATGGTTTTATCTTGAGATAAGTTGAAAGAAACAACATTTTAAAAAATCTGGAAAGATCGGTTCTTATAATCTGTTCCTTCTTTCTCCCTGCCAGCTTCCCTTCAGAAAAAGTTGGAGGCTTTATCTGCTTCTGTATCTTAGCTTTGGAAATATTAAATTTTCTAGGAGAAAGTCAGTTGCTTTTTGTGTATTGCTCAAAAATATTTGCAAGTTACAAGTAAAAAAGGCTAAGAGGCAATTTAGATGGCTGTGGAGAGAATCAGTGCTAACAGTGTGGGAAGCAGACTTGGTAGTTTCCCCAATCCTTTTCAGTTTTTCTAAATCTTATGTAGAAGAAAAAAACCCAAATTGCTGATGTACAACCTCCCCCTGCTACACGCATAGTGTTTAGTAACAAAAGTTTGAAAATCTTAATTTTTAGTCTGTCAGTCATGAGTAATCAGGTGCTTATAAGAACATATGTATTACCAAAGTAGACATTACAAACAAGCATATTACTAAGTTTATTCTCGAGTACAGGGGCACAAAATCTGCACACCAGTGGATGTGGTTTGCAAATGTGTTTTTGAGCAGCTCTCAGGCAACTCCCGATTGATTCTAGACTGTAATCTTTAAAGACTTACAATCACAGCAAAACAAAATAGTATAATATTATTCCTTTGTGTCTTTATAAAGGGGTATTAATGTGAAGAAATGAACTGGAAGTGCTATTTTGCCAAAATCTCTAATAAAAAATAAATCCAATAACGGATTCTGTGTATAATTCTAAATATGAAGTGGTTGCTTATGTTAAATTATCATAGAGTTTTCTTTAAAGCCTTTTTTAAAGATGGATATTAAAAGTAGAGATTTGAATGCACTGTGCTTTAGTAAGAGCAGTTTTCATTCTATAGTATCTTTCCCTTTTCTTCTACGTTTTTTAACACAGAATTGTTTTACAGGCTAGTAAATTAGCATTTCACACAGATGACTTAATCCATGTACATAAATTTTCATCTTTTCCTGAACAACAGCTTGTCAACAGTTTTCAGAATGGCTAATAAAACTGTTTAGGACATACTAGACTACAGCAATTCCTTCTTGCCTAAAAATCAAAGGACAAAATTTGATATACACAATGGCAATAATTTCTATGAATATACTTCAGAGATTTTTCACCAGTAAGTGCTAATTCATGTGAATACTCCAAAGATTTCTGTGAGACTACTCATTTGGGCAAACGTTCACAAATCTATTACTTTTTTAAATTTAGGTTAATTTTTTACTGTATTTTTGATGAGTTTAATCTGAACCTTCTTCAGGAGGAAAGACTTTATTGTGATGTCCTTTAGGACTGAAAGTATAGGAAAATCTGTCAACGTGAAGGTTCTTGTTTCATTAAGCAGAGGGGTAGATAAATTTAGGTTAAGAAACTTTCCTGTAGCAATGATTCAGATTATATGATGAGCTGGATTTTCTCACTTGGTTGCAAAGTTTTGCTTGGCATGCTCTATATAGCAGACTTGTTCTGTGGGGTTCATTCACTAAATAGTACCTTGGTACGGAGTTGTGACTCTTGAAGAAATGGAGCAGCTCTGGTCTAGATTAGATGGCAGCCTCTCTTTATCATCCATTCCACAGAACAGCAGGAGAGACTGTTTCATCAGTACAGCCTGTATAACCTGTTGAAACATATGATTTCCACTTTCTGCCTTTGTAACTAGACAGGCACAGCTTGTTTTGTCTTATGTATACTTGTAATACACATTTACAAGAGGGACTCTCTTCCAGCTATAGAAACTTCTGTTAGCCCCTCAAATCCATTGGCAAATGGAGCAGTAAACCAAGCTTTTTCAGAACAAATTTGGCTTGGTGTCCTAAGTCAGCTATTTCCATTGCTAATGTATCTCAAATTCAAGTCTGCCTCGTTTTATCTGGGTAGGTTCTCAGAGATATATGATGTCTTCTGTAGATACAGAACTTCTATTATGTTTCTAGTCATTTTATAGCTTGCTGGATTTCACATTACTTGATTTTTGAGATTTCCGAGCTATGAAAACCTGTGCATTTCATCCTTTTTCACAGTGAACAATCAGTGTCTTAGCATTTATCTTTTTCTTTACTACTGTAATTTTTGCTTTTTTTTCTTTCCTTTCCCACTCTCCCCTTCCTTAGGATCATATATGATAGTGATTTCCTCAGACCATGACCCTGGAGAAAAGACCCGACTTCAGCTTCCAACGATGAAGGAAAATGATACTCACTGCATCGATTTCAGCTACCTTCTGTACAGCAAGAATGGAGCAAATCCAGGCACTTTGAACATCCTGGTTAGGGTAAACAAAGGGCCATTGGCCAATCCCATCTGGAACGTCACTGGCTCCACGGGAAAAGACTGGCTTCGAGCAGAGTTGGCTGTCAGCACTTTCTGGCCCAATGAGTATCAGGTAAACTTCCAATAAATCCACACCACTTTATAATATTTACTGGAAGGTCCCATTCAGTTTGTGTTTGTTTTGGTCTGTTCTGATATTCTCCCAGCATCCTTAAGTGTTTCATTCAGAACAAAGAATTGAGGACAGATTTTTTTTTTATAGCAGGTGCTGGTTCAAAGTGATTGGTTATTATATAGTAGGAAAAAACAATCTGGAAACAAGCCTTGTTAAAAGAAATAGTAAGGTTAAAGTCCAGGAAAATAAAAAAAATTATCAAATCCGAGAAATAAGTTGCCTATTCAACTGTAATTTGTACTTATCTTCCCTCCTTTTTTGTATGTGCTTGTGTTACCGTGTCTAATTGCATGACTGTAAACTGTTTTTTTTCTCCACATTGGCTTCATTTGCTGTGCGGGCAGAATGGTGCTCACCTAATGATCAGCTGTTCTGGACATATTTTTCTCCTGTTTGCTTGCTGTGGGACAAAACCACCTGCAGTGTAGGCCTGTTGTTTGAAGGGAAAAGTTGTCTTGCTATTAGTAGAAGCTGTTATTTGGTTTGTTTGATTAACCTGAGAGAGTACCTGCAGCTGTTTTGCTCAGTGGGTATTTGATGTGAAGGATGAATCTCATACGTGGACATTTTTGTCCTGGCATGTAGGAGTGGGAAGAGTTGCATTAGATGCACTTAGATGGGTTGTTACACCATGAGGTGTTATGTGATTACAGGCCCCTATCTAAGGATGCTTCACATCATTAGTGCTCTTGCAAACAGTTTGAATGTCCAGACTAGTTACCAAATGAAGAAAATTGTTTGCTTTATTAATGGTTTTGTTGAATAGGGGTATTGTAGGAGTGTTTCTTAAAAGTGCCTTTTCTGAAGTCTATTGTAATCTCCCACCATAGATGTGAGGGGATGCTGGTTGAGACGCGACTGAGGTCACTTGGTCTGTTCAGCCACGAGAAGAGGAAGCTGAGGGGAGTCCTCACTGCAGTTACAACTTCCTTGTGAGGGAAAGAGGAGGGGCAGGCACCAATCACTTCTCTCTGGTGACCAGTGACAGGACCTGAGGGAATGGCCTGAAGTTGTGTCAGGGGAGGTTTATGTTGGATTTTAGAAAGAGGGTCTTCACCCAGAGAGTGGTTGGGCACTGGAACAGGCTCCCCAGAGAAGTGGTCACAGCACCAAGCCTGACAGAGTTCAAGAAGTGTTTGGATGGTACTCTCAGACACAGGGTGTGACTCTTCGGGATGGGTCTGTGCAGGGCTTAGGGTTGGATTTGATAATCCTTCTTAGTCCCTTGCAACTCAGTGTATTCTGTGATTCAGTGCAAGCAGCCTTACTTATATAGTGAAAACTATGTAATTTACTGTCATTTTATGTTTTTCTTAGTTTTTTTCTTTCCCTGTTTTTAATGTTTTTGTTTATAAAGAAATTTAATCTATCAGTGGCATTGAAACTGGGTAAAATTTGATTTAATGTTCTGAAGCCTGGTTCCAGAAAACTTGACTTCTGAGGAGGTGTTTTATTAACCCTTTTATGTTGCTAGAAACTAGCTTTTGGTGTGCTTAAAAAAAACCCCATGAGCCTTTTATAGCAGCATTGCAGTGATCAACTATAGCAGCATTATATGCAGTAAATCAGGTTTCTGCTGACAGATGGCCAGGCTTGACAATGAAATTGGTGTTTGGGGCCTTATCTTAGCAACATGGCCATTTTTCACTTAGGTTATAGCCTTCACATTATCTCTCTATAGACTGTGCTTAAATTCACTCTTTCTCTTGCTTGGTCATCCAGCAGAATATTGAAATTCTGTGTAACCCAGTTTCTTTTTGCTGTTAGTGCAACCTGCTGTGATTTGTGTCCAACTTGCACAATTGTTTTTATGAGCAAGAAGGGAAATCTGCGTGCTGTCCATGCACAACTTCTTGTTTGCACTAACAGGGTTGGTATTTTTGTGTGTTTGGCTTTGGTCCTTTGAGGTCTCAAGGTCAACATTGCTCTTGGTAGATTCCCCCCTCTCCCCCCCGTATTTTTGAGTTGTTATTCTTTGGCATGGAAGTATTTTTTATTTTTCTCATAGGAGTTCTATGCTGTACAGGTCTAGCTCCTGATTTTGGCACTTTGATCTACCTGTTGGTCAATGAGTTTAGCTGGCATGAGGGAAATAAGCACTGATTCCTATAATGAGATGGAAGTGGTTTTTAGTAACCCAAGAATTGGATCCCTGCTTGTACAAGCAAGGTCACTGCTAAAGATCACTACTGAGCACATCCGTTTGTATGTACTTTGTTACAATCCGGTTAACTTCATTGCTATTTCCTTCACTTTCAAGTGAAGGAAGAGAGTAGGGATTATCTGGGGTTGAATAGCGCAGATTGCACTATAAGGAAGTCTCATGTGATGATTTGGAAGTTAGCACTATGGCCATGTTAGTTGTAATAACAGTGCTGCACCTATGCTAATTAGCTCCTAAACTGTATTTCTGTGCTCTGCTGTGCTCTGTTGAAGCTTTATTGCTTCCTGTTCAAAACTAGCAGTGTTTTTGCATGCCACTCTAGTATACAGTATGAATTCAGCTTATGCATTTTTTGATAGACTTAACAGTTCCTTTTACTTACAGGAATGTTGGGGATTTTTTTTGTTTTGTTTTAATAATCTTTTTACTGAGCTTTCTTTAACTGAACTCTGCTGGGCAATTAGTTATATATTTATTTCTGGACAAAAATTAGTGGAGTTTATTACAATAGCTTTACTGGATCAAACTGAATTTTTATCTAGTTTCATATCCTGTCTCTGATGGCAGGTAACAGTTGAAGCTTGTAGAAGAGTTCAGGAACAGGTCAAACTCATGGTTGTATCTCCCTCAGAATATATTTCCAGCCTTGAGCCTTTTATGTTGTTCAGGAACTTTGAGTTTAAGAACCTAAGTCGTACCTTTCTGTATTCCTGTTAGTACATGGGTTTGCTTTTTTTACTTTTTTTTTTTTTTTTTTTTGCAATGATTTAAGCTTCTAGTGTCTACAGTATATATGACAAGAAATGTTAATGTTTATTCCATGTTAGGACTATTCCTTTGGGTTTCTTAAGCATGGGGCCTGTAATTCTTCAGTTGTCATATTTTGCACTGGGGAGTTTCAGGAGTCCTCTAATGATACGATCTGTCTTCTCTCTCCTGCTAGCAAGGCATCTGCGTTTTTTCTATTCTGCTTGTTTAACATGTGGATGAACTCTCAAAGAAAAGGGTTTGATTAGAGAATCCTTTGGGATCGAGGTTATGATTTGATTTTGATCCTTGTTACTTCTAGAATCTTTTTCTGTCACTGTTGGAAATATACCACATTCGACCTGCCTCAAGTTTGCTTCAAAGGAAAAATATTTTGCGATTTTTGTTGTTCAAACTCTGTAACTGACTGGGAGTTTATCTCTGTTTTCCTTGTTGGTTATTACTGTAATTCATTTATTTTAGTTGAGATTTTTATTCCTGTCTGGATGAGTTGTTTTGTCTAATCCTTCTGTTCATTTTCCCAAGTTGTCTCCTACTTTTCACAGTAGGAAATATCCGACTGCTGGGGACGGTCTCTTCCTCTCTCCTTCTGTCAGTCAATTTCCAATTCCCTTGTCTTTATCATCCTGTTTCAGTTTGATTGTGTTTGTTTGGGGTTGTTGTTTTTTTTGTTTTGGTTTGGTTTTTTTTTTTGAACACTGTCTCCCAGAAGTCTCTGGTTCCTATTTTCTGTGTGCAAAGTTGTTTTGCTTCCACAGGATCACATCTCTGTTCACTCACATGCGAGGTCCATTTTGTAATGTGAACCATGGGCTTTCCTGTTTTGGTTTTATATTACATATCTGGTGTTTATATCAGAAAATGTTAAATAAACTATTTGAAACCATAAATTTCAAACTTGTAAAAAAAAAAAAAAAGATTGATTTGGTTTCTTCATGCTGCTTTAAAAATTCGCTATACAATAATGTTGCTCTGTAGTTTAACAAATGGGCTGGCTAGGATACTGGCTTTGTAGGAGTGATGTTGCACTTGGAAGTATAGATAGCAAGTAAAAATACTGAACTGCACAAATCAAAAGGTCTTTTATTCATTCAGAAAGTCTAACGATGTGCAGGAAAACTCTAGAAAACCAAATAGTTTTCTTGCTGAATTGTGAATCCTGATTTGCATAATGCATTTGTTCTTTATTTTAATACTGATATTTAAAATCGGTATTTGTCTAAATTGCTCAAAGATCTTGGAAAGTTATTTTCCTTTATGATCTTGAAAGGTCTCAAAGCTGTAATAGAAGTATAACAGGAGGATGGTAGACTGAAGATTCACTAAAAGTATGTACAGTTGGGCCATATGCCACGTAAGGTAGGAGACAGATTTCTTGTGAAATATGCGAATTTGTTGCCTTTTTGGGTACCAGATCACTCTTCTGAACTCAGAGACATGTGATACTGTAAACAAGCTGCATGCAGAAAAGTTTGGGAAAACAGGAAATTAGATGTGGTCATATGATATAGCTAAGAAAGGAAAGCAACAAGTGAAATGGAACATACATACAGCCTGTGTGAACTGTGTAGAACAGAGTTATAAGCCAACTTAAGGAGAAACCCACCCTCCCAAACTCCAACTTCCTATTTATGAGATAGGTGTCCCTTTTCTATATATAGCCTTTAACCTCGAAATACTGTGTAGCATCAAGAAAATATAAAGAAGATCTTTAGAAAATAAACAACAAAAACATTCCAAAGGACTAATATTTTTAAAAGATGTTATTTAAAATATATTGCAATACAGAAAGTTACTTAAAATAATACCAAAGACATACTGGATAAATAAAACTTGGAACTAGGGTGAGTTTGTTGGTAAGAATGCAATGTAGAAAGTGCTATATTTGAAAATTTAAAGCAACACTGATAAGCAGCCAACCAGTTAATGTTACAACTTGCTATGTAAGTCTTGGATGTTGAGTTGCAAGACAGTGAAAATTATCTGGTGGAAATGCATGAGAGGCAGTTCAGGGACAGAGGAGAGCAGTCTATAGCCATGCATGAGAGGCAGTGCTGAATGAAACGGGCTAAGTTGTCTGGCCTGGAAAAAGACACAATTTAGAGGAATATGATAGAGTTCTGCAAAACCGTCACCAATATGAGGGAGAATCCTCTTCCATTTGAAGAATTATGGCCCCTTTTGGTCTGGTGGGGAAAGTAGTTTGAAAAGTGAATGGAGGTGGGTCACATAGTGGGTCACATAGTGGGTTTTAGACCCATGAAAGTGTCTGGCAGAAGTAGCTGTTGTGGGTGCCCAGTGCCTCCCAC
>JAWWEW010000112.1:60882587-60902585 GCA_035583185.1 Anabacerthia variegaticeps
CCAATATGAGGGAGAATCCTCTTCCATTTGAAGAATTATGGCCCCTTTTGGTCTGGTGGGGAAAGTAGTTTGAAAAGAAGTGAATGGAGGTGGGTCACATAGTGGGTTTTAGACCCATGAAAGTGTCTGGCAGAAGTAGCTGTTGTGGGTGCCCAGTGCCTCCCACCCCTCAAGGTGATGTGTATTTAATTAGTTTCTCTATTCCTACATAGACCAAATGTAATTTTTAAAATTCTGTGTTTTAAATTTAAAATTCAGCCTGGTCATATTTTGTGTACGTTTTCGTCTGGCTGTAGAAATGAAAACTGACTTGTCTGCCACTACGAGCCCTACAACAAATTTTTGGCTCTTTTCCCCTTATAATTTCCTTTCAGTCTCACTTCGGTTAACAGAATATTTTAGATTTTTTAAAATTGAAATTTACAAACTAAGACTTTAAATTAATCTAGTGTCTAAGGATTCTCAGAAATAAAATATGAATTATAACTTTTTTGCTGAGTGGCTGGAATTTCATTCTGGAAGAGAGATAAAAATTGTTTAGTGAAATGTGTCAGTAAAAGATGGGTAAGCTGTATAATTAAAGAAATCTAAGCTAATAGTTATTAAAGTGAGAGAACTTTTTTTTTCCCTCTTAAACTTGAAACAGCTTGTGTTTGGTAGGTAGTATAAGTCACTGAAATGTTCTTTGTATAGGTGCATCATTCTTTAGCACTCCTTTTGTGGAATAATTCCCTTGAGAATACTTTGTGACTTTTAAGAATTTAAGGTGACTGTCCGTAACTATTTTGTTTCTAGTTCGTAAATGCACAATGAAATGACTTATACATTTGTTTTTCTTTGTCTTCCTTCTTTCCTTCATAGTTTTCACCAGTTAAAAGCACTTTTAAGTGTCTCACTGATTGCCACTATCTCTAATGATTGGAAATATCTGCAAAGAGAAATGATGCTTTCTCGTCAGAAACACTTTCTAAACCCCTAAGTGTTCTCCTGACTGTTTCTTGCTAGGCAGCACTTAATCAGAAGAATTTTTCTTTGTACAGTTAATCGAAGAGTTACTCAGAGAAATGTTTTTTTTATAATGAACTTTCGTATTGCTTCTCCAAGACTTGCTAGTACAAATAAAACACCATCTTTTTTAACTGCTAGGATAAACATGAACATGTGCAGGCATATCCGTCACATTTCTGTCTCATTTCTTTCAAGATATTTATCTATTTGGTGAGGACAAAGAAAGCATAAGTTCCAATAGCGTGATTACCAGCACCATTTTAATAATTTAGTTCTGTACATCACAAAGCACTCACAGTTCTCAAAGGACTTGTACAAATAATGTCTCATTCCAGTCTTCAAACTGGAAAATTATAGTGCAGGGAGTGAAAGTGAGTGCTGCCCAAACAAGCCCAGTCACGGCTGAGGTGGCGGCCTCCAGGTTTTCAGTAACACCGTAAGTATTGTAGACTTCCTGGAAGCTCTTTATTTTTTCTTAGAAATGTCAGTGCAGGTTTTGTCTGTTAGCTCAGGTCTGGGGTATTGTTTCACTGGGGTATGTTCTGCAGGCTAGCTACAATGCGCTTTTTTCCCATCCACGATTAGATCATTTACGAGCACAGGAACTTCCTGAGGGATAAGCAAATGATGGTGGTGGGAAAGCAAGTATATGTTGGTGATATACATTGTTGGCCCCTCCCCCATCTATTGTGTTGTCTCCTCCACCCCCACACTTCTCCCTCTCCCCCCCTTTTTTTTTTCTTAAGAACTTTAAAATTGTCTTATGGAAATGCATATGGTAGCTTTCCTAACTTGGTGAGTTTGATTTTTGTTAGCCTGTTTTGAAGAAACCAAATTTATTTTGGGGTCTGCTATGTTAAAAAAGGGCCAAGATGACAAATTAGTACTAAATAATTTTTGCAATTAAAAATAGCAGAGATTATTGTTAATCAAGTAAAATCTGTCAGCCATGTCTCAGTCAATGACCCAAGCTGTACTTCACAGTTGCAAGCAGACATGGCTCTGCCTCCACAACACACCAAGAACTCCATTCCAGCAGGGGTGTAGATGAAATGACTTTGGATGCCTTGGTTTTTACAGGCTGAGGAATTGTAGAGTCTGAGCAATCGCTTCTGTTGCTCCATTCTTAGTCCATTGCTGAAGAAAAACCGAATTTACAGAATTTTGAAGCTGAAGTGTTTGTGTGCTGAAAAAGGAAATGCTAGCAGTTGGCTCCTTCCCTTTCATAGGTTCAAAGTTTTCAACACTGACTCTCACTACTTTGATTTCTCTTATATTACAGTTTCTGAGTGGCTTTTTTTTGTTCTACTGTGATCTGGGATTCCTGTGGTACATGTATGATCTGAACTTAAAAGGAGGGTAGAAGTGTTTTACGTGAAGTACTAAAGTATTGTAAGGAATTTTATGGCTATAGTACAAGATGTTCAATTCTCTTTCTGTCAAATAATGTAGTGCCGTATATCAGCCAAATTATGAGGCTGATGAGGATTTTGACTTTTTTAACTATTCCCTGTAAAATGGTGGTTATCTTAAGGATGAAGTGATGAAAATTCAGTAGATGCTTGGCATTTCCAAAGGCAGGTAAAAATTTGGAAGTTAATATGCCATATGAGTCCCTTTTATGAATTGCCTTTAATTACCTAAAAGTTTTGAATGGAACACTGGCTGGCTGTAAACTCAGGAAGACTTACTTTGAAATAAATATGTAGTATTTTTAGACAGTACTTAATTCCTCTGTATGTATATGACTTTAACCTCAGCACTGTTCCAGGAAACATTCCACAGATCTACATGGTGGTATGCAAATTTTTTTTATTAACCTTGATTACCAAGATTCTGAAAAGCCTGTAGCATTCTTCTCCCCATCATGCAGCAGGAACTGTCAGGCAGTGAAGTGGAAAACACACTATTGCTAATCAGCTATCTCAGAGCCCCTGATTCAATTTTTTCGGAAATACAAAATTGACTTAAATCATGGTGTATAAATAAAGAACTTCTGGATCTGGTTGCTTTTTTCAAGGTTTTTCTTTTTTAGTGTTTTAGTCTGTAGTTGGAAAGCATAATTACTTATTACATAAGAAGCTCAGATTTTGTCATATTTTTATCAGCTTCTGCAAGGTCCTATCGCTTTCTAAGAAAAATTGCGAATCTCACACTATCAAGGAGCTGACAATGATATACTCTTCCATTCGGCTCTTTTAGTCACATGAAAAGTGAAATGAATGAAAGAGGGTTATGGCAGAAATCAGCCATACATGCTTGAAGTCGATGGTTAAAGAAAAACAGAAATTGAGAGTACTTTCATTTTATTATACAGGTTCTGAAAAGACTGAGTAATGAAATTTGCTTTTCTAGAGGTTTCCAGACTACCCATTAAGTGAAAGTAAATAAAATTAAAAAATATAATAGTGCAGTATTGAATCATTATCAGAAGTTCAGTAAAATCTCTGCACTTCAAAAATTGGAAGCCAATCAGTCTCCAAATTCACAGGCCTTGAAAAGTCAGGGTTTTCAGTTTTAAAGTCTGGACTCATCAATTCCTCACTGATAAGATGTATTGTTAGGTAATTTTTGCTATGAAGCATTGTGTGCTGCTTGATATCTGGATTTTCCCTGCCCATCCCCATCCCCTCAGTGCCTCTGTTGGTGTTGTGGTTTAACCCCAGCCGGCTGCTAAGTCCCACACAGTCCCTTGCTCACTCCCCTCCATCTCCCTGGTGGGATGGGGGGGAGAAGTGGAAGGGAAAATCAAGAAAACTCATGGTTTGAGAGAAAGACATTTTAATAGGTAAAGAAAAAGCTGTGAGTAGAAGCAAAGAAAAAACAAGGAATTAAGTCCCAGCTTCCCATGGGCAGGCAGGTGTTCAGCAGTCTCCAGGAAAGCTGAGCCTCATCACCTGTAATAGTTACTTAGGAAGACAAATGCCATCATTTTTAATGTCCCCTTTCTTCTTCTTCCTCCCACTTCATATGCTGATGATGCCATGTGATATGGGGTATCCCCCTGGTCACTTGGAGGAGGAGCAGGCAGGGGCAGATTGGATATCCTGGCTGTGTCACCTTCCAATTTGTCCACCCCCACTCTACTTACTGGAGGGGTGGGGTGAGAAGCAGGCAAGGCCTTGGCTCTGTGCAAGCCCTGCTCAGCAGTAACTAAAACATCCCCATGTTATCAACACTTTTGAGCACGAATCCAAAACTTAGCCACATGCCAGATACTATGAAGAAAATGAACTCTACCCCAGCCAAAACCAGCACAGTTGGAAACAAAATAATGCTGAGAACTATGCAGTTGCTTCACTTTGTATTTTTCTGACTTTTATTATTTAGGGTAAGATGAAATGCTCCAGAAGAATATTTTGAGTATGTGCACACCGTACTGTAATGTATTGGTTGTTTTGATGGGTTTTTTTTGAATATTTTCTCTTTTTCTAATGCTAAGTGGTGAACAAGCCTGAGGCTTGGAGTAAAGTCAAAAGGTACTCTTCATCCCGAGTAGTATGTAAGAGGAATCCCTTGCTGAC
Organism: Anabacerthia variegaticeps; assembly: GCA_035583185.1. Classification (NCBI taxonomy): domain Eukaryota; kingdom Metazoa; phylum Chordata; class Aves; order Passeriformes; family Furnariidae; genus Anabacerthia; species Anabacerthia variegaticeps. Next base: position 60,887,120 of record JAWWEW010000112.1, read on the forward strand.
TGGTGATATGACCTCCTCAGAGAGAAATAAGTACCTTATATCTTTATAACTCTCTCTAGCCTGTATGTGCTTCTTTTCTGAAGTTTAGGCTTTGTTTGAGGTGACATTGAAAAAACAACTGAGATGGTTGCTCTGAAGGAGAAAATAATCAAAGATGGGCGGGAAAGTGTGCCAATTAATTTGTGCTAGAATGACATTGTGATCAAATATGCAAGGTCCACGTAGTTAAACAAAATAAACAAACTAGTGTTGTTGAATTTTCTGCTTTGCCTAAAAGGTATTACAAAGCATTTTAAAGTCATCCCCACTCTTGTTGGCCCCTCTTACCAGAGTGAAGTAAATTAGATTCCTATTCTGGAAGTTCTGAAACACCATCTGAAGAAGATCAATTTTCTGGCCCTAAGATAGTTATGGAAGTTTGCAAAGTCGTAAACTCTTGCCCTGTGGGATGTAGAGCAATGGTGCAGTCAGGCACCAGTTCTCTGGTCTCAAAGCATTGGTGGCATTGTAGTCTTTGTAGACGTGTTCTTTTCTTTGAGTGCTCTCCCCCTTATTCCTAGCCAGTTATGGACCTCCTTCACTGTTTTCTTTAGTTGTCTTTATGTGCAACTCCAAGAACGTTAAAAGAATTGGTATAAAACTTGTTGGAGTGGATTTCTTCAGCAAAGTGCCATGGCTACCTGAAAGAAACCCTGTGCAACCCAAGCAGAGTTTTTTCCTGGTGATGTGTGTGTGTGGTTTTTTTTTTGTTTGTTTGTTTTGTTTTGTTTTGTTTGTTTTGTGGCCTTGGTGTCTTCTAGATGCTTTTATATGTTATCCAAGAGACCTTTTTATGTACTATTCATTTACTGGAATGGGTTCTGTAGCTGTAAACCTTTTTGGTTTTAAGGTTTACTGTTGCTCTCTGGGATTTTGTTGATGCACATTCCAGGATTTCTGCGTCTCTGCCTGCACCTCAAACAAACCACAGCAATCGGAAGTCCAACACACAGCTATTCCTCAGTGTTGAGCTGAGTTGATAAGTTGAGTGTTGATAAGTGCAAGGGAGAGCCAAGACACGTTTTCCATGCTGGTGGAAGGTACAGATTATGTGGGCATCCATGCTAATGCGGTGCAGAGGAGTTAGTGGGGTTGCTGCAGTGTCACTTTACTTACCTGCTGCAGTGTGAACATATTTACTGAGGGTGATTGTGTGTGCATGTTTGGTGCTTTTGTGTGAGTTACCTTTAGAAATTTCATAATGCAGATATTTTTAGTCTTGGGTCAACTTTTTGGCTTGGATTACATTTTTGCCGTAATTGTCAATTTTGTTGTCTTTGTTTTGTTCAGCAGTCAAAGAATGTTTCTCACAGCTCATGCATTATTCAGTAGGTGTTGTCCTTTGGAAGAAAAGAATTTTGTCACCTGGAAGCAATAGTAGCAGGTTTGCTGCTCTTTATGGAATAAAATTATTTCCAAGTAAGGAAAGCCTATTCGTTCAATGCGAATGACTATGATAAGCCTTTAAAAAAGTTAAATAATAAAAGTCCTATAACTCCAGTCTTTCCAGAGCATTGTTAAGTTACTGGAAGAGGAATCGAGTATTAGGGATTTTGTGGTAGCACTCAACTGGTGGTGGTCTTGAGCTGTAAGACAGAACAAAGAAAGTTTTATAACTCCGTGGACGTGTGGGTTTCTGGGGGTATCATTCTGTCACTGACTTTTGGAGATGGGAGAAGAAACAGTGGTTGTGCCAGGTGCAGCAGTGGGCACTCTAAAAGATCTGCTTGCCTAGAGCATTTCTACTGTGCTCTGTCAGCAATAGAAAAGAAGGAGTAAGGAACAAGTGATTATAGTCTATCTTCCAGTTGTCAAACTTCAGCAGTAAAACACAATTTATCTGGTGTATCTGTCTGCCTGTTGGGTGTGCACTGTGCTCGTGTCATATAATTTTGGTAGGTTGATCATTAGTTGATTTGGTTGGACCTGATTAGCTTCAGGTATTACAGTTGACTGGTTAACTACAGAATTGGATCTGAAAAGGAAAAACAAACAAACAAACCCAACCTACAAACACCTCAAAAACTAAAGTCCACTGTCTTTGTGGACTTCAAGACAGTAATGGAGATGGATAATCTTGATTTAGTCTGATTTTTTTTTTCTTTAATTTCGAGAATTTAAAGGTAAACATGCTCACATCCACACCCTCTCATGTGTGTGACCCCTCTTTCTCACCCCTTTTTTTCTACTGTGCTTAGCAGATTACTGTAAACTTTCTAGCCTTCAGTAAATGAATTAATAAACAATTGCAATCTGTGTCTGTCTTTCCCCCCCTTTCCTTCTTTCAAGTTGTGTTACCTTTTGTATTAAATATAAGCACCTTGTTATGTGTGCATTGGCAATTCATATGCTTGTTCAGAGTTGTAGTGGTTTTAAAAAAAATCAGGTAGTGATATACTTGCATTGTCTTGTTTAACTTTGATGACTTGAACTGGAGAGGAAGGAGCAGGGATGTCTTGCCTTCAGAAGGGCATGGAAGGCATCAGCACTATGGTTCCTGCCTCCCTCTCCTGCTGCATCCACAGCTGCAGGCAAGAGGGCTGCAATACTGGTTCTCCCCATCACTGTCCATTTTCCAGCTTTCCCAGTTGCTGCCCTTGGAAGGGATGTAAAGGAAGTTGATGTTGGTCTTACCTCTGCACTGCCACAGGTCCCTATCCTGCTGTGAAGTTGCATGTATCCAGGGTGATAGATACTTGGTCTTCTCCTTTGACAGAGTGAATATGTGCTGCTCTTGATGCTATGCTAGTATTTGTCGAGAACACACAAACAATAAAGAAAATCCTGGTTAACATAAATAAATAAAACAATACTTAATAATAATGAATAATAATACCACCACCAAAAAAACTCATCAAACATTTCCCTTTTTCTATAATGGTAAGCAGGAGGGTTACAAATTCCTGTTACTATATTTCTAGTGGGTTTTTTGATGTAAATCTGAAATGCAGGGTAGCAATCTCTTATTTGGTTTTCTACTACTCTTGATGAGAGAGCTATGAGTCCATCACATTGAATCAAATTTATTTTGTATATGAAGTGAACTATTAAACTGTTTGTAATTTACTGAAAGCTGGGATAAATGTTCAAAATATGGGGTTTGTGGGTTTTTTTGTTTTGTTCTGTTTTTGGATACAGGTTAAAATGTCAAGCAGTTTGCAGTGCATTTGCAAGTTACAAAAGACTTTTTTTTCTGTCATAGATCTTGCCAGGCGTTCAATTGCTTATTGTGTGACTTAACATAGAAATCAGAACAAAGCTGGAATTTGCTTGATTGGCACATTTAACTAAAAATGGTGAACACCAAATACATGTGATGGAGTTTATGTGTATATGAGTATGTGCCTAAGTTTTTAACTTTTGTCTTTATAAGGATAAAAATGAACCTTAAGGTAAAGCATCATCTTTGTCCCTGGACTTAATTGTGAGATCTTAACAGCATACATTTGAACAATGAAAGGGAATAAGGTTTGGCAGCAGCTGTCTGATTTTCCAGAAAGAGATGGAACATCAGATGTACTTGTCTTGGGAACATTGAATTCAATATGAATTATGCTGCTCAAGTGTTGTTGATTTATTACTATTTGTCCAAAGTGTAACGTGTAGTATAACCAATATTTTTCAAAACACTATGTGAGTAGTTTCAGCTTTCTGTTTGTCTTGTTTTAGAAATCTAGTGAAATGGAACATGACACGCATTTTAATATATTATTTGTTTACGTATGTTAGATAAATGTGGCATAGCGCGTTGAAACAGAAAAATGTGTTAAGTGGGTATTTTCTCACAACAAAACAGTTAAACCAGACACAAGCTTTCTTTGGCTGTAGCTTTACAGAACCATCAGTTATGTTTAATATATATGATTGAAAAATGCCCCCCCACAAATTAGAAAGGTTTGTTTTGTTTTGTTTTTTTTTCGAAACTGTAACGGTAATTAATTTTCCAGATAATAATTTTTTTTGTCCCCTATTTTTTCCTTTTCCCCCCTATCTCTTGACAAGGGTATTGTGTGTCATAAGATAGTATTGAAAAATGTGGATGCTTCAGAACCTTGTTGGCTGTGATCAGATCTGTAGTAGGAAAGTTTGCTGAAATACAGGTGTCCTCATAGTTCCAGTTCTAAAATTAGAGAGCGTTTTATTTCAAACATCTGTATGTCTTGCTCATTTTCAAAGAAGAGTGACAGAGGCAATAAGCTTAGTTTCTTGCATAGATATTCTTAATAACCACATAGAAGATTATAATTTCAATCAAAAGTAAAGTCATAACAAAGGTAAGTAATTTTCTTCTCCAGCTTATTTAGATTATTAATTAAATTGGGAAAACCAGCTTGTCCATTTTTAAATCCAGAGTAATTTTGCTACAGCAAGTCTACTGTAATGTTAAAACTGGTTCTGCAAGTGCTGTGTATGGCTGACATTCAAGAGCAGTTGCCCTGCTATGAAACACCTTCAGCCCAAACTCTGCAGAAACCACCTTGGTAAATATTGTATTCCAAATCCTTGCACTTTTTGAACAGTCTCTTCTGATAAATCTGAGAAAAAAAATACTTTGGTTTGGGTCATGATGGGGACAAAGCACAGCGCATGAAAAATAAGTTAATTGTGCCATTTTACAAATGCAGCTTCCTCCCCTCTATGCAGTGTAGCTTCCTTCCTGAGCAGGTTTGTGCTGTATCAGTAAAAAATTTAATACAGTACAAACTGAAAAGTTGCAAGCTCCCCAAAACAAAGCCTAGCTACACCACACAGCAAAAACTAGGTCTTTGCACTCTGGGCTGTTATCTTTGGTTGCTGAAGAGTGTGATGCTTTCCTGCTGGGAGTGGGAGAGTGGGCTGGGTTACATAGCCAAGAGCAGGGCGAGATGCAAGGGAGTGGTTTGATGATCAGGAGGGCTTGACTTTTTTTAGCCCATAGGTCAATGCCATGCTACTTTTGATGCTGTGACCTGTACTTGCTTAACCAGGGCTCTGTCAAAATTACCTGAAACTTTTAACCTGTGCTGCATTCAGCAAGCCATCCCTAATGATTTGTGGGAAAACAAAAGGCTGTATTTCCATTTGAGATCTGCGAGGTTGTTTTTCCAGGGGTGGTTGGGAGTAAAGCTGGCACCAGCACTGTTAGGAGACTTGACTTTACTTTAGGCAGGTTTGTAAAGCCTTTGTGTTTGGTAGGGAAGGGAACTTTCTGAACCCATAACAAATGCAAAATGCTGTAGGGCTTTTTTTCTTGGAAATCTGCAGATGGTCATAAAGCAATAAATCACGGGCAGGGCTCCAAATATGAGCATTGGCAGAGCCCGAGCTGGTGGAGCAATCAGCACCAGAAGGCAAAGGTGGGGAGGACAATGGAAAGTTGTCACTTGACCTGAAACATCAGTACTAGGCAACAAATATTTCAGGAGGCATCATTTAATGGCAGTTAAGTTGCCTCTGTAGCACTGGTAGTGACAAGAAGTGAAGGCAGAAGTATTTCTAGGGAATTTATTTTTGAAAAAAAGTAGTTAATGATTAAATATTTACTTTCAGAAAATATATGTCAAAGTGAGAGTAGGATCTGCTCCCTTAAGTGTAATCAACAAGTTTTGTGTGTTTATTTGCAAAACAAATCAAAGTTACTAATTTTTCTTAATTGGAATAAAAGATCAAGTGCAGTTTTTGTAAAACTGTAGAAACAGATAATTTCAAACCACATAAACTAGGAATTGTAATAATCTCAGTATTTTTTTGTAGAGTCAATTTCAGAGCGAGAGTAGAGCTAGATACTTCATACCTTTAAAGATCACATAGGGGAGGTGTGCAGCTGCAAATGGATCTCATTTGTGTAGAAGATCTAATCTGATTTTTGTTTTTTTTTCCTTGCACTTCTCCAAAGGTGCTAGATGAACCTAAAGCTGAACATCTGAAAAATGATCCAGAGAAATGTATCCAGTACAGAAACTGTACTTCTGATTTTCTATTGGTATCATTCATATAGTTTCAAATTAAATTAGTTTAATAAAGAAAATGATACAGTTTGTGTTTAAGTTAAAATGGGATTTTGACTGCTTCGTTTTTATTAATTTAATTACTGTAATTTTAAATGTAGTAATTTTCATGGTGTAAAAAGAAGCCTTATACCAGATCTTAATTGCTTTTCTAAATTCTTCAGTTTCATGTAAATATTGTGATTCAAACTGATAAGTAATTTTTACCTCTGTTACGTAGTTTTGAAATTTTTACAGGTGTTTCATCCTTTAGTTCCATAGTGATGATATTTAATATATAATTAAATGTTAACATTTAGAGCTGCAGAAGTTGTGTCTCTAGTACAGTGACAAAGTTAATTTGGCTGTGTAGAGGATAGGAATAAAATTTGGTTGCAAAACTGATGCAGATTGCCTCCAGAAGTATGCTAAATATTCAGGAAAGAAAGGTTTTTAGAATTTTTTGTGTAAGTATTTAAAAATAAATAATGCAAAAAGAATCCTAAATAAATCTGTATTCTAAATGATACTCTGGTGTAAAATTTTTCAGGAGGGGGTTCAGTCTTCTGAAATTCTCCAGGGGGAGTTTTCACACATCCTAGTTGAAACTTGGATCTGTGGGTTTTACTGATAAATCCAGATGTGATTATTAGTGAGCTCTAATATGTTTTTACTTATTGTTGTCTTTACTTATTTTGGTAGCTAATTTATTTAAGCTTTGATTTTCTTAGTATTAGGAAGATCTATCAGGGGGCTGCCATTGAAGGCAAGTTCCTACATAGCGGTGGGACTAGTTCTTCCTTTTTACTTACCTTTGTTGCCATGGCAGATAGCAGTAATTAAAGGCAACTTTAAAGGTAGTGGTTTAGTTTCTCATTCAGGATTTCTTTCCCAAGCCAATTAAAATGAAAAATGCCCCGCTACGCTTCATCACCTGATTGTGTGTTGCTGTGTTATCTCTTCTCTTCCACCGTCCTTAGTGGTAGCTTCATAGGCAAATTGAGACACCTCTTCTGCCAAGTTAGGCAAGATTCTTCTGGCAACTTTTTTCCTACCTACCTTGTCTTCCATCATCCTCTTCTACCTAATTTGCAAATTCATCACCCATATTACAGCATTTAGTATTTTAATATTATAAATGAATCTTTGCTATTTTCCTCAATGGAGTAATTTGCTCCTTCGTGCTTGTTCCCTTTCCTGTAAATGAGTTGTTGGTATCGTGCTGCTTATAAGCTGCCTTATCTAAGGATGATTGATATTGAGCCAGCATGCTAAGGCACGGTGCAGGCCAAGGAAAACATTGGTCCTGAAAACAAGTAACAACTCAGTTTGAACATGAATTGATCTGTCTGTTCTGGTTAGCTGCAGCATCCCAGAACATGTGTTTCCTGAAGTGAAATGAAAACAGTTTTTAAGAACTGGTCATTGATAACGGATACAGATTTTTGTGCACCATTAATCTTTTCCATGTCTGGAGGGTGTGTACCCGTCACTAAAATCAGCTCATTAAGAGTCTTTAGTAACATAAATTCAGTATCTGCATGTGTCACTGCAGCAGCTCTAGGTTGTCAGTGCTACACAGAGAAGAGGATGGGGTCTGTTAGGTGAGGGGGGTGCCATAAAGATGGTTTACATGGAGTGTGTTAAAAAGTGGTCTACCAGCTCATTCCCAGTCAAATCAAAGCTGACAATATATCAGTATATCAGCCCAATCAGCCATAAAATACAGCCAGAATGCAGTACAGTGTGACTACTGACAGATGAGTAACACCATGTGGTAGAACTACAGGTGCAAGAAATCCCCAAGGTTCACTGTGCTAACCACGTTCAGCCTCTTGCATTTAAATTTTTAGGACAGTCAGCAGTTCCAGTTTGCCTGGCATCACAGTGGAGACAGAGACACAGTCCATGCTACATCCATCTTAGTCTTTCAAAGGATACAAATACAGATGTAGTGAAAGCAGGGCACAGCTGGAGAATAAAGGGATTATTCATAACACTAAGGCAATCTGCATACAGAAGATTTGTGATAGACATGGTGTTGATTGAGCATGTATTTTCATACAGTAAACATGGATAATGAGACACCTTACTTGAAAATAACATGACAAGTGTATTTTGTGTGTTCAGCTTCTATATGGAACTGGAGTTGTGGAACAATGCTGATACTGCCCTGTGTAATGTCAGCAGTGCTGAGGCTTAACTTTTTGTTGGTGTCTTCAGTGGTAATTTCAAATACAAGGAATTTAAAAAAATTTCAATTGGATTTGTATTAATCTACCACTGTAATTATCCCAGGTATGAGCATTTGAGTCAAATTGTATTCACACTTAACACATGTATGCTTTAGACCACTACGTAGTCTGGTATTCGTGGGTGCCTTTTGAAGATGTACATGTTAAAAATACCCTACCAGTCCAGGTAGGACTTTTCTGGGCTGATTTCAGAAGAACCTGACTTTGTGAGTCAGGGCTATATTGACTTGCTTCTACCTGGGACAAGTTTACCTTAGCAGTGCCCTGTGCCTTATGGGATTTGTTGTTGTTCTTGCTGAATGGCAATTTCAGGGGAAAACTGAAAAATTCTCACAAGGCTGCAATTGCCTTCTTTCATTTAAAATCGTTTTCACCAGAAATAAAAGATTACTCTCAGTATGCAGTTACTGTCATGTTATCTTAGTTTGGTTTATTTTCACTTATTCAAGAGGCCAAGGCAGGACGGATCTGAGACGACAGTGGTGCTAAACTGAGCTCATCAAAGCTGCAAAGGTTTTACTGTTTGTCTGCCAAAAACATAGCTGAACTGCAGTGAAAAAAACAATTTTCTAAAGATAAAAGAACCTTTTGATAGACATGTGGTTTAATCCAACTTCCTAAATTAATGACAGTAAAAAGGTTCTGCATCTGTCCATGTAGCTACATTTGCTTGACATGTAATTTCTTCTTCTGCCTCTGATTTCTGAAGGGCAAGGCCATGCTGTCAGATTCTGCATTGTGTAGATAGTGGTGCATGCATAAATGGATCATATTGTGATGAATTGTGGGGATTGCTTTATATTTAGGTATTTATAAACACCCAATATTGAAAGTTCTTTATTTGGGTTCTTTTATTTCAAAATATTATATTTCTACTCACTCTTAGGTACTGGTTCTGTAAGAATGCCCTCACCTTGGACTTGTTTGTGAACAGCTGTAGTGAGTAACTGCATGTAGACAAGACTGCAATCTTTCCTGATGAGTATAAATACATATTTATCCAAGTAGCTGAAACTGTTAACAGATGGCAGATGGAAGTAAAAACATATTGTGTGCACTGCTGCTTCTCTCTGTGTTCATCCCCCTCCTCTATTTGGGGAAACCAGAGAGAGAATTATGTATTTTTGAAAAGTGGATGTAACCACTCTGCCAAAGAACTTTCAAACACTCTGCTTCCAACAAAAGAGTTTTAATGTTCTCATGCCTTTTCAGAGTCAAAAAATGTTAAATAACAGTTCTGAGAAAAACATCATAGCAGCTCCTTGTCATCTATTTAGAGCAGAACATAGATATTTGCAAGACGGAATGTCAATCAGGATTTGAAGTGATTTTTTTTGTCCCTTTGAGTAGAGAGGTACTTAGTTCTGCTGATTTTATAAAGATCTTAAACTATTTAACTTACTGTTCAGAACATTGATTTTTACAACAATTTTGAGAGAGTTACAGAATGTTGAACCCCTAATTATTTTTAGTAAGAAAATTAGGTAAAACCAACCTTCCTGAAAGTGTATTGAGCAACACAATTTCTCCTTAGTCACATTGCTCAAAGGGTCATTTTTTTTCTGTACCTCACAGCAATTGAATAACATTCTCTACAATTTGGGGAGCTTGGTTTCTTTGGGGGGTGTTTTTTTTTTTCTTTTAACATCTATCCCAGCAAAGAAGTAGGGGAATACTTTTTTGTTTTGTTTTGTTTTTTCAAGTATGTCTGAGGACATTGATCATTTGGAAATATAAGTTCTTTTTAAATATGAAACACTTGGAAGGGACTGAGGGTGACAATAATTTGAAGGGACAAATAGTTCTGATGTTTATTGCCATCTTGTTAAGTTACCATGAGCTGCAGTTACTCCGGAGCAAGTTGCATGGGTTAGCTGTCAGAGGTGAAGTTTGAGAACCCTTTGGGTTCCTTGTAGCTTTTATTTTTTTGGCTTCACCCAGAAAGTGATTTGTTTGCTTTCTCTGAAGTGTTTCGGTTTTATAATACCTTGTTATTCTCTCCCCGTGGTTTTTTTTTTTTTTCCCCTCACTCAAAGTTAAGGTTAACAGTGAGTTTATTATACAATACTGGATAAAAGTGATAGGAAGCATTCAGTGATTTCTCTGCTCGGCTTCTTGCCTGAATTACAGCACATTCAGAGAAGTGACTATTTTTTTCATTGGAAGACTTCATTCACCCACTTTCCTCATTTAAAGAGTGAGAAACCTGGTGGGCAGCTTTTACAAGCAAGCAGTACAGACAGATTAAAACTGTCAGAAGACTGACATTTGAAAATTCGAGGAACTTCAGTTAGAGCTGGTAACTTCACTTACTGAAGGTGTAGGAATATCCTTGGGGCATGGTTGTAAAATGAGACAGTTAAGCCTGCCTGCAGTTTCACATGAGATTATGAATGTATTCTGATCCCCATCATCCCCAGTGTGGGTCAGCCAGTGCCTTCTTGGCCCTGCACAGCTTCCCAGTGTCCCTGGTCACAGGAAAGTATGAGGCTACTTCGTCTGTGATTTTAATTTTGTCACTGCCCAGAAAACATGAACTTGTTACAATTCTAATTTATTTAACTTAGTTGTTTCCTTCGTACATAGGCCCGTACTGCATGGAGTATAGGAGGAAACCAGGGCTGGAGGAAAGGAGGGCACTTCTGCCAGCCATGGAGCCCAGTGAGGGTCTCTCCCCTGTTGTGACTGTGCAGGGCCACTGTTCCCACTCTGCATGCTTTGGGACCAATCAACTGGTTTAACCCCTTAACCTGGCAGAAAAGCCTAACCCTGCAATAAAAGTCAGCAGATCAGAGTTTCTTTGCCTTCTGGAAGAATGAGCTTTGATGCCAGCAGAAGACAAACTCTGTACTGGTCAGGCAGGAGCAGTGATTTTAAGAAGGAAACCTGCCCTTGCTGCTGGAAAGGTACTAATAGTGTCAACTGCTTGTTAAAATGTTCCCAAAGCTATCTATATAACAGGAAAATGGTGGGAGTTTTTTTGTCTTTGCAATGTGTGTGTTATAATTTATTAGACCATTTGAAACACTTATGTTTATGTATCTGTGAATCCCCAGTGTTTCTTAACATGATCAGAAGCTGAAAACTACAAATTGTTGCAATAGAGACGTTTGTTAAAAAAACAAATACATGAAGGATCTGAAAATAATCCTATGAATACCATCTCTATTATTAGTACTTTTTTTACCAGTGTTTTTTGAACAAGCAGGGATCTGTTTTGGAGGCTCTGAAATAAAAAGAAATACAATTCCATAGGTTTGTATATTAAAACCGGGTATTCTGTGTTAACTTTGGAAAAAAAAGTCACCTGTTATGTGTGCCGTGTCATAGAGATCCCTTTAATGATTCAGTGTCAGTCACTGCTTATCACAGAGTGCTCATTTTAAAAATTTTGATCACAGTTTAAAGGGGCAGTTTTACTGCTTAATCTTAAAAAAAAAAAAAAAAAAAAAAAAAAAATTAAATCTGCTGGGTCAAAATTATACCAAATTGTGTTTATTAGTCTGGAAAAATAATTTTTGCTGTATGTTTCTAAACATAATCTTCACTTTCCACTTTGACACTCAAATTATCATTACCCTCTGGTAACTACCCTAATAGTAACCATGGCTATTTAAAGATGGTTATTAAAAAAAATTATGTAGTTATTTAAATTATTTTTAAAAACCTGAAAACCCTTGAAAGTACTTGGAAGTAGCACTTACAATGTGGTAAAGATGGGAAAGCTATAATTAACAGCTGCTTCTGTTTTCAAAAGACAGCTTTAAGTACATTTTTCGTATTAGAATTTAAAGAGAGAGAACTCCGAGTGATGAAGCCAATTTGTTAAATATGGGGAAAGTGCATTCCTGCTCTTTAAAGGATACTCAAAGGATTGAAAACCAGAGTTTTGCATTAGACAGCTATTTTGTCTGGCTTGTGGTAGATGTGTTGTTAAGTCCATACTTTAAGCTTCACTTGTGATTGAAGGAATGTTAAGAGAATAATACAACTGAAAAGCAGCTTCTCTTGGGACCTTTCAGAGAAGCTAATTATTATTAGCTACAGTATCTAATGACCTTTTCTCATTGTGACATGTTATGATACCTTTTCTAGTGCACAGCAGTTTTTATTTTGCTTCTCATCCTAGTAATTATAATAATTTTTGTCATAGCAACCAAGTCTTACACTGTTTGGTTGCTAGGGGTTTTGTTAAAGTGAAGACAAAATACACTTAATTGGGGAATTGTTTTGTTGTTTAAAATTATGGCAAAGTACACTTAATTGGTTTTGGTTTTGGTTTTTTTTGGGTTTGTTTTAATTAGTACGACTTTATGTTAGGGTGAGCTTTCTCCCTGAGACTTCTGACAAGCTCAGAATCTTGTATTTTGCTGAATACATAAGTTCATTTCTACTTTTTATTTCCTTTAATAAAGTTTTAATAAAGGGTGATATTAATAAAGTGCATATTAATAAATATGCAGAAGAAGAAAAAAATATCTAAAAAATATTCCACTAATATTCTCTCTGTCCTTGTGGAGATATTGGAAGAATGTTATGCTCCTAGGCAAATAGCCCTTTGAAGGAGTGAAACTGGTTGCAGGAGTTCTGCACCATCTTGTTCAGAGGGTAGCATCAGGCTCTTTAAAATTGAGTCAGCCCCATAAAAGCATGAAAAATGTGATTTTTCAGGGAAACCCTTTGTAAAAGTGAAATGTTGTAAACTGTTACTCTGTGTCTGTTAGGACTGCCTTAGAACTGTTACCTTAGGACTGTACTCCAAACCTGGCTGGGATGGCTACTGGTAATGGGATATAGTATGTCAGTAATACGGGTTGGTGGAGTGAATGCTAAGGTGCAATGCAAAGATTAAGTTTTCACTTCTATAAATGGTTATTTCTTGAAGTAACTAGTTAGGAAACTTACCAAAGAGAAACCTCTCTCTAGCCAGGGAAAAATCAAGTTATGACCTCTATAGCTATTCCACAGGAGTGATCCTGTTTTATTCCATAGCAGCAGTCTCACAGAGGCATTGAAAGGAACAGCTGAAAGGTTAAAGCAGTTTCAGTTGTCATGGAACAACCGTCCTGTATACAAGGAATCTGGAAGAATAAATGTAAGAGAGTGAAGAATATCCCAACAACACTGAAACCAGAAGCTGTGGTGATTTAAGACGAGAGCAAAGGTGACTGTTACAAGGAAGAGGACGTCTTTTAAACAGTGCAAGTCATGTCCTAATGAGAGTAATAAAAAAGGGTGTGAGACGGTACACACACAAGGCCCAAAGCATTAATGACTGAAATAAAAGTAAAACCACTTCCCCATGCTCCCCACCCCACCCTCCCCTTCCTTCTTCTTTTGTCCAGTATTTGTTGCTTAGCACAATGCAATATGACATGGGATATCCCGCTGGTCAGCTGGGGCCAACTGGTCCTGCTTATGCTCCCTCCAGCCTCCTGCTGACCTGCATCCTCCTCACTGATGGGGCAGTGTGGAAACAAGAAAGCCTTGATGCTGTGCAAGCACTGCTCAGCAGTAGCCAAAGTATCCTTGCGCTGTCAACACTGTTTTGGTCACAAATCCAAAATGCAGCACCGTGTGAGCTGCTATGAAGAAAATTAGCTCCATCCTCTCCAAAGCCAGCACAAATAGTGAAGGCATGAATAAGTCTACAAAGATGGAGTATACAATGTCTTCATCCCTTTTATGGAAATAATGGATTCCTGTTTGACCCTTGAGTTTGTAGACAAGAATTGTGCGAGGACATACGTAAGGATGATTCAACTGATATTTTTTGAGATTTGATGTGAAAAGTTTTGACTAAAAGTTATTTGACAAGGCTTAAATTTTCTTGTGAAATATATGAAAAAAGACAACTTGAAGTTCAGTCGCCTATAAAAAAAAATATGGGCAGGAGTAAGGTTTGTGGTAATAGATTGGGAAGGTGAGAGAAAACCTGATACTGGAGTTTCAAAAAGCTATGCGCTTCAGCATCCTCACAAATGAATTACAAAATCAATGCTTAAGCAAGTGGTAATTTTTTTCAGATAATTCAAAATTGTCATGGATAGTCAAAACCAAAATTGCCTACAAAGAGATGCAAAAGAGATACAAGAGTGAGCCAAATGTTTTTAATGATAAAAATATTGCAGAATAAATGATGGCTTTGAGGAGGAATTCCAGTTATTAATTTTTATCTCATGATGATCACAGATGATGGCAAAGAAGCTGTTTCCAGGAGGAAAGAGGTATTGGAATGATTGTGAATAGTTCTGTGAAATATCATTGCTCAAAAAGATAATCATAAAAAAAAATAGAACATTAAGGATTGCAAAGAGAGAAATAGTACATAAAAGAATGAAACTGAAAGCATTTGGGAATAATTCGAATAGCATTAGTTTTTGACTGTTCTGAAATGGTACATGCCATACAGCTATGTAAACTGTGGTTAAATTAAAAAAAAAATAAAAAAATAGGCAGCTTTAAGAAAAACAGTTCCCTCAACTTTCATGATAGGAAAAGAGCCTTAAAGAGCGGGGAATATGTTGAATATGTGCTTTCATGACATGTATTTCAGAACATTTGGAGAAAAGAGTATTTTCTTGCCACTTAATGGTGCATCTGGTAAATGCTCCAGTAGATTTTTTTTTGGTGTAGTATTATGCAATGCAGAACCATTAGATTCAAGTTTTTCTGTTTTATGTTTAATAGCTTTAACAAAAATGTATTCATAGCATTATTAATAAATGTAATGTTGGTCAAAGTGTGAAGAGCAATGCTAAAGTTATATTTGTTTTGGAACTCACATTTTGACAATGAAAACTCTATTTTGGGTCAAGTACAAAAATTTTGGAGCTTCTCCTTTGGGAGGTATGTAATAGGTTACCATCTTTTATAAATGTCTGGCATTGTTAGGCAAGAGAGACCAACGCCATAGGTAGTCAAACAGTACAAGTTAGAAAACTTACTGTACTTTTTTAGATTTAAGCCATTTAGAGGAAAAGCAAAATTTCTATTGTCAACCTATTCAACTTTGATATACTTCAGAATAATTTCTAATCTCAAGACCTATTCAGATACAAAATGCCATCTGTGTTACTGTCATCCTCACTTCCTAATGTTTTTGTGTTGTTTTTTGTTGGTTGTTTATTGTTGTTTTGGTTTGGTTTTTTTTTTTTTTTTTTTTTTTTTTTTTTTTTTTTTTTTTTTTTTTTTTTTTTTTTTTTT
>JAWWEW010000112.1:60906838-60945809 GCA_035583185.1 Anabacerthia variegaticeps
TTGGCTACTAACCTGTAAAAAGGAATGCTACCCTTTGGTTTGTCAGTGATAACAGTTCGTGACTGACTTAATTTTGTTATCAAATCTATTCATTCATGGCAAAGGCGGGGGAGTTTGGATTGTTTGGTTTTTTGTGTGTTTGCTTTAGTCTTACTGATCAAAAAGGCAGTTAAGCCAAAAGAGACAACCAGCTGAAGACGGTGCAAATTCAGTATAAGAAATGTTTATTTTTCAGTGTGTTAATCTTATTTAAACTTTAAAATGCATTTTAGTAACTGCTTTCGTGTATTTTAGTTTAGGTGTAAAATTATTTTTATTGACCTGTGGAGGTAGCCCTTGTTATAAACAAGGCTATTAAAATGGAGTTTTTATCAACTTTTCCATAGAAAACTGTACGTGTGAAGTGTGATATGTACTTGTCTGGCTACTCTTGCCTGACATAAATAAGTCTTACTCACATACAAATGTTGAAATACGCTCTTCATTGGTTAACTTTTAGAGACGCCACCAACATTTCTATAGGTATAATATTCCATTTCTTATTTTCACTTTCCTCAGGCTGTGTCCACTAAAAAACTTTATTTTGGCTAACTGCTGTGAGCTTGATTTCACATTACATCAATTTTAGGAACTGTTGCTGCATTGACAATTTTTATTCAAACTGATTGTCCTCTTTTTTCAGTAAAAAGACCCTGCTGGAAAATGAATGTGGAAAACCACAAACCCAACCAAACTCATGATATTTTCATTTTTTTTTCAGGCTTATCCTTTGATTAGCTCCTCTACTCTTCGCTGAGTAGTGAAGAGTTTGAAACTAAATAAAAATTGAACAACTGAGATTAGTACAGTAAATATTTACAGTTTTTGATGTATGGGTGTGTGAGAGTCATATGTTTGAGGATGCGCTGGAGGGTGCACCTCGAAGAGTATCTTCAGAATGAATGAGCTGGTTTTTGTGTGCTAGTTATTGTAATGGTTGATTTTAGAGCTCTGATGTCAGCCTTTTAACATATGTCCAGCTTATCTATTTTGGTATTTGTTTAACTCATAATAATAGTGGGATGGTACTTGAGGCATAATGAGAGATGCTGCTAAATTTCTGGGTTTTGCAGTTTGTAGAATTGTGCTTTAAGGCTCTGAAACCTTCTAATGACTTTTTTGTTATTAACTGTGTACCTCAGTCTTACCTTCTGGCACTCATTGAAAGTTTTTGTTGGATGCATGATATAAAGTGTTTTGTAGGTTGAAATCAGATATGTCTAAAATGTTCCACTATAGATAAACAGTGTTTGAATATTATATACCACTTGTTCATATTTCCTATATTCAGAAAGTTGGTATGAGAATAGTATACTTTCTTTTCTCCTCTGGACCTTCATACAGTGTGTGGATAGAGTTTCTAGAACAAACATATAAGTTTTCCTTGAAACTGTCTTACAGTGTTTTGAAACCTTCTATGTTACTAGAGAGAGTGGCAATAAGACAGTAAGAGGAAAAAAATCCCCTGTGTGCACATGCATGCATGTCTGTGTTAATACTGCGATATGTACATAATAAATTTGCTTAGCTCACAGTGAAAGCATTTTGTCCTCAGAAGCACATCCTGGATTTAAGAATTGAAGCATCTAACAACTTACATTAAAGTAGTATAAGATTGAGAGGAAGGAGGAAAAGAAGGCATGACTGTTAGTAAGGGATTGTTCTCCATATCTTTCAGGCACAAGATGAATAGCGCCTGAGTTCCCTAGATACTCTGACATCTGCTGAATTTATTGTCTTACAAATACCTTGAATTTTTTCACATCCAGAGCCCTGTTTGCAGCTGAGAGATGGATCACACAGTTTTTTATTTCTTTAGTTTGTATTGTCCTTATTAATCACTGGCTTTTGTCAGGACCTTGATGTTTGACTTTGGTTTTGTGCACAGGATTGACTAAACTTAAGCCAAGGATAGCTGGATATGCCAAAGGACAAAACGACTATTACTCAATTTGTTGTATTTGCTGTTATTAAACAGTAATCACTGTAAGGGAGGGGAATAGAAATGCTTTGAATAGCCCTGTCCTATCATTGTTTGGCTTGATCAAAATGACTGGGTCTGTTGCAAGCAAGGGAGAGGAGAGGGGAATCTGGTAACCCCATGTGGATCAGTTGAGCAATTAGACAAAGCTTGATTTTGACATCTCTTTACAAAAGGCATTTAGGTAATCCAGATTACTTGCTCCAAATGCCCTGTTGCTGAATATATAAGAGAACATCTG
The DNA here is from genome assembly GCA_035583185.1 of Anabacerthia variegaticeps. Lineage (NCBI taxonomy): Eukaryota > Metazoa > Chordata > Aves > Passeriformes > Furnariidae > Anabacerthia > Anabacerthia variegaticeps. The sequence continues at coordinate 60,909,100 of JAWWEW010000112.1, forward strand.
AAAATCTAGCTACCTAAAATTGCATTGACAGTCTGACAGTCTCTTAGCATTCTTTGGATACACATAGTCAATGTTTGCAGAGACCCAATGCCCTGTTCATTTTGTGTGATCAATACCTTGTCCAAACGCAAAGTATGTTTAGGCACATGTAAACACATTCATGCATACATCGATATATCAATTGCTAAATGCAGAAATATTTTCATATGCTATAATTAGATGCATTGTTCTCCTCAACTGTATAAATGTGTGTAAATATCTATATATCTGTATCTACATATCTTGTACTTTTAGTTATAGTTAGGCTTATGAATTTATTTAAAAGATTTGTGAGAATTGGTATCCAGAAGAAGTTGTGTAAACAGATCAAGAAATGTAGTTTTTTTGCAGACATGGATTTGGAGCTCATCTTTAGAATTGTGAAAATAGGTATTATTGTATATATATTTTAAGTGCGAGCATAAAGTAAATATGTACTCTATGGTGAACTTTGCTAATTTAAATTTACATGGATTTTCCCAGTAGGAAACAGTAGAGAATTTCTTGCAGACACGGGCACTGCCTTCAGTACTTATTGCAGTGGAGCAACGTACTCTTGGCTTTTGTGTGGTAAATGTCTGTGGTTGTTAAAGTTGTCTTTTAATGTTGGGAATTTCTTATGGCCTCTGGTGTTCCACAAACCTTTGTGAACTGAACATGATGATAATCGCCTGTGACTACAGGAGCCTGAATCTGGTGAGGAAGGAAATAACCATTCCAATCGCTAAGCGTAATTTACTCCCACTTAAGAATTGCTTTTGTCATATTTTATAAAATATCATGTAAGTAAAAAGCACCATGTTGAACATAATGCAGTATGTTGTGATACAGATATCAACTGGATCCACTGGTGGGACAGTGCCCTTGTCCTGCTGCTGGAAAAAGGGCAGTTTAAATATAGGCTTTGACTTTCCTGTATTTGCCAGTGGGACAATCTCTAATAACTTACAATAATGAGCAATGAACCCTGAGAGCAGAGATTGTAAAATCTGTTTGTTTTGGGATTGAAGTTTATCTTCAGAAGGTTACTAGTATGGACGTTCTTCTCTCGTATCTGCTTATTGTAGATAAAATTTGTGATTTTATGAGGTGAGAAGTTAGTATTCATCTATGAAATCTTTTTCTGCCACTTCTGTGGTAGAAAATTATTCTATAGGCATGTTAAAAACATGTGTTTCACATTAAAAGAAGCTATGATAGGTTTTCTCTGCTGGTTATAAACCCCAAGCTGTTTTAAGAATAGTAATTACTTGGTGTTTTATAGCTGTATTTCTGTACAATGTTAAAAACAAGTCGGTGCTTTATACTGAAAAAGTTCAAAGGATGTATTTATGAATGGTTCTTGGTTATTTCTGTCTTTCAAGAGACAATATTCATTCTGGCAGTATTTTTGCTTTCCTTTTTTGTGGAGAAAAATGATACATTGCTGTGTGGTGCCAGAGACCAGAAACATTACTCATTTTGGTAGCTAAAATTGCTGAAATAGCTTATGTGTTACACCTATTGAAGAAACAAAGAAGGTCTGCTCAGTATTAATCTTCAACGCTTAAAAAATGAAAGTGGATTTGTTTTGAGATCAGAGAGACCCTTTTCCCTTGAATTTGGATTCATCATTCCTTTGTTTGACTTTTCATTTTAGTTTGTTTGTTCAAAGGCTAGATGTAGCAGATTGATCAACAGCAGGAAGGGAGAAGGGAAAAGACTGAAGACTTTAGCAGATATATTTGAGGTAAGGGTTTTAAAGGGGACAGAGGAAGTTCTTTGCCCTCAAGTCTCTGTCTTGCTAATTTTTATCTTTGTGTGATGTGCCTGACTTGACGTGTCAGTAACTTGTCTTCTCTGCTCTGATGCAGTTTCATTTGTTGAGCTATATCAACTATAGCATCTATAGATGTAGAATATAAGCTTAGTAGCTTTAGCTTTCTGCTCCAAATAAATGGAAGAAACTACAAAGATTCTGTAGTTATTTCTTTTATTATTAATTATATAATTCGTGAAAACTCTAAAAATATCCTAGAAAAACATATTTGGAGAATCCCTTCTGAGTTAATATATTTGCCTTGGCCAATGGTGGGCTAAACTAGATCTGTATCATTCCTGATTGATGTTTAGCTAATTAATATCACAGACAGATTTCACAGCTATTACTTTTGGTGCTTCATCTTCTTTACTACTGAGTTCTGATGTAGAAGCACTTGGAAAAATAAATATTTTGCTGTCACAATCTCAAATGCAAGTTTCTGCTTTAAGCAGAAAATTAGAGAATTAATCTGACTTGTCTGATTTCATTAAAGAAGGCATGTGATATTGCGTATAAGCAAGTAGTAGTGACAGTTTAAGTGGTTTCAGTGATCCTGGTCTAATGTTTTCAGAAGTAGGAAGATAATTTTCAGAGAGACTTGTTAAAATTGAATCTGAGTGTCTGGTGGTCTGGCATATCTCGTATATCTGGAGGTCTTTTCAAGGTCTTTGTGGTCTTGCTGGATAGTCTTCCTGAAGGCAAAATCACCAAAACCTGGTCCCAGGTGTACATCCTAGACATGACATGTACAAGGATGCCAGGTAATATACTTCAAAAGATTCAGTTGCTGATTTTTGTTTCCTTTGGTTTTTAGTTTTGTGATTGATTTCATATTTTGTTCTTTTTTTTTTTTACTTTACAAATTAAATTTCAAGAGAAAAAAAAAATCTGTGAATACAATTGTGTATCTATGGAAATATATATATATTTTTTAAGGTGTATCAGTTTATGAAAGCAGAAGCACAACTTTAAGCTCTTTCTTCTTTGGATTCTCATTTTCAACACATCATGCACTTGAGAAACAACTGGTTCTTTTGCTTTTTCATTCACAAATGCAGATTTGATAGGCTTTGCTGTCATTTTACCAACCATTTGCAGTTAATTTCTTTCAGTTGTGGTAGAAACAGAAAAAAGGAGTTGAACCAGTTATTAGGCATGGCTTGAGGTTGTTCTATCCTAACCCAATGTGGAAATTATGGTACTTAAACTAAAGTAAAGGTGTAGTCTGTCAAACTGATTTGCTCAAAACTACTACAGAGCAATGAATTCCTGGTTAGCAAAACTGAGCTTGCATTCCATTGCTTCACTGTGACAAAAGCCTTTTTTATTTGATTTCTGTACTGTAATGTGCTTCTGGAGAACTTGCATGTGCTGCCTCCTCTATGCAATTGTTCTACCTGTAAATTAAAGTCCTATGATTAGCCTTCATAAGTATGTGGATTTCTTGGGTCTGTAGTCACTGCTGATAAACAGTCATCACCAAAAAGGCAGCAACAACTTCCCAGCTAAACCTCTGGTTCATTAAACCAAAACACAGAAAAGCTTTGAGCTGCAAAAACAATTAAACTAAAAGGTATTAAAGAAGAGCATACAAGATAATTTAGGAGTTACCACATCAGTCAGCTCCACAATCCAGGGCAGCATGACCATTTAGGCTTGGCTTCTCACATGGAAACAAATGGGAATTAACACAATAGATTTTAGGGCTTGGGTTTTAAAAAGCATGTTTGTTTGCATGTTAGCATTTGGCAATGAAGTCTCTGTGAGACCACCGTACAAGTGCAGAGGGTAGGACAAGATTATTTGAGGTGTATTACATTGACCCTTGCAGGAGTCTCTGCTTCTCCATAGTTATGGATAACATCTGTCATGGCTAAAAATAATAGGTCAAAAGTTTGTTGATAGATGATATTATATTTTTATTATGTAGTAGTGGAAGGGGGTAGCAAGTCTTTCCGTGTGACTTGCACAATTATTGCTTCCATTGTTCCACAAATAGTTTGTGGGCAGGAATTATAGTAAAAGGCACAAGTGTTAGTCAGTGGCTGACGTTTTGGCACAATACACCTAGTAAATACTAATAATTGTAAAATGCACACCTGAAAATTTTCAATTTACACTTTCTAAAGAAAAAGGGGTTATAAGTAAGCCAAACTACATTGTGTGTCTGGAAGATATATAGTCAAAACTGAACATAAGCCCTTCTATTTAATAAAAGTGAAATAAAATTATTTTGTGGGCCAAGAGTTTGACAAAATCAGAATGGTCTAGGTTAACGGGCATCTTTGTGGGTTTCTGAATAACTCCAAGGATAAACATTTCACAGCCTCCCTGAGCAACCTGTGTCATTGCTCAGTGATCCTCACAGTAAAAAATGTGTTTCCTGATATTGGAAGGGACCTTTCTGTGTTTCACTGTGTGCCCATTGCCTCTGGTCCTGTCACACTGGCTCTGTCCTCACTCTGCCTTCAGGTTTTTATATGAGATCCCCCTGAACCTTCTCTTCTTTGAGCTGGTCAGTCCCAGCTGTCTCACCTTTCCTTATCTGAGGGATGCTCCAGTGCCTTCATCACCTTTCTGGCTCTTCACTCAGTGGCTCTCTCCACTGTGTGCATATCTCTGTTGTACTGAGGAGCTCGGCACTGGACCCAGCACTCCAGGTGTCATCTCCCCAGTGTTGGATAGAAGGATCACCTCCTCTGATCTGCTGGCAACACTTTGTCTAATGCAACCCAGCATGCCATTTGACCTTCTTTGCCACAAGGTCACATTACTGGCTCATGTTGAACTTGGTGTCTATCAGGACACCTGTGTCCTTTTCTGCCAACTACTTTTCCACTGTGTGGCCCCCAGAATATGCTGGTTAATGCAGATATTACTTCAGGGGACAATGGTTATAATTACTGAGTGTGTTCAAATATATCAGTAATTTGACTGTGAATGTATATGGTTTGAGACAGAGCATATTTAGAAAAAAATGAATAAAAATATTTCCACATGGTAGGGAAGTCCCAAAGCTCACTGAAAGTCAAAAAGGACTGACCTCCACTCTAGAGTTGCAAAAGGAGCCTCATGCCAGGCTTGTATTGCTCGATTTTCAAGTAGCTAGCGATGTTCAAAAGGACTGCTTCTGTGCTACTAGAAAGTGTTTTCTTAAGGTTCTGGTATATCACAAAATTAAGCAAAGTATCAAGTATTTCATATTGATTCTTAACTTATGTCTTACTGCTACTCTCCCAGTTTTAGCCTTTAAATGTCATGGTTTACAATGCCGTTAATGTTTCTGTTGCTTACGGTTAAAAGTCATGCCTTTGTGTGCAGTGTTACTGTTATTTTTAAATCTCAATCATTTAAGAACTTTCACACTTCAATAAATGTTTTGGTTTATTGAAGATCTGGTGTTTATGGCGTATGTAAGTTTTTCCTTCAAGTTCTTCAGTCAGTCGAGAGCAGGGTGGGCTTTTATAAGACTATGAGTGTTCCCACATGGTAAACATCTACTGCTCCAAAGCCAGAGCAGCTGTAACTCATCCATGTGTGGTGCTTCATCCAGACATTTTCTAGGCAGGAGTCTAGAAACTTTTGGCATAAGCAACTTAAGAGAAGTAAGCAAAGATAAGTGCAGGGCTGTGATTTTGTTCTTTTTCCTGGTGTTCTTTACTAGTACAGTGGTTTCCAGAGTCACTGAGTCCAATTTCTAGCTTTTCCTGTCATTGGATACCTGGCAGGCCCTTTCAAAGGCTTATTATGCTTCGTATTAATTACTTGTTTTCCTGGAGTATATGTCTTGTTTGTGGAGGTAAATATTGTTATGAACTCTCTTCATGTTTATATTGTTTAGCTCACTGAAAGTTCACCTACAGTCTTTTCTTACTTAAAAAGAGATGATTTTTGGGTTGTGGTGTGGTTTGTTTTTTGTTCCTCTCTCCCCCTCCCCCCCTTTTTCTTTCCTTTTTTTCTTTTTTCCCTTGGAGGTTGGGTAGGTATGTGGCTAGGTTACTTACAGCTAAAAAATTCTTTGAAAGATTAGCCGTTAGGACCGTTTGTAGGCATGTTTTCTTTTGTGTGATTCCTCACCAGAGAGCATAAACTGAGATAAATTTTGGGAGTGTAGATTTCCCTATGTCAAGGGGAGCTTGAATATAACTTTAGGGATAAGAGGAGGTGTGAAAGTGAAGATTCCTTGTAGGTGACTCTAAGATGCCCAAAGAAAGCGAGGTGACCAGCTCATTGGTAAGGATACTAGTGAGAAGAAAACCGTAACTCCTTTGGTTTTCAATCTCAGGGAGTATATTAATCAGGAAAAATAGGGTGTTAGCTGACTGGACAGACTCGAGATCCAAAGTTTTCACCCAAGTGTTTTTTGTTGCTGTGCTGGAAGTTCTTCTGGATCCTGTCAGCAGCAAAGGCTGGCTCACAGCATTACTTAAGCATTCAAATGGAAGTAATTATGTTTTCATGATTTCTGAATTAATTCAGCAAAATTATATATTACTTTTGAAAGGGAAATGCTTTTTATTATGTCAACAAAATTTTTATGTTAGGCAAAATTTCTCTAGGTGTCCCTTTCTTTCAGCTAGCTTCCATTAAGTGTTTCTTTTGTAACGTGACACTGTTTTCATGCTTATATTAATTTTTAGTTTCTTGGTAATCAAACCCTTTGATTTAGTGTTTAAAATGCCTGTAACACTGTAAAAGCACTGTATTGAGCTAGAAACTTGTCAGTGAATAGGATTTGTTACTATTTTGTGTGTAACTGGTCTTGCTGTTCATGGCTTTTCATCTACAGAAAATTACTACAAAACAAACTTGCTTCTATGTGCTGTTTAATCTTAATTCTAGTGTAAGTACTAGGTTCAAGTATATCTGGAGTCATTCCACTGCTTTTACAGAACTGAAAATTAATCAACAGATGACATGTGTAGAAAAAAGTAGAAAAAAATTCTTCTTTTTGTTTTTTTATAATCTTACAAAAGCCTTTAAAGGTTTATATATGCTGAGGTTAATATTACTCACATCTGATTAAGTTAGTTAATATAACTCCAGTGGTTCTTTTGGTTGTAAGTAATTCTTCATTTGTTTTATTCACAAATTGAGTAAAAATTATGTAGGAGGTGCCAAAAATAAAAATGCATATAATCAGGATTATGTATTCTGGAACTGCACAAAGTTGCCAGTAATTATCTAGTTGAAGTTTGGTTGGGGTTTTGTGTGTGTGTGTGTGTGTGTGTTTTGTTTGGTTGGTTGGTTTTCTGTTTCTTTGCATTTTTTGTTTGGTTTTGTTGGGAGTTTTTTTTGTGTGCATTGTACTGTGGTTTTACTGTGGTATCTTTACTGTGGTTACTGTCATATCACAGACATGATGCCTTCTGTTTTCGTACAGCTTTCTAATACCCTTTCCACCAAGCGTTGAAATTCATCTATCTGCAAGTTTGATTTCAGATAGTTAAGGTAGTAGAAGAAACCCTACTATGCATGAACAAAAATATGTTGCAAGTTGAATGCTTTGTGGAAATTGCAATGTGTAAGTTTTTCCTTTTTTATTTTATTTTTTTTTTTCATTTCCATCTCAAGTTCTTATTCACCTCTCTTTAATGCTATATATTCGAGTCTAGCAGGAAAAAATAGTCAATGAAACACTACATTTCTATCGTAACTAAACCTTTTCATGCTCACTTTTATCCAACTAATGTTTGCTTTACGTATATGGTGGTGTGGCGGGACTGCTGACAAAACTGTGGGAGATTCTGCCTCCTTTGCTACCATGAGTACTCAGAACTAGTCAAACAGAGAAAGGACAAGGAAAGACCCAAACTGTACTGAAAATATCTTGGCCGGTGGTGATGGTAGTGTATCACTTACAAGAAAACAGCTTTTACAAAACTTAAGAAGAATTGTGTTCATAAGGGTAGTCTGTGGGGTACAGAGTTTTCCCTGTTTTCTGAGCACAATTGTACTTAATTGACTAGGTATGCTTTGGGAGTCCTTATTTTGATCAGTGCCTCAAATGAGCTCGTGGTCATGGTACCTAAACTTTAGGACCCTGACAAGAGTTAAAAATTCAGTGAGGCCAGTTCTTAAGATGTATATTTTTTATATTTTCACAAGTTCTGGCTTAGCCTTCATGGTTATTACAGGATGCATTGTTAGGGCTGTGGAGGAATGTGAAGGTTTGAATATTTCTTATGTGTTAAATTTCAACAACTAAACCCCTGTAGGAGTCTCTGCTGTAATAATTGCTACTCTTTCCACTGCATTCAAATACTGTTGAGTATTTAAGTTGTTCAAAACATTTATTTCTGAAATACTAGATGAGGAGTGATTGTCATCATCTGCATTTTAAAGCTGGGCTGTGAAAAAGTATATGCTATTTTACAGGGCCTAAACCAAAACAGCTCTCTTTTTTTTTTTTTTTTTTTTGTTTTTTTTTTTTTTTCTATATTGCACATCATACACCTAATTTTCAACTTAGAGGGGTTGATAAGCACATAAGTAAGGGTGATGTGGCTGATAGAGTGTAGATAGGTTTCCAGATGTCCCTCTACACCTGTTCATAGTGAAGCTAAGCTGCCGTTCTATGGTATCATTCGATGATATACTTCCATAGATACATTATTGTTTAAGAGGAAAAAGAGAAGGTAGAAATAAGTTGTCAATATGTCTTGAAGGCTCCAAGGCATCCTGCAGAAATTTATGCCTTTCAGCATGTTCATATGGGACCAGAGTGGGTGCCAGGGAACAGTGCCAAGACAGAAGTTTGCTGGTGAAAGCTGCTTTGGAATAACAAGGACAGTAAGTAATTGTGAGGTCCTGTAGAAGGGCCATCACAGTGCCTCCAGCTGTGCATGATTGAGCAATAAAATGGCAGGCAGGTGTTAGTGTCGATAAAGAAATATAAAATAATGTGCACTGCATAAAATCTTAATTTCACACACGAACGATGGACTGGGTTGAAGCTTGCCATTGGTAGTCTGTAGTGAGATTGTGGGGTTCCAAAAAAATCAGTGTACAGTCCAGTGATGGGCAAAAAAGGAAAAAAAGTGTTAAGAATGGTTAAAAAAGTTCAGTATAAATTAGATAGTAATATTACACCGTAGTATAAATTATGACTCATCCATGTTTTGATTACTGTGTGCCAGCTCTGCTTTCGTTATCTTCAAAGAATATGGGGCAGTTAGAAAGAGCTTTAGAGAGAATGAGTATAATCAAAGAAAAGGGAATGGCTGTTATATGAGATTGACTGAACAATCTGGGACTCTTCAAATTTGAGACAAAATTACTTGGGGACATATAATAGAGGTCTACAAAGTTGTGAATAATATAGAAGGGTGACTGGCATCAATTTGTCAGATTGGAGTCATTGAAGGAAGTCCGGTACAAACCAGACAAATGGAAATGTCTCTTAGTGCTGTCATGGCTTTTTCCAAATGATACTGAATGGTAAAAGCAGTATGGTCTTAGGGAGAAAATGGCCCAGTATATGGACAAGAGGTACATTAGGAGTGACTAAATATGTAGGAGTGCCTCCATTTCAGGGAATTCTGGCACTGGATCTTCATTTGCGTCTGAAGGAAGGCACTTCATAAACAAGGATATGCAGTTTTATTTGGAGAATTAAATAACATGTGAGTATCACCTTGGAACAGTGTAGAAAATTCAGGGATCAAATCTAATTCCTTTGAGTAGCATTTGAATTACCCAAACTATTCAGTGTTTCCCATTCTCTTTCATTGTGGCAACACTGGTACAAATGAGACAAGATAGCTGTCTCTGCAGCCCTGCTCTGTGCCAGCCCAATTCATCTCGTGCAAACGGTCTCTTTCTCTCTCTCCTCTCCATTAAAGGAAGCAAGCATCTCTCAGAAGTGCACTAGATGAGCATGCAATTAAATTGTAATAAGTGGAAGGACATGTATAGTTGCACAGATACAACTAATGTTTGCTGGCTAGAGTGATAATCTGAATTATTTTTCAGCTAAAATGAAAGTGTTGAAACCATTCTTTCTAAGACTGTAAACTGAACAGCAGTGCAGATGAAGTACAGGATCCACTCCCAAAGCACTGGTGTCTTATTAGGATAAGCCTCCTCTGGTGAGAAAAATAGCTCAATAGTCTGGTTTTTCTCAAGTAGTGTGTGCATATGTGAGGAAAAGAACCACCCCAGGTTCTGGTCTGACTTGTCAGTATTTTAAATTGGTTTTTATAGGTTTTCACCTGTATATGCAATTTCCATTTTTCACTTCCCATTTTAAATGGGAAGACATGTTATTAAATTAAAACCTGATAAGAATTTTTTAACAGAGCTGCACATTTCGCTATATTGTATGTATATTTATTAATGTTTCATTGGTATTTACACCAATTATGAGTGTAAAAAATAATAATTTAGCACTGCATACGTGAAATCTCAGGTCTCTAATATCTGTCTTTTTAATTACTGTATTTTTCTTTTGCTTATCTTACAAACATTGTACCTTACAACTTTTCATAGACTTCTTGCCTTTCCATATTTCTTGATGTTTTCTATTTCGTTAGCTTTTTTTTTTTTTTCCCAGTTGTGTTTTTGTTTTGGTTTGTTTTGGTGTGTTTGTTTTGTTTTTTTCTTCTCTTGGATCTCTAAGTCTTTATCTTCATTTCCTGTGAATTTCTCTTTTTTGGATAACTCTTGGTGGGTGGAGATTAAGTAATCTGGTAGAGATGGAAAAACCCAAATAAATTAATTCCCAGCTGTGTCCCAAGAAAGGTAACTTTCTCTTCTGCAAACCCCAGTGTGGGAAGGTATCAACATACAGGAAAAGGACACACACACACAGGCCAAATTTCCCTGGGAACGGGATCTAAGTTACTTCCAAATGCATTAGTAACAACCCAGTTAAAGTGAGGTGCCACTTTAGTCCAGTTCTTAACACTGTTGCTCAAATTTCTTAACTGGACTTTGAGAAACAATGTGCTTTTGGAGTTTGTGTTTGTTAAAGAACTGTATTGTGTTGTAAAGAAACTAGTCTGCCCAAAGGGATTTAAAAATAGTGTTTATTTTTTACTGAGTTGCCTTCCACACCATACAACTATTTAAATAAAAATATGATTAAGCCAAATTATTAAAAAATTGAAGATATTCATACTGATATTCCTTACTGGGAACAAATGCCTGCTCTCTGAAGATGCCTCAGGAGGGGATGGACACTGTCAAAGAGTACTCTGGTCAGAGAGGTCATTGGACAAGGGACAATTTGAAAGTAGGACTCAGAGACACTAAATTAATTTCCATCAAGCCAAGGCAGAAGGAAGAGGCAAAGAATGAAGTGGGTTTTGTAAGTTAATTGTATTTTGGGTGCAAATAAAACTAAAAGAAAAAAAAGAGGGGGAGTTGTTAAAAGTACGGTCTTAATAAGAACTTCTGGAGAAATAGGAAGGAGGATTATACTTCAGTGCTGTCAAAATATATGTGCTCCTCAGGCTTCCTCTTTCTGCAGTCAAAGCACTAGTTTGGGAATGCTCTGAAACATCATGAACATGCCCATAGGCACCTTTCAATGGAAGTTTTTCTTATTTTTCCCTCTCTGAAGTTTTGAAATTATCTCTGGATATAAACAGACCACCTGGAATTCCTACCTCCTATGGGGGGGGTAGGCGAATTGCACTTCATGTCTGGATGGGATATAAAGGTGAGGAAATTCACTGAGTGCAACATAAGAATACAGAAGTGTACCTGATTCAGTGTACAGAGCCAAGTTGCATAAATTTCAGGTATCTTGCTGAAGAGGGTATTTTTTGTGACTGAGAGGTCCAGAAGGGGGTCTGAGGGTAAACAGGAGCTGCTTGATCCAAGGACTACCTTGAGACTGAATAGTGAAGTCGTCATTAATTACTGCCTAGTAATATGCCATGTGGTTTCCATGGTAAGAACACCTGAGAAAGGTGCATTCTTCTGCTCACCTGCAGGGTATGTTGGGTTGTTAGTCTGTTGCCTCTGCTGTTCCCTTACATTGTCACCAAGAATGAGAGATGTAAACTGCTTAAAAAGGTTATGTAGAGAGCCACTGCTGACTTAATTTACGCCTGCCTCGCACAGAAAAGCCCAACAGGCTCTTAATTTGGGCAACCGTGACTGCAAGTTTATATCATAACATGACTTAATCTTTACTGATATCCAGTCCTCTTATCTTCCTTTTAGTTTAGACACTCACACTTCATTCTTTCTTTCCTTCTAATTATTTGTTTACTGTCACCATATTGGGGTTTTTTTGTTTGCTTTTTTGGTCCATACTAGGAAGCCTGAATTATGTCAATAGATTTTTTCTGTCAGTCAGCAATGTTTTGGTACCTCTGTAGCAAAATCCAGTTCCAGTCTCTGGAGCCATCCGAGGGCAATTCTTTGTTGTTACTGCCCGTTTTGGTGGGACAAGACATTGAATGTGAAGACAATCTCTTCCTTCATGCATAGAAATTTCCACATTGCCTTGAAAGAATGAAGAATGAAGTTAACAACTACTACATAAATCTCATGCTACAGCTGTTCTTTTCATTGCCACTGGGGAGTGCCACACTATTTCTGCACTGCTGCATGTTTTCCTGGGCAACTGCACTGCAGAAGGTTACAGGAGACTGTGGACTATGTTGTGACCTCCAACAAAAATACAAATTGGTTGATCACTTGTGCACTGTGATGTCTAACCTGTCTCAGAGTAAAGGCATTTTTTCAGAATTGAATCATGTTTGTGCATTTAGCTGAGTGAAGGCAGAATGTTGTTAATTGAGGCAATAAACATGTTTTTCTGCTGTGCTATGAGCAGCAAATCCAAAGCAAGTCATGTATATGAATGGTATGGAACTGCAATACATTGAGTAATAAATATTCCATTCAGTCGTCAAACCTTGTAGGAACTTCAACTAAATGAAAAAAGCAATGTGTCTTATATCTACAGGCTTGCCACTGGGGGAATTCTGTAAAAATGAGTGTTGTAAACATTTTTTCTTTCATTTTGACAGGTAATATTTGAAGCTGAAGTCTCAGATGGGAGAAATGGCTACATTGCCATTGATGACATCCAGGTCCTGAGTTACCCGTGTGGTAAGTAATGATTAAGAGCTGCATTTTTCTCTGTCTTTTCAGGACATATTTGATATTGTTGTGGACTGCTCAGTTTTCATCATTTGATCACTGATGTTCTTTGTTCCTTCAAGAGTATTTTTGTTGCAGCTTCCAGGAGGAAATGTAGAGGAAATGATTTATCTGGGTGAAATCTTTTTCTGCCAGAGGCGAATTATACAGGGATAAAAAAGCAGAAATTCTTCAGTGTCTAAGTCATACTGTAGTTGGTGTGCAAAATCAAAATTGATTTTATTGTTAATGTGTATACTCGGTGATTAAAGAAAACTGAATTGGCAGATGCTTGTAGCAGGTTTATCAGATTTCATGCCATTTTTCTTTTTTCTCTCTTTTTTTTTTTTCTCTAAACAGACACAATAGATTAGAAAAAAGGACTGTTGAACTACTGAGGGATTGAATTTTGGTGTTGTGTTTTGGGGTTTTTTTTTTGGTTGTTGTTTTGTTGGTTTTTTGTTTGTGTTGTTTGTTTGTTTGGTGTTTTTGTTTTTGTGTGTGTGTGTGGTTAGACTTCAGACATTTATGTTTGCCTTTCGCTGCTTAGTCCTGGGGAATAATTGCACTCATGCAAATACAAGTTGTAATAATGAGAATATTCTCCAAATAAAAAGTTGTGAAGAAGAAACTGTTACTGTGCATTTCTGGCACTTGTTATCAAATTTTTTTGGCAATTTGGTTCTCTTCAGCTCTTTTGATCTTCCCCCAGACATGCCATTTCTAAAATGTGTTTTCATTGTAATGTACCACATGGCTGATAATTTAATTAGTTTCTGAAATGATCAAGATATAACAATACCCTGCCCCAGCTTTGCAAAATGGTGCCAAATAAAGTTGCGATGGCAACCTCACATCTTTTCTTCTATCCCAAATCTTTTAAAACCGTAGCTCCCAGGGACTACCAAGATAACAGGTTATTTGAGTGAGTTACCTTTTAATATTTCAGCCAGCCTGGCTATCTGATGTCTGTAATCAGTGAAACTCTGCTTGGATTCAGTATCTGGCTTTCATTTTTATTTTTTTTTCCCTCTCCTATGTGTTTTTTCTTAAATGCCAAAAGAAAAGGTACAGTCATCCTGTCAGATTATCAGCATGTTACAGTATTCACATAAGCTTTCTTTTGTTACTGATGTTCGAATCCTCTTTGTTCCAATTTAATGTGTTGTTTTTTGGTTTTTTTTTTTTCCCCTGTGTGTTGTGGGGTTTTTTTAGTAACCACAAAGAAGTAACAGTTCAGCTACTGTTTTCTTTAGTAGCTCCTGAGAAAGGGAGGGACGAGCTGTGTAGTGTACCCATTGCTCAAAAGTGTCTGTCAGCTTTCTTCGGTCTAATAAATCCTTCAGGTGGTTTTGCCACTGAGGTTTCCTAGGGGCTTTGTCAGTGTGGAAAATAGATTTGTCAGCTCCTGAAATACTATATGCAACTGCATGAATGATTTCATTTTCTAAAACAAGACCTCTGAGTTGCATTGCAAATAGCAAGAATAGTATCTCTCTATTTGCCTGAGCAATCTGCTGCTAATTGGGTTTTTCTCAGTATGATGGTTTTCATACAGTCAGAAGTCTTTAGGATAATTTTCGTAAAATGCTGCTGACATTTTGGCATTTGTTCTCCTTCTTTTGGCTTTGATTTTAAAAAGACTTTATTATAGCATGTGTATAACAAAGTTAGAACCACCAGGGAGAAAGGAAAGGACTGTAAGCCCTCCTTGAACAGAGATGAAACAAATGATTTTCTCTCTTCTGTTTGTATTTTTTAGCCATAAGTTGTTAAAATATGGATGTCGAGGGAGATAATAATGTTCCTGGCACCTTTTTTTTTGTAATAAGTGTTATTTTTAATTTTTGTTTTCCCCCTCTGCAGATAAATCTCCACATTTTTTGAGGCTGGGAGATGTAGAGGTCAATGCAGGGCAGAATGCTACATTTCAATGCATCGCTACGGGGAGAGATGCAGTGAATAACAAGTTATGGCTCCAGGTAAGGCTAATTCATGCAAGTCTATTTGCCTAGAGGACAAGGTACTTTCTGGAGATGAAATGTTTAAATTCCTAAGCCGTTTTTATTTTGCATGTAAAATATGTAATTTAAATGCAATTTTATCTCTGTTAATTGGAGAAACTTGTAATCAATTTACAAGTTTGTTAAAAAGCTTGGGTTAAAAATTAGAAAAACTGGTGTAAATGTTGTGATAAGGTTGGCTCATAAAGGTACTGTGGGCCTTCTTGTAAATCAACTCTCTATATCAGAATTTATTATCATTTAATGCAGTAATTAGATCTAGTAAGACATAGATGTAACACAGCTGTCATGAATTTTGAACATTATTTCATCATGTAAATTATGTGTCCAAGCAGGTGGCTGGAGGGGCATGGCTGTACTTCTGTGTTTATATCAGTTTTACTCAGCAGCATATTTAATGGAGCACCAGAAAAGAACTGCTATGTCCTTTTTCTCTCTCTCTCTCTCTCAATAATAGGAGGAACTTTTATCTGGGTGTAATTCTCAATAGTATGTATGTCAGAATTTAAGAGGTGACTAAAACCAGAAAAAAACCCTTCTTACTATAAAAGAAGAAATTAGCATCACCATCTCTCTGAAAAAGTGTTTTTCTTTGTAGCATGGGGATGATGTTACTTGCAGTTAAGACTGGTTCAGTAAAAGGATAGCGAAGTTTCCAGTTGCTCTTTAAAAATTTATATTTTGCCACTTAATAAGGATTCAACAAAATCACTTTAGTTGTATGTGTGCCTTTATGTACTTTCTTTAGTTAATATGTAAATCTTAAGTACCAACATTCCTTTAGAATGGTTTCTAAATATATTCTCTAAAATTTAGGTTTTTTAAATGTGTATTTCTGTATGTTTTCAGGACTGTAAAGTTCTGAAGTACTTTTTGGGTAAAGGTACTTTTAAATTAACTACAGTCAGAACTTCAAAATGTCTATTTTTTGTCAAGTGTTGTAGTTTGAAGTGAGCTATAATCAGCTACTTCAAGCTGTTTAATTTTTGTTTAATAGCAAAACTGACAAAACTTGACTGACTGTTACATATAGGCATGTGATAAGTTTAACATTTTAAAAGGACTTTTTAATAGATTTTTAAAAAAAGCTGACATGCAAAATGTATTATTAGACAAATATGCTGCAGAATTAAAGAAGGAACACAAGTATAAACAGTAACTGCACTGCATTTAGTGAAAAGGTGTCATAGCAGTAGGAATTTGTACTCCATGTTTTGGAGAAGTCATTAGTTTAAATTGAGCAAACATATAATGCATTCATTGAGGAAAAGGAGTTGATTTCAGAGACTTGCCAAATAGAGCACACAAAGCACACAAAATGTAACTGAGCTGGATTTTGTTATATCCAAAGCAGAACAATAGCAATAGTAGCATTCCAGCAAACCTGTGAAGCACCACTTTCAGCTGATCGTGGGTCAGAAGGACCCAGTCGAGACAGCCAGCTGGAAATCTTTCCTATCACTCATTCCTTGGAGTCAGATAATTCTGACAGATTCTCCTTTCTAACTTTCAGTCCCATGAGAAGCCCAGTTATCAGCCAGATCAACTCAGAAAATATGTTTTGTCCCTCCATATGCTTCATGGGTGGTTTGGGGTTTTTTTTGTGTGTGTATGTGGATCACAGATGTGGTAATTTCTCACAGTGCAAAAGATAAGGTCTGTTAGAAATTATAACTGTGCTTGCTTTTGCTTGTGAAGTGCCCTGGTACTCTGGAAGATACCTTGCTACTTGAGCTTCTGTTCTCCTTCTTGTTTTCCCATAAACAGTGCCAAGTTTTCACCGATTTAAGGGGACTATTTTTTTTCTTCATCACTCATCATGTCACCCCTCAATCCTACTTGCCCAATATAAGCGTGAATCAGCAACCTTCCCTCCCTGAATTATTTTCCTTACGTTACACTGAAAGTTACTGCTGTCGTGCACAGCTAATAGTGAATTTATTCCTTTTCCCTAAAACTTGGGGTGGAAATGTATGGGCCTCGTGAGGCACTGGAGTGTAACTTGGAAAAGGTTCACTTCAACCTTTGACCAAACTGGAGATTGATAAAGCCTGAATACCCTGAAAGGAAAAACTAGCAGATCAAATCAAATGCCCGAGTAATTGTTTTTGAGAGCCTTGAGCTGAAACATTCCAGGAATGTATTTTTTTCATAACAAGAAAGGCCACTGAAAAAAATGAAAGTGCAAAAATGAAAAATAAATGGACGGTGGAGAAGAAGACATTCTCCAAGCACACTGTGTTAGAGAAAATAGCTTTTGGTTATGTCCTTATTGAAAGAGAAAAACTATTTCCTTGAGGAGAAAAAAAAAAAGCAAAAACAAACTAGCAAAGAATTTGCTATTAAAGCACAGCCTTTGATAAGGAAAGTTCCAAGGTGCAATCTGGGACACAAGGCTTTTTGTATCTGAAGTGATCTAAAATCTCATTTGCTTGCATTGAAGCAGTAAAGATGAGCAGGCAGAGATTTTTGATAAAGATTCTACCAGTGCTCTCTGGCTCTTCCAGCTCTCTGTTTTGAAAAGAATTAAAGTAAATTCAGCAGCACATGAAAAGAAAAAAAAGCAGCCACCCTGTTCATGTTCCAAGTCCTGCAGTCCCGCAGCCGCTTCATCTAGGCTTGGTCTGAGCTGCCACAGTCTTGGCTTCACCTTCTTGATCCCTCTCAAGACTGACTGGAGCTTTTAAAGCTTGTCAGTAAGTCAGTTCAGGAAAGTGATCTGACTGAAAAAGATTTTGACTGAAACTGGAACTTTGTTGTTTTTTGGAGTGGGGAAGACTCTTTGTTTTGGTCTGGGTTTTTTTGTTTGGTTGGATTTTTTTTGTTTGCTCATTTTTTGGCTTTTTGGTGTGTGTCTTTTTCCCAAACTTAATTCATATCTAAATTACCTATATAAATAATGCCTGCAGATTAGGATGTTTGGTTAGAAACAGGGGAGAGGGAAAGATTATAAAAACCTGAAGTAAAAGTGGTAATCTTAGTGGCATGTCTCCTACTAGTGTCCTATGTAAACTTCAATTTTGTTTTTGTTATTGGGGAAAAGCCCTGATCTATGTGCATACAGATTTCCATGCTTGTTTTTCCCAGTGTATATATAATTAAGTACACATCGCTTTATGTGCCTTAAAATAAAAATAGATGAAAAATAGGCACAACATTTCAATACATCATTTCCTGTGTGTTTACTGCTGTAATGATAGTATTTTCATCAGCTCCATTTTCTATAAATGTATTTCTGTAAACATTTCAGACAAATAGGGATTAACATTGAATTGAACTTCTCCTGACTTTCACGGCTGCAGATTCTGGTCTTATTTGTTTGTTTGTTTTTAGATTGTGTCTGGTCCCTTTGATGCCCCTTCCTTCCCACTCCTGTATTTTGCAGCCCTAGTGGAAGAAGATCTGGGACAGTCATGGTTCTGTGACTGAGAGATAAACAGTAAAGATAACAGAAGTTTTTAAAAGTTACAGCTGCATTAATACAGAACAAATATTTGTGCAGATAAAGAGATTTAACTGGTTGAACAAGATGATCTGAAACACAGCTTTTGTGACTGTGAATAGTAGGTATGGGAGCAGGACAGAAATGCAGCTCAAATTCTTTTGTTCTTCAACTTTTCAACCTAATCTACTGTCAAATCTTTCATGGTTATGAGCTAAGGATTCTCTTTATGACCTCCAATTATTAGCAAATTCTGAAAGAGTTTCAAAGTCCTTAGTTTTTGTTTCAATGTTAAACGACATTAATGTTGTTTCTAAAATACATTGAGTCTTGTTGCATAGTATATTTTTTGCCTGCCATTCTCTTCAGAATGTAATGCTGGTGGGGGGAAGGGGGAGTATTTCTCAGTATTTTCCCTCTCCTCTTCAAATTTCCACTACACAGTATCACACACCAACAGCTGTAGTTTAGTGCCATTGCACATACTGGAGCAGTTCAGTTGTGTGATAGGAGTTCCCAAATCCAAGGTGCTAATCTAGTTTTCCCACCTGTTATGCATTAGTATTCTTTGACTTAAAAGATTCAGGAGATAGCAGAAGTTCATGCTGAAAAATGCTCTCCTGTCAGAGGTGAACATAAGTGTGTCTGTAATCCTTAAGAAATGAATGTAGTGTGCACAGACATCATAATTAATCAGTTCTGGCCCACTTCCTGCTGATTTTCTTTTTTTCCAAAGCCTATGAATTGTCTTTTGTTGAAAAGACCTTTAAAGAATGACTCTTTCTTTTATTAACATTAGATGTACCTTCCCGCTCTGTGCACATTGATTTGCTGAATTAATATAAAAAGGACCCCTCTAAAATTCTGTTTCTTTCCCTGTGAAATGCCATGCATTCCAGTGGAGTTACATCAGCAAATAAGCTTGCAAACAACTCTCTTCTGCATGTTAATCCTGTGCTCAGGATGGATACGTGTTATGTATTAACTGTTTCAAAGAATAACGCACATAAGGCATTCTAAACATGAAAATGCAAGAGAAGGGCCGGGGCTCTGTTTGCCCATTTGAGTTGGAGATTTCTGTTTGGAGAAAGCTTCCATTCGTTCGAGCTTCATTTCTTTACAGAAGTAGTAGAGAAATAGAGCTGACTGGATAGATTAAATAACGTTTGGGTACACCAAGACTACAGAGAGCAGTGTATGTATTGTCCAGCATTTGTTCTGCTGGTCTAATTGGGGTATCAGAGCAATAGGGTTTTTTGCATAATCGGGCTATGTTTAACAGCTTCCTGGGCTGGGAACAATTGTGGGTCCCAGAAGTCCAATACGATTTTCAGTTTCTTATCAATGTCCGGTTTAACTGGACACTCGCGCAGTGCAGAGTATAGAGCTTTTTGCTCGAACATCTGTTAAACCATATGTCTTGGCACCAGGTTCAGATGGCGATAACTGCAGCACTAATGAGTCCATCCATCATTGCTGAGCTTTGCATTAACATAGCATTGGATTAGGGAAAGCGGCTTGTTCTGGCTTTGCAGTCGGATGTGTTTTGCCACGGTCTGCGGTGATACCATTTGCTTTGGCGAATCTGAAATTCAAAGGGGTACCGGCTGCATGCATTTAAAGGTTTAATACGCGCCTTGTAATCCTGTGCAGATTGCCGTCAGAGCGATGGCGAGCGGGCCAATCTGTCAGCAATAGCTGTGGGTGCTGGCTAACCGCCCTCCACTTGGGCTGCCAAGGCTGGCAAGGCAGCCCCGCGCTCGCCTGTGGAGAGACTCGTCAGCGTTAATAGGGTCTGATGCAGCCCTTCTCCGTGCCAGAGGAAAGTGTCTTTCCTTGTGGAATAACAGATAATTAAAGCAATTGCCTGAGAGTAATAATTGAAAAAGTGAAATTAAACAGCATTATGGAAAATAAAATGCAAATTGCTGTAAAAACAATGGAGTCGGGCTGACCTCCCAGCGGTACCAACTGTTACTGGAGGATGAACGAGCGTCTGTTCGGGCTCAAACAACTGGTCATATCCCTCTCCCTTTGTTGAGGAAGCTGCCATAACCCTCAATGCCCTGTTCAGCATCTCTGGTGTTGGTGCTGATTGCCACAGAATATGATGTGATATTCAGCATTCGTTTTGCTTGCTGGGTACTTTGTATGTGTGCTTTTTAGCAAGTCTTTGGACTGGGCACATGCAGATGGGATCCTGCGATGATGCATTGCGCAGGACCAGTATAGTATTCCAGGAGTTTAGATTGGAGAGTGTATAAAGACCAATCGAGTATTTTAGAAATTTAGACCGGAGAGTGTATATGAACTTGTGCCTCTGGCAAGGGTTGAGGGACAAAAAAACTGACTGTTTTGTTTTGCTTGTGGAAGGATGGTATTTCCTCTCATAGGAATGAAGTTATGCCACACAATTCCTTTCTTTCTGCCATATCCGGAATGTCAAGGCATGGATCAGTATTCAGCAGGAGGGTCTCAGCATGGGCCATGAGCCTTTGGGGTAAACCATTTAGCTGCAGTGAATACTGGGAGGATCGCTTGTGGTCTTGAAAAAAAATTGTATCTATAATAGGAGAGTCATGTCCAATTTAACTGTGTTTTATGTCAGTTTGCATGGGATTTTTTAGAGTTTTCCAGTGCAACTTTGCCTTTCGAGATCCCATTGCACTTTGATACAATTGATTACATTTGATTTAATTAACTGGTTGAGATACCCTTTCTTTAGTTAGATGATGAAACATTTGCTGTTACAGTGCACCTGCCTATTCACCATTTTCATTACATTTGAAGAATGTTTTTGTTGGTTTCCACGAATTTTATGACCTGTGAAGGTTAAGAGGAGCTGAGTACTCTCTGAGTGTTAGGGAAGCTTTGTTATTTTGCTTTTTACTGTTGTGGGGTCTAGGGAAGGTTCAGGGAAAGTGGGTTGTTAGCATCTCCAGGGTTTCCACTGTGGAACTGTGATGGAGAATTTTGATACCCTTTTTTCGGTTTGGTCGACTATCAAGGTTGATGTTTTTTTTTGGTTTTGAACTAAGTCAGTCAGGCCTGCTTGCCCTAAGGAGGAGTCAAAGCTGTGATGTTGTTTGCAGGCTCGGGATGGGGGATAGAAGGCCTATGGCTCTGGTATTGCTCTTCTCTCTGGGTGGCAGAAATGGTGGGTGAACCTCTGAGGAGCCTCTAGGGAGATAAAAGACTTTTTTGATTTATCAGTATCATGTGCCCAAAGCAAGTACTAATTGGCAGAGCAAGCTGGACTGTTTATGCCAAACCTTCTTTCTTTAGCCAGTAAAATCCTGCTCAAGTCTACATCATCTTACTTTTATCTTGATTACTGACAATGGCCAAGCAGCGTATAAGTTCTTTTCTTTATTGTGTTTGAGGCTTGCAGAGAAACTTCAGTTCCCTCATTTGTCTCATATTGGTTGCTTTTATTTATAGAAAAGATGTTTTTGAAAGCAAGCAACAGAACAGCGAGGCATTATGTATACTTCTGCAATGACCTGTCTATTTTATCTGCACTTTCACGTCATCATATTTATGTCCTGTGATAGAAGTTCTGGTTTTCCAAACATTTTTTTCGAAGATGTATGAAAAGCTGCCTTGAAGTGATCTATCAGGCTCCTCATAAATTACTTGACTTGTAGTTTATTCTGTATCACAAACTAGTGACTCAGGCATGGTCAGAAAGAATATTAACCAATGAAAAATACAGTATTCATAACTTTTCAGTTTCACATAGGGTTTTTCTCTCTTGGGTTTTTTTGTGGTTTTTTTTTTTTTTAACTCTGTAATCACCTTTGATGCTATCTATATCATTTAACCCTGAATGAACCATTCTCCCTCTCTCCTGCCTCAATCTGTCAGCTTCATGGATAAATATGGCAGTTTCCCCTAGATGCCCGGTCATCTTAGGTTTCAGCAACATGAAATACTGTAATCCTCCTGGTCTTAATTTAATTCTGCCCCAGTTAACTAAGTCCTCTGGTCTGCATAGCTACCAGTCATTTAGTTTACACGGCAGCCTTTGGGCTTGTCATCCATGTAGGTCTTCCCTGAGGTCCTGTGGTGTCTGGAGCATCATGTGCTGGGGGCTGTGGCCCCAGTGGTGCTGGGGGCAGCTCTCAGTGACTGCCTGGTGTTCCAGGCTGCCTTCTCGTCCTGCTGTTTTGTACTTTACAAAACATTCTGTACTTTACCTGTAGACCAGCTGCAGTGCAAGTTTGGTCCCTCTGTGTAGTCCTGGTAGTAATTCCTCAGCCAGCCAGAGGCTTAAGCCCCCATGTGAATAAGACACCTGAAATTAAGGTGATGCAGTTACAAATTCCTTGACCATTCTGTTTCATGACTCGTCTGTTATCGCCTGCATTCTGATTGTCTTCTCCTTTTTGGTGTGATGTGTGGTAGGTCACCTAATACTCCAGGTCCTAGATTCCACAAATAGCTGCAGGACTTAATGAATTACAGAAGAGTAAGAGCAGCTGGTATACTTGGCTGTTTTTAGAAAGAAGTAGAATTGTCTGCTGAGAACTGTTTGAGGAGCTGTCTTGTGGGTTGTTGGTCTTCAGTAGTGGGGATTTTTGCAACTTTTTTCCTTCATTGTCTTCTAACTAATCGGGGTGTGGTATGTTTTGGTTGTGGTTTTTTTTTAAGTGTCCCCTCCCCTGGCAGGATGATACTGTTGTTCAATGTGTACTGCTCAAGGTGGTATAGATCTCTAATCACTGTGTCTGGAATTTGTATTTTTGTGAATTACGTGGTTGTTTGGTTGCTTTTTCTTTCTTTTTTTCTTTTCTTACCCCCCTTTCCTCCCCCTCTTAATCAACAACACTGCATTCAGGAACTATAGCTTTCTGAAAACCTACTTTTTTATATATATATATATATATATATGTATATACACATTATTTTTTTGTATGTTTGATGTGTGTTAGATTAGGCTTAAAATAAGAGGCTTTAAA
Source organism: Anabacerthia variegaticeps (assembly GCA_035583185.1). Taxonomy (NCBI): domain Eukaryota; kingdom Metazoa; phylum Chordata; class Aves; order Passeriformes; family Furnariidae; genus Anabacerthia; species Anabacerthia variegaticeps. The sequence continues at coordinate 60,932,467 of JAWWEW010000112.1, forward strand.
AAGTGAATATTGTTTTTATTTGTGTAGTGGAATGGCCAGGGACACGGTAGTATGAATTTTGCTGGTTTGCCTCTGGTGGCTTTTATTATAATAAAATAAATTAGAATTGCCACCTCTAAAGGGCCAGATGGCTCTCAATTAGATTATTTCATGAGAGCTCTTGATTTCTTCAGTAGGACGGTCAATGCAGCAGAACAGAAATTTACGCTGCTTCAAAGTGGACAAGTTTGAGTAACAGCAGTGCACGTAACCAAGACATTTAAAGTAATCATGGGTTTTTCTGTACTGCAGTACAGCAGGCAGGATAAAACTTGGCTTGCCACATTTATTTATGATCTTCAGTGTATGTTTGCATGGGAAAAGCTGTGTGGCTTGTCCTTCTAATAAATGAATGCACAGTTCGTTGGAAAATATAATCTTATTCTGGTTTGCTGTGCATGTAAGGAGATCAACAAATTAAAGCAAGTTCTATTAATTTCCCACTTAAAAAATGCTTAACTACTTGCTTCCTCTTAAAAATCAATCAAACAAAAGAAATTGCTATTTCACCTTCATGTGCATGAAGAAGAAGATAGTGATATCTTGGCATATTATTTAAGCTATAGTTCCAATTCATGATCTGCCTGAAAAAAAGTATTTCTTGGGCTTAAACTGTATATTTTTAAATAAAATTGGAAAAATAAACCCACCTGTTCAGTAGTTTGCTCTTTGGGGTGAAACTTTTATTTATAGCTTCTTACAATAACTTGATGTCATGCTTTATTATAATAGTTTATAATATGTTAATAAGCTTTCAAGTGCCGAGCATATATTGAGACATTTGTGTGAGAAGTAAAATAAAAATAATAATGAAATTATTTTAGAAATTCTTTTAGATTTTTCTCCATTTGGAAATTGTGTCCTAAGTGTTGTAAAAGCATGTGATCTGTGTGCTGAAAATTGACTGACACCTACATGCAAGTAAAATTTAAACAGTATAGTTATTTCTGTTGTTTACTCCCTTTATTTTTTTCTTTTTTTCCCTTTTTTTTTAGTTGTTGTTTTTTGAAAACATCTTTTGGCAGAGAGTGCATGTTATTTCCCCCCTCCCAATAAAAAATTACATTTCTCCCTTTAAGTAATGAGTAAAACCAGGAACATTTTGGAGCATGTTATTCACAAATTCCTCTTTCCTGTAGATAGCAGAGATTTAATTCCCTGGACTGCTGGGGGCATCCTTCCAGCCCTCCTGCTGCTGGTGAAGTTATGATTGCACCTTTGGGGACTGAGTTGTTTAGACACACTGTGGACTTGTGCCCTGCTCACCACATGTAACTTTCCTTCTTCTCTGCTCCCAGTAGCCGTGCAGTGAATCCGATCACAAGCTAATCCATTCACTGCAGATAATATATGGGGAGGAATTATGTTTTCAGGAAGGTTTTTTTATTCCAGGTTGGTTTTCTGCACGAGCGCAGGAGGGAAGCTGTGGAGATAGTGAGTGGGGGCCAGCTGATAGGGCACTGCTGCCAGAGTAATACATGTGTCACTGCAGCCAAAGTGTTGACATCTTCTGATCTCTGGAGGCATCCTGGCATCCAGCCCAGAGCCCGAGAAGGCAACCAGAGTTGACCGTCATTATTAGCAGTGGAGCGGACTTATTTTAAGGTGTTTACAGTAAGAAAGGGATGGGGATGTGTAAGGTTGAACTGTCCAGGCTTATAAAAATCACTTGTGTGAAGAAAAAAAAAAAAAAAAGGGTTCAGGAAAATTTAGAGGACACATTGCTGCAGAAAGGTGTCTTATTGCTGTTTAAACAAAAAAAGGTGAAACCCACCGCTTTTCAACCTGAAAAGTTGAGGGGAAAAATGTGGATAAGTTTTAAATTTGTATAAGATAATTAGAAATGCACTTAAATTCTACCAGTTAAATAAGATGTTGAGGTTTAGATTCTTCTGGTTCCGCTTGGGTTCTAAACAGACCCACTAAAATGTCATTTCATATTTATTAAATGCTTGATTTCTGTTATGAGACAGAAGAGAGATATTTAAGATTAATTGTTGATTTACCTAAGATTGGGTTTTTTTTATGCTGTGCAGACTTTGCTGTTGACTTTATTTAAAATATAGATGATCTAATTTCATTGCCTGAAAAAAAGAATAATAAAATCATACTCCTATCAAATTAAACATAGCCTTGAAGTCAGATTTATTTAAGAATGGAATTTTAAGTGCCTGAAATGGCAGAATTAAGGAGATTTTTTTTCACAGATTTATATTTCTTTTAATCAAGTGTTTATAGAGAGTAGTTCTTTGTGAAGCCCAGAGTTATTTTCACAAAAGGAAGAGAACTGCCTAGTGGTGACCTCTCCTAAATGAGCAATTCAGGGTTATCAAATCAGACAGCAAGGGACTGGAAGAAGCAAGGATCGCACAGGGTACAGCCATTACCCATTAGTATAACTCCACATTAATTTTAAATTGAATTTTTAAAACCTAATTGAGCAGCATTTTCAAGCTCTGTTCAGTGTGAGCAGGACATAAATTGAAACAGTATGTACCAGGAACCCTTAATAAGCAGAGAGCACTGCTGCCTTTCTTCCCTTTCCTTTAAAATCAGTAGCAATGCCCTGACATTAAAAAGAAGAATTTAATTAAGAGATCGTGACAGTGCATCTGAACTCTGACTGGCTAATGGCTTACCAGTGTAAGGGATATATGCTGAAATGAATGGAGGATATTTCCTTTAACATTCAGTTTTAGATGAGAGCTGTTTTCTGTTCGAACTTTTCATCATTTTAATGATGGAAAAATATTTTACTGGATAAGCTGTACATGAAGAAAGACTTTAAAAATACAGTTTTGCAGTTGGATTCCCAAGAAACAAATTCTAATACAGAGAAATTAGAGCAACTGCTCCAAGCCTTGTCACATAATGTGGTAGGAAATCACTGATGTAAATAGAAAAGAAAATCCTGCATATTGTTGGTCTAGAATTGTAAAGCTTGTTAAATTTTATTTTGATTAATTTATCTGAAAGCACATTAATATTTCAAGTAGGAGACCAATTCGTTTTGTTTCTCAACATGAAGCACGCAGATGAGCTTAAGTAAGCAAGTTCTGAGCTTCAGAGTGTAAATTATTTTATATAGCAAGCTTGGATGTGCTTCTCAGCTGCAGACTAACCGCTTGGCATTCCAATTTAAAACATGGGACTTACTGAAAGGTAGTGTTTCATTTTAGAAAACTCACTAATATTTATTTTTTCCCTTCATAGCAGAGCAAGAATGACTACATTACATGGCTTACTTGTCAAGTCTGCTATCATATAAGTTTATTATATACTGCTTGGTCATTTCAACAGTGGTGTGGCAAGTTTGTGTTTAGTGGGGGAGCTTGGCTTCCCTTTGCCAGCTGGCTGTGGCGTGGCAAGGCCATGAGGGCACAGACAAGCATGAGAGGAAGAAAGTACCACGAGGTTTGTTTATCTTGGTTACTTCAAGGCTCTAGATCCGAGGTTTATATTAAGTTATCTTCCAGACAGTTCAAACCTTTGTTTGGCACTGAGGTTGGGGATACATAGCTAGCAAATCCTGCTTTTGGATTTAACTTTTGCTGTCAGGAGAAGCTAGCTAGCCAGAGGGGAGGGTGCATCTCCCACAAAATAATTTTACTGTTGTTTAAGCAACACCGAAATAAAGCCATTAACAATATCCCTCATTTGCGTGATATTGGAATTTAATAATTTCATTGATCCCTGAAGTTCAGTGAGGCCTGTCATTCATAGGGGTCTTTGCAGGTATCAGCAAACTTCCTTAATTTTCCTTAACTGGAGTCAGATACAGAGCTGAGGAGGGAACTTGTGTCTTGCCACAGGGTGACTTAGCTGCACTGCACGTGGTTCAGGTGTCGAAGTGGCTGCCATCCATTGCTTTTGCCCTGGAAACACACAGTCAGAGACTTATTCCTGTGATAAGCAGGCTTATGGTGGTTGTGGGACGATGGCAGTTTTACAGGGAAGCAATGAGAGTACTTTTTGGAAGTACCATTTTGTTTTGGAGATCTGTTTTCATGCATGGTATCTCGTTCTTTCAGTCCCAGCACTGCAGACAGAGCTTACCCCTGGGAAGTCACTCCCAGTTGTTCCTGGGGTAATGGCAAAGAGTTTGGCTGTGTGAAGGGAAACTGGATGGTATCTTCCTGAAGTGAGGAAGTCACACCAATAAACTTACTGTTGGTAAAGATGATGGTGTGGTCTTTGTAGTGGAATATGAGTGACTGAAATCTACCTGGTTGGTATAAATAAAATTCTTCTGTTTAAACATATTAATAGTTCAAATGAATGCTTTTTTCAGTGAGTTTGAACTGGTGCTGAACCCCTGGCTAATTACCACAAAACTATTTGGAGTGACTAACCCATGATAAGATGACAAAGAGTAGATGTAAAACGAAGTGTCTGAGTATTGCGAAGTACTGTGACAGGAGACCAGCCAATATACACATGCAGCATTAACTCGTCCCCTTTTTCTGCTCTTTATGTTTTGCTCCAGGCTTCCAGGTTATTAAATTCTGTGGCTCAGCAGTAGCACTTCTGGTGTTCGAAAACTTGGAGCTTAAGACCTCAATGAAGCTTCTCATTCCAGGGGTGGATTAGAGCTAAAAATGTCCACAGAGGTCACGTTTTGCTATGTATCGAGCTGAATGGGTGGTTATAAGCAAATGCTGGTGTCTTTCTAGGGACTGAGCAACATTGTGTGTGTGATCAGAAACTCTATCTTGGTCAGGGAATAAATAACATGTGATTGATCCATGGGAGAGAGCAGTGACATCGCTTGTTCATTTGGTGCATGTTTCTGGGGGTTTTTTTAATGCCGACTTTTGGTAGAGAGTCTGTTTTTCTATTGAAATCAAAATTGAACATTTAATGTGAATAGTAATAAGGAAAAAGGATCCTACAAGAGCTCATACTGTTTCTACCCCACTGACCTCTCACCCTGCCCTGCAGATCCACACAGATTAAATTTTTCAGTGATTTGTGGTAGCTATGATTTTAAGAACTCTTTAAGCTCCTTCCTTTAAATGAGATCTGTTTTGTTCCTCTTTTAGCTTCCTGCCCTCCACTTTTTATTTCAGCTAGCTTTAGATGGATAGGTAGTGCTTAGTATAACAAAGGTAAATTTTTAGAAGTTATTGAACTTGGACACATAAAAAGTAGCACTAAAGAGGAAAAATTGGTTGGATGCTGAAAAAGCTGTTGAAAACCTGTGAAATCCCACAATACCAGGTTTGTTTAAATACTTCTTACAATATACCCAGTGTATCTGTTATAAATCTGCTTAAAGTTGAATGAATTTTGTTAGGAGTATAAATGCTACTGCTGGGCTTCTTAGAATGATTCCAGCCATGAGGCAGTGGCAGTTGAGTATGTTGTGGTCATGTTTGGTGCCTCTGCAAAATCCTGACTGTGCTTTTCACCCTCAGACTTGATTCTGAAGTGTTTTTCACTACTGCTTGTTTCTTGATTGGACCTCAGTACTGAGCTCTTCTACCGTGGAAATGCAGCACAGGCTGAATGCTTTTGGGGTTTTGTGTTGTGTGTATTCTTTGCACAATAATAATGAAATGTCTTTTATATTCTTATGAGATAACTCTGCCTTGCTTACTCTTATTTTCAGAGGAGAAATGGGGAAGATATTCCAGTTGCTCAGACTAAAAATATCAATCATAGAAGATTTGCTGCTACCTTTAAGTTGCAAGAGGTGACAAAAACTGACCAGGATTTATACCGCTGTGTAACTCAATCAGAGAGAGGTTCTGGAGTGTCAAATTTTGCTCAACTTATTGTTCGAGGTAAAGTTTTAATTGCTTTCATTTTATCCAATTAAATGCTTCTAATACCAGTGCTTTCTACTTACACTTTTTATTCAGCCTACATATGCCTTGATCTGAGATGATCATACAGAGATAGCCCTGTGAAATTGTCATAAAATGAAAGACTGGTTTGCAAAGCTTTTTGAGAATGCTTTCCACAGAATATGTCTGATCCTGCATTGCATTGAGAGTAATGTGCCTGCCTGGTTTTCTGTGGATGCTATTTGTTGAACTTTAGGTGCAAACTGCTTAACTTTTCATAAATAGCTTTACGGCTATGAGATTCCACTATAGTAAGTTGCTATTATCTTTCAAAGTTTGTTGCAGTCTGGTAGTCTAGAGCAAATAATATATTGTTCTGTTACCTGAGAAGCAAGTATATAAAAGGAGTTGAAAACTTCCACCAGCCCAAGAACTGGGAGCATTTCGGAGATATCCTGTGATGATTTCCAACACAGAAGTAGAAGGAAGAAAAAGAAAAAACTTCCTTTTTCCACTTGGAATAATTTTTTGTTGTTGTAATTCATCCAGAAGCAACCATATCTTGTGTATGGTGTGATCGGGTTGGTGATTTTTGTATTTATGAATTTTGTGTTCTTAAAGCATGTAGTATTGACTGGAAAAGGATATGTTTGAACATAGAAGCTCAGTTTATATTGTGAAATGCGTGTGCTGTATGACCTGGGATAAGCTATTGAACCTCTCCATACCTAATAATGTCACCTGCAAAAGTGCCCATTTCATTCTTAGTTGTGGTGAGACTTAATGTTTTCTAACTGGGGAAAAGAAGTGGTTTACAAAATATGTCTGTGATGCTGCTGCCCAGTGGAGGAACTGTTTTGGCCTGTAAGTTCTGGAGGTAAGTGCAGGGGTCAGGCATGTGATGGGCTCTTGCTTCATTTTTACAAAGAGTGGGTGAGCTCACTTTGTCTGTTCAACCTGGAGAAGAGGAGGGGCAGGCACTGATCTCTTCTCTGTGGTCACCACTGACAAAACTTGAGAGAATGGCTTGAGGTTGTGTCAGGGGAGGTTAAGGTTGAATATTAGAAAAAGGTTCTTCCAGAGAGTGGTTGGGTGCTTTAACAGGCTCCCCACAGAAGTGGTCACAGCACCAAGTCTGACAGAGTTCGAGAAGTATTTGGATGATACTCTCGGGCACATGGTGTGACTCTCGGGGGTGGTCCTGTGCAGGGCTAAGGGTTGGATTTGATGATCCTTTTTGGATCCCTTTCAACTCAGCATATCCTGTGATTCTGCGATTCATTGGTGAAGCAATGGGCTGTTTGGTCAGTTCGGCATCTTGGAGTCAGACACTACATCTGGAGCGGAGGCAGGAAAAGCAAGATATGTCCTCAGCTTGTAGAAATAGAAGTGGTGTAGGAAATTCTCCACCATATTTGGTATTTGGCATTTGCTGGCAGAGGTCTTTTCCCTAGGAGACGAGTTGATAGAGGCCAACTAGGTTTTATGCCTTCTATATAACATCAATAAAAATGGGTTTTGCTGACCATACAAAGTTTTAGACACTATGTTAAGAGCTTCTTTTATTCTGTTAGATATACCATTTGTCTAGCAACCTACAAGATAGTCTTCATAGTAATAAAATTAAATAAGTTCTGTTGCAGCATGAAAACAGACTTTTGTTCTTAGAAAGGCAAGGCATATCAATAAATGAAGTTTTCTATTTTTATTTTTTTTTTTTAGAATAATAGAGCAATGGTGTTTAGAACACTATTTCTCCCCCCAAAAAAATGATGTAAGAATGTAAAATTTCATAGTACCCTCTTTTTAAATGCATCATATAGTCCTGCTGAAAAACTTAGGTAGTTTCATAGATAATACCGTGTTTATGTCTTGAAACATAAATTTGAGATATATATATATATAAATAAAAAACTGCTATATAAGTTTACTATTTTAATGGTGATTTCACTTTACTGTGTGCTTTTTGGATTGGAAGCCCAAGAATTCTAACATATATATATATATATGTAAGGTAAGATATTAACCTTCGAAAAACATTTTCATCTCTTTGACATCATGGTAGAGAACAAAGATGTATGTTTTATAGTAGGATTTATTGCTTGCTGTTGTATTTGAAAGGCAATATATAGTAATATATTTTCTTGTTTGTCTGGATAACCACTAAATAAATCTTGTTAGCCAAAAAATCATACCCATACCCTTAGGGATCAGCTACCCTGGTGTTAAAACTGTACTGAAAATTAACCATAATGACAGGTCCTATATCTCAGTGGCACTTTAAAGCTGACATCCTGCTACATGGATACAAAAGATGATAATTTTAAAGGAAATTTTTGGGCCACTGATATGAATTGCCTTTAATAAGAGCTGGCATAGTATTGCCCATTGTCAAAGATGACCCAAGGGGAAGAGTTTATTAGTGCATTTCCTTCTAAACTGGATGTGACAGGGCATGCTTGGGGGCCTTTTGTTGCTGTTTGTAACAAATGAAAATTTTTCTGCAGAATTCTTGTTCTGAAGAGTATTGATCTGTGTGTTCTCACAGCCAGAGGAGGGGAAAATAATGGTGAAACACAATTTACTTTGTCATGGCTTTAGTATTGCTTCCAGATAGTTTTGAGTAACGATAAGGTCTTCAGTTTGTAGAAGCCAAACTTTATTGACAACACTGGTTATTAGAGAGTGAGGGAGGAGGAACAGGAACTGTTGTCCAGTAACTCAAACCTTGGTGTTTGGATACATAGCCAAGATGCTTACATGTTCCACATCTTTACAGGCATGTAGTACCATAATATAGGAGTAGAGGCATCTGGTACATTCCTGATCAGACTTAAAGTTAGTCTTGATAATGACAACTTCCAGTTACATAATGTACATTATGCTGAAACATCACTATTTCATTTTGAGCTTTAACAGAAGAATTGCTTTTAGTGGTGTTCTAAAATTTATTACAAAAGTAGTTACCTGGGAGGGATGGTATACATTTAAAGACCCAGAAAAGGATAACTCAATTACTCTGATTAGTTTTTTTAAGAAGAATTGAACTAGGATAGGATTTGTAATTCAATAATGAGATTTTACAAAAAGTAGTTCCAGTCAATGATTTAATGTCTCACCTTTGCTTAGGGCTGGTCTTCAGCTCCCAGCTCAGTGGCTGCATTATATTGATTTTTTTTTTAACATTGTTTCTATGGTGTTGCTATCATTCCTGGAGACATGTAAAAGGAGTTCTCCCTTTCCCCTTCCTTTTACAGGAAGCTGGTGCCGTTATACTGTTAGCTGACTTACCCTCCTGAATAGGTCTATCTGATTAATTACCTATTTATATTTTCCCTTGGCGGCTGGTAAATTGACAAAGTCTGGGAAGGGAGTTTCTTGAAGTCTTCAGGACTGTCTGCACTAGAACTTGAGGGAGATGCTGGGAGGGAGGAACAATAGCTGTCAAGGGTAAGTAAGAGTGAACAGGAAGACACTGACTGGTTTTTTTTTTTATTTCTTACTTGCTTTTGAGAACAAGTGTATCATGGTCTCAAAGTCTTTCTGACCACTTTGCTACTTAACATGGACATGTAGAAATTAAGTTCCCAAAGATCACCTGTGCCCCAGCTCGTGCGTATACTCGATGTATACAGTTGTGTAGACTTTCCAGGTTACAATATCAAATGCCCTGATATTCAATCAGTAAAGAACTTTGCCCTGCAATCAGTTACTGTACTTTTTCATTTTTCAGAGCTCTTAAAAATGTACTGGAATATTTCTCTGAAGTTGGCAGTATTTGCCAGAAAAGTTATCTTGTGCATCAAGAAACAAGGTAGTGTCCATCACAGCAGCTGTGGTCAACTTCTTAGTTGACGTGGCATGTTAAAAATGACTGTCAGATGGCAATGAAACTGATGTTGCATTCTGATGTGGTCAGCAAAACCCTGTAAAATAATCCAAATTCAGTTTGTCCCAATATAGAATGCCTTACTCTTGGGCAGTACTGCAGGGGCCATTAACCATTTTCTTTGACTGAAAGTTATGGGTGATGAGTCTCTGTTATTTCTTTTTTCATGGCATAGCAGTTTGTTGCTCTGAACAAAAAACAAACAAACAAACAAAAAAGGAACAAACCATTCTTTTAAATGATATGGTAATGAATTGCACTTTATGCAAGGTGTTTGTATGGTTTCCGAAGTTGGTTTTCCTTTAAAGTAACTACACATTGTTAGCAAACTGATTGTACAAGGCTTGATATTATACTATTAAATGCTGCAAAATCAGCAGGAAATGCGGTGCATTTTATTTTATGTAGTGGATCCTACACACTTGAGTTGGAAGAAAATGTTTGTTAGTGTTAAAGACAAGGAAGAAAAATAAAGGAAAAACCCTCAAAATATATGACTCAAATGCAATGTTTGTTAATAATCTGTGAATAGTTCTATCATATGTCTGATTCTACTGATAAGTTTCTAAGTTTTATTTCAGCCAGAAATTATAGCAGTTTTTTACATTTTTGCTAGCTGATTTTTTTTCCTTTTACCATTTCTTTGTCCAACCCAAACAGCTCTTGTCTGATGGTAACAAAGTAAAGGGAGGTCTATGTCTTGATTTATAATTCCGGTATGGAATTGTCTTCATATGCCTGATAAATCCAATTTAGCAACAGAAAAGACAGTTTTCCTCTACTGTCTCCCAACTGTTTTTTCAGAAATCATAGGTTCTGATGAACCGACCTGTTTGTATGAGTTTATGGTATGATTATTTCTTGTATTTGATTTGATGTGGCAAGCAGTCTCTCCTCTAAGTCATCTGGTTCAAGTTTTCATGAGGTTTGTGATTATATTCTTCTTTGTTTGCCTTACTGGACCTGGTTTGCCGTCAGGAGCAGTTCTTGCTATGAAAGCTTGGCAGTGATTCTTCTACCTTCCTTGTCTGAAATCTCTTTAGTGATTTTATATAGGAAAGCCAGCAATTTGGCTAGTTCCTGGTAATGCTATGAAGATGGAGTTTGCCCCTGGCAAGTACTGCTCATGGGAGCATTATTTTTTTCTCTTACAAGAAAACTCAGAAGTATTTCCATTTGAGAAAGCTGTGGACCAAAATTCACTTTCCAAATTTCACTAGTACTTGTTTTGTTTGGAAAAAAAAGTGAAATCTCTAAACTTGCTTCAGATGTGCATCCTCAATTTCATAACTTGGTTTATTCATTCAGTATAATAACAGACTTAAAAATATACCTAGAAGAGCACTAGGATCAGGTAATCTGAATATATATTCTCTGCTTGCAAATAAACATTTTTATACCCTGTTTGAAAAGTGCCCCATATTTCTGTCCTCCATTATTAAGTTCTCTGATGAACAGGAGATTTTTTTTTTTTAAAATTATTATTATTTTTTTTTCTCTGGTCAGATCACCCATCATCATGTTAGACAATTCAGGTTATTATGTACTTTTTAATGTGTTCAGAAATTTAGTCTCCAGTAGACAGTGGTAATATGTAATAAAGCTTTGGACTGGATCTTTGAAGAGTCTAGAGCTTTGTCTTACTGTGTGTGTTTTTCTGAACTCACTGTCATTCAGAGCAGAGGGGAAACTGGGAAGAGAGATTACACAGCCTGAGTTGTTGAAAACTGTGGGCTTTACATTATTATCTTGTCTAAGTTTCCCTTTGAATCATCACCACAGTTCAATACAGGTACAGAAACATTTTATATGTGAGTCAGAAGACCCATGTGTCTGCTATGCTTGTTTCATAAGGTGCCTTCCTGGAGTATAGATATTAATACTGTTACTCTTTTGGACCCTGAGCTCACCTTCAAAAGTACTTTATATTCTAAGTTTTCTCATTAGTTGTAGCCTAATTCTCTCATGGTTGTATCTGTGTAGGAAGAGCAGATGACAATGTCTTAATTACTTTGCAACTGTTGGAAAAGTAATGAAATTATTTTGTGAAGTTTTTCTAAACCTTCCTAATAAAACACGTTATATTTGGGGTGTATATTTAGCTATAAGCATCCTTCAGAGAGTCCAGAATCCAATTAACTTGATCTTTTTGTGGCATTCTCTGGTTTTAATTTCTCTACTGTATTAAGATCTTATCCTCTTTAAGCAGGTTTAACATGGGAACCTTCCTATTTTCAATCCTCTGTTCCTTACAGCAGGTAAAGAGGAGCTGTCATCCTGAAGTCAAATTGTGCATCCTTTACATAACAAGAATGAAACAAGAATATAGAAAAATAACTCAGAACATCTTTTTGTTCATAATGAATAAATTGAGCCAAATAAGAGTCTCAATTTCTTCACGTATCTACATACCAGAAGGAACAGCAGCTTCACTTTCTGCTCAGGCAACTCTTCTGTGAAAGTAACTCTGCTCATCTCCTTAGCTCAGGCCACGTTTGTCTCTGGTTTATGTAATTAATAGGTGCATGGCTCACTTTCTTTGGAAAGTACGGGATAGTTGTTTTTGCTGGAGAAGCAGGAGAAAACAGTTTTTTTCAAAGAAGCCAAAGAGACTTAGATTTATGGAAGGTAACAGAAATGCAGAATATTTGGAATAAGCTCAAGTCCATCACTCTGTGTTGAGCAATCTTGGCTACACAGGTTTACATTTGAAATGGCGATTACAGAATGCCTGAGATTGAGAGGCCCTTCTGTAAATCATCTGATCCAAACCCTCCTGCTCTAGCAGAACCACCTAGGGCCATTTGCCCAGGATCGTGTCCAGATGGCTTTTGGATACCTTCAAGGATGGAGATTCTGCAGCCTCCCTGGGCAACCTGTGACAGTTCTTGGGCACCCTCACAGTAAAAGCAGTGTTTCCTGATGTGCAGAGGGATGCTCCTGTGTTTCAGTTCATGCCCATTGCTTCCTGTCCTGTCACTGGGCACCACTGAAAAGAGCTTGGCTCCATGCTCTCTACCCTCCCTTCAGGTGTTTATATACATTAGTAAGATCCTCTGAGCCTTCTCATCTCCAGGCTTGTGGTGGTTTGACCCTGAATAAACGCTGGTGTCCAGCAAAACTCTTTCAAGGCCTTTCTTTCCCCCCCTCCCCGCTTTTCACCTTCCAGAGGGAGGGAAAAAAACAGCTAGGAATTGACAGCTAGAGATAACAACCGAAAGAGGAGCTTTGATTAGTACCATGGGCAAAGCAGAACTTAGAATAATGCTAAAATTTATTACTAACAAACTAAAAACTAAAAATAAGAAATAGAAACAGGTTAGAAACACCTCTCCACCACTACCCCTCAGTCTGTCCATGCCCCCTCCTTCCTCTGATGGTGTGGGGGACACAGAAATGGAAGGTTTACAGTCAGTTGTTGTTGGGTCAGCCCTTCGCAGATGTAAGTCCAAGGCTTAAGCAGCAGTTCTGTCTCAGGGGCTCTCCTGTGGGCTGCAAAGGGAACAGCTTGCTTCACCACAGTCGTCACCACGGTCACAGTGGAATCATAACTCTGAGTCCTTCCCCTGCATTCTGCAGGGTCCCCCCACGAGAGAGATCCTCTGCTCTCTCGTGGGTCATTCCAT
>JAWWEW010000112.1:60945909-60958923 GCA_035583185.1 Anabacerthia variegaticeps
TGATGTCTGCGTTGTGATGTTGTTAATCCATGGCCGCCCATTTCTAACTGCGCAACAACTTCTTAAATATGTTTTCATGCAGAGGCATAACTTCATGGTTCAAAAGCAGGCAGTTTTCCTCGGAGCTGGCCCTCATTGGCTCTGCTCTATAGGATGGAGGGAAACTTCCAGGGGCTTCTAACAGAAGCCAATCTTCCTCTTATAAAGAAAACCAACCTAATGAGAGAAACCCATGACAAGGCTGACCAGTCCCAATTCCCTCAGCTTTTTCTCACGTGACAGATGCTCCAGTCCCTTCAATATTTTTGGATGTTCCTTTGTTGGACTCTCTCCAGTGGAATTTCCATTTCTCCCTCATACTGAGAAGCTCAGCACTGGATACAGCACTCCAGACGCTGGGTGGAAGAATCATCTCCTTCAGCCCACTGGCAAAACTCTGTCTAATGCAGCCCAGAATACCACTGGCCTTTTCTTTGTCACATTGGTCAGCATGCTGTCCACCAGGACCCTCAGGTCTTTTTCTGACAAGCTGCTTTCCAACTGTGTGGCCCCCACCATATAGTGGTACCTGGGCTTGTTGCTCCCCAAATACAGGACTTTACACTTACCCTTTCTGAATTTTGAGGGTCTTGTCAGCCCATGTCTCAAGCTGGTTGAGATCATTTTAGATGGCAGCATGACCTTCTGGCATTATCAGCCACTCCTCACAGTTGGTGTCACCAGCAAACTTGCTGTCCCATCACCCAGATCATTAATGGATATGTTAAACATGAAATGCTGCAATGCTTGTAGCAGTCAGTTTCATTATTTACTTTTTTTTTCAAGGGAGGAGCAATATTATTTCATTTCAAAGTGTTTTCGTGTGTATATGATTTTTTTTAATCATATAGGTACTATCACTAAAAGTAAAACCTTGCATTTTGGACAAGGATTAATCTCCTGTTTGGTGTGATGGACTTTTGCTTAGCCGATTGCTTCATTGCAGTGTTGTCTTACTTTGAGTGGAGTGTTTCTATCTCTTTATGATCCTCCTGAAGTCTTTCTTATGTGAACTCTTGCTTTAGTTCTGATGTGTTCTTCCGGAAGACCTGAAACATTTAAGGTAAAGCACGTGCCTTACTTTTATTTCATAAGACCTGAGTTTTGTACTGCTTGATACAGACTAAATGAATATTCTCATTAGACAAAATATAGCAATTTCAGTGCTGATATGCATATTCTTAGTGTTTTCCCTGAACTTTAAGATGACTGATCTGGATCAGAACAGAAGCTGAAGTCCTGTAGCTCCATGTCCTGCCTTGATAGCTGGTGTTTGGGGCAGCGTATCAAAGAAAAGTAGATCTAGACACAACCTTTGTTGACATAGAATTTTACCTTCCCAGGGGTCTGTGGTTCAGACATCTTTTATGTAAAGGGCAATACCCTCTTGGCCTGGACATTAGTGTTATGCTTATTAGTTTCTCACTCATAAGCATGCAAGAACCAAAACAGATTCATAATGAACTAATTGATTTATTTGGTGCAAGGGACATTGTTCTATTTACAGGTTTCATTGCCTGATGTATACCTTTTCCTGACATCTGTGATGGATGTTGATTCTGTGTGGCACTTTGATTCATCAGTCCAAGCAGCTAGCAGTTCCTGCTGTGTTTTCTGCAAGGATACCTGTATGAGAGCACATGGGATAGCACACTCTCTGGAAGTCCCCGTTTTCTCAGTAGCAAGAGGCATGATGGGGACTCTCTTTTCACAGACTCTGAGTAGAAACAGGCAGGACAAAGGAAAAAAAAAAAGGAGAAGGAAGGCCGGGGACGCTGATAATTAGCTGAATCAATGTTTGCTTGTATGGATGTTTTTATTTCTTTCTGAGAGCTGCTTTTTCTATATATGAAGCTGATACATTTCTAGGCATCTGATCATGTCTGGAACTACAAATAGTTTCTTCTTGTTTTTTTCCTAATTATTAGGTGTGACACTATTTTGTGTCCAGGAATGAACTTATAGCCGGCCTGACTGGTTTTCTGATGATCATCTTTGGCCATGTTACATAAATGTTCAGACAGGAACGTGCTTTCAAAGCAAATCTTCACAAAAGAGCCCTTCTCCACCTGCCAGGCAGTGGACTACTGCTTATTCTTGTCAGATCTCGTGGAGACCTTGCCATGGCTTGGCAGTAAAATAAATACAGCTGTAGGGTCAATCAAAATTAGTGGAAGCCTATAATGGGAAGTAGTGACCTGTGATGAACTTGGCCGAACAGCTCATGTTTACAGAGGAGTTAGTTCCATGCCATCAGGCTTAGTGCCAGCTTTAGGTAATATTCCTCAGGGGTTTTCTGCCTCTGGTACACCAGGTATGATCAGCCTCCTTACAGGCAGCATAAGCTGAATATCACCTGCTCTGCCTAATCCAGCAAAGCCAAGATATGATGCAGCTTTGCTCAGCCTCATTCAAAATTGGGTTGTTGGTGATACCACAGATGTGGTGTCAGTGACTGATTGTGTGAGCAAGGTCTCACGGCTTAGGTGCTGTCCTATACCTCTGTCATTTTCTCATGTGCCTCCTTACTGTGAAAGCACTTAGATGAATCCAAACAGCAAATAAAGGGTGTGAGAAATTAAAATGTAATCACTTTGAATAGTGGGATCCCTGTTGACCTTTAGACTTGATGGGAGACAGTGTGAAGAAAAAAAGAGGGAAGGAAAAAGCTTTTGGTGGGTGTCACTTCAGGGAGGAAAGAAGTGGGTTCTTGGTTTCTTATATCTGTCTTTTATCCAAGTATGGTGACACAAAGATCATTTGCAGTAATGTGATTTTTCCCATTTTCTTAATTAGAGATGTCTCCAGACTGCCCCACCACATAAGTGCTGTACTTCACTTGGATAATTTCCCTTGCAGTATCTGGTCTGTCTCTGCATTTATTTAAATCAAATATTCCGTTTGAATACTGCAGCTCAGGATGGTCTCTATCAGTTTAAATGCCACTGATGTTAGCGAGGAGGTTAAAATATTTACTTAAGTGTAGACAAAGTTCCCTTATCTGCCATCATTTTCCAGTTTGGGGGAGGGTAAAATCCCTCTAGGTTTGACATCTCTGTGTATTGAGCAGAGTTGTTAAAAAGGGTTCCGATGAGTAGATGCATGGTAATGATGAAAAGGAGTGCATTTGGAATTCAACATAGATGGCAGAAAATGCAGGATGTCAGAGAAGCCATATATTAAAGGGAATTTGAATTGGAAACTGAATCCCAACCTGCCACTGGGGGCATTTTGATCATTTTGATTTATTAAACTTTTATAACAGCATTCAGATGAAGCTGAATTAAAACGCTTAGTCTTGGGTGGTTTATGGTACACAAGTCATCATGCTAGTGAAGTCTCACCATGATCAATGTAGAGTTAATTTAAGTTGCTCTTTGAATGCAGGTGCATCTTTGTGCTTTAGTATGTATTTAAAAATCTAACAATGTTCTAATACTGAATCACTTAACAAGAATACAAAATGAAGACACCCCGATATTCATTTTCAGCTGCATTTGAGTGAATCTTGCTATTAAATTGTAGATGAACTGCAGGAAGACAAACTGCATATATATCACTATACCAATTTTATATATTGATAAATATACATGCGTTATAAAATAGCATGGAGCAGTATTTCCTTGGAAATGTGTCATATTCCTATGTGCAGAGATGTTTGCATTGTGATACTGTTCTGACCATCTCCCAGCTTCAGCAGCTGTATGCAGTCTTACTGAGCACTGTCTCTGCAATAAAAAGAAATCAATTACTATTAGAGTAGCACTTCAGGTTAAAGGCATTACAGGTTCACACTCAGTTTTTCAGCAGGGAGATGATACTTCGCTGCAAATGGGGAATGATGCAAAAGATGGATGAGGCAGAGTTCAAGGAGCAGTAATGTGAAGGTCCGGCACTATCATTCCAAGCTGTCTCAGAGACATGATGGATGGTTCAGCAGCAAGAAGCAATAATACCAAATGATGAGAGATTTCTCTCTAGATCTTGAATCCACTGCATGCTGTCTACCTGTTGGTGTTCTAGTGGCATAATGATTCCTGATGTGTTATGAAGAACTAAATTACTGTACTTAAGCAACTAAACTGGTATGTTGAATTTAGTAACCTAGGTTTTTTGGCAGCTGCTAAGAAAGCAAGTAGCATATCAAACACTCCTGCACATGGTAAATTTAATTACCTCGTGTGTATGCACAGTACTTGTTGACAGGATCTTGTAAGCTATGCTAATATGATAGGTAATTTCTTACCTCCAGAAATCACTTTCCATGTGCCTTCTGATCATTATCATGAAACATGATAAATGATCTAGCCCATGAGGTGTAAATGAAAATGAAATGGATACTTGGATTCTAGGTCTAAGTTGTGGCTGGAAAAGTTGTTGCAATTATAATGGAATTTATCTCACAACAATATGATTGTGCCATGTACCAATGATCCTTAATCATCTTCGTTGGGGATCTATTTGAGGATAACTTAAAAGAGATTACAAAAAGTTTGCTCTGAATGGTTTGGATAGAAGGTTTTTTTTTCTTTCCTAAAGAGTTTTAAATATTTGTCTGTTTAATAATTCATGTC
Source organism: Anabacerthia variegaticeps (assembly GCA_035583185.1). NCBI lineage: Eukaryota > Metazoa > Chordata > Aves > Passeriformes > Furnariidae > Anabacerthia > Anabacerthia variegaticeps. Next base: position 60,950,523 of record JAWWEW010000112.1, read on the forward strand.
GCAGGATTATCCTGCAATGTTAACTGCTGGAATATTTGCAGAATTACATAGAAAGTGATGAGAAATGTACCTGCCTCTCCTGAAGAAGAGAGGAGCTTAGCTACATGCAGAAAGATAGATTTCTTCCTGCTGAGATGCAGTGTTGAATTTGGATGTGCTAGAAGCTTGTCATTGAGATTGATATGGAACTGTTAACAGGCATGTCTTTGAGAGCATTTAAGGAGTGTTATAAGGAAAATGAATGTGTCTTCTTCCCTGTTCCCCAGGTATGTTCGTGTTGCTGATGGCAGTCTGTGTCCTACCTCATTCATGAGGAAGGATAACAATGTTGCATTAGGATTGAAGTTTGAATTTTGATGTCTTCCTAAATTTTTTGTGATTTTAATTTTTTTTCTTTTTAAACTGTTTTTAGTTTCCAGGACCTCATTTGAAACATTTGGTGTAGTTATTCTGTCTCATTTTCTTAGCCTTTTAGCTTTTAAAACTTAAATGCCAAACATTTTGAGTTTACCATCTGTGGAGGTTTGGGTTGGCTCCCTGCCAAACCCAGCTGCTGGCCACACAGATTCCCCCCTCCCAAAAGAGAAGGAAAAAAATTGCCCAAAGACAATTGTAGTAAAAGTAGATATATATATATTCACATATATTACAATTATATGCAATCAAACACTATGAATCTATAGAATAAGAATCCCAAACAACTCCAAAAGGGAAAAGGGGGGAAAGGGAAATAGGACAAAAATGGGTAGAAATAAAGCAAAACAGATACACACACTTGTAAACTCAATACGAGGGAAAAGCTCAATAAGTAACTAGCACAATAAAACCTCACCAAACTCCCCTGAAGAGAAGCAGGTCCTTCCCCTTCGTGCAGCTGGGACAGCAGCTTCTCCGATAGTCCTCAGCATGTAGACATAAGAGCTAAGACCTGATGTCCTCCAAGCATACAAAAAGAAGAGAGAGAGAGAGGAAACCTTCCTCCCCATCTTATATACCCCTGATTACATAAAGGAATGGTGTGGAATACTTCCTTAGTTATGACCCTATTACCAGGGAAGGCCTAGACCAAAACCAAGAAAACTAAACCACCGCACCATCCCAGCTGGTGTCTATATGTGGTAATGAATGGAACTTTTCACTTTCCTGAATTCTTTACTAGTAAATGAAAGAGAAAATTTCCACTGATGAGTCTGAAGACTACACAGTGTAGTCAGCGAACAGTGAACAGTGAACTCAGTGAACAGTGCTAGGAAAAAACCCCAAATCTCACAGCCTAATACGGATAGTTAGTAGGGATGGTAGGGAAAAGTCTTTCAACAGTCAATTTACATGACTTACCATTTTCCTTCAAGAAAGGAGTATGTAAGTACAAAATATCACAGAATCATAGAATATAAAGGTTGGAAGAGACCTTTAAGATCATCCAGTCCAACAGTCAGGCACGGCCACTGTAACCCCTAAACCACATCACCCAGCACCAGATCCAGATGCCTCTTAAACACCTCCAGAAATGGTGACTCTACCACTTCCCTGGGCAACCTATGACAGTGCCTGACCACCCTAACAGTGAAAAGGTTTTTCCTTATATCTAATCTTAATCTTCCCTGCCTCAGTTGAACGCCATTTTCTTTTGTCCTCTCACTGCAGGCATGGTAGAAGAGACAAGCCTCTACCTCACTACAAGCTCCTTTCAGGTGGTTGTAGAGAGTGATGAGGTCCCCCCTGAGCCTCCTCTTCTCACGGCTAAACAAACCCGGGTCCCTCAGCCGTTTCTCATAAGACTTGTTTTCTTGACCTTTCAGGAACCTTGTTGCCCTTCACTGGACACGCTCCAGTATGTTCTTAATGAATGTGATCTGAAAGGTATAGACACTGTATGGTGTTAGTTCAAGGCTTATAATGTAGGGACAATAGTGATAAGGAGTTCTAGTATTATTAAGAATGATGGTCCTAATTTTGTGTCAACTACTTAATTTGAATAAATAAATATCAGCAAAAATACTGTTCTCAGTTTAGAGGTTTTGTTTGGATTTTTTCCATGAATAAATGGATTATAAATTAACTGAATTTAAATTTTATTTGAAGTAACCAAGCATCTTATAATTTCTTTAAACTAAATTTTTTTTCAATTTTTTAAATATTTGTATTAGCTTTTTGCTCCTTGTACCTGTCTTGTGATAGATCCTGTGAGACATATGGAATTGTATCTGTTTGTGGACACAAGGAAGAATATTACAAAGTATCAATGCTGTACATATTTTAGTAAACCTATCTGTAGACCAATGTAATTGCTTCCTGAGAAAATCAAGAATAGTGTATTATATTGATTACTGTATCTATTTAACCATCCAGTAAGGATTTAATCTAAAATTTTATTTTATTTTTTTTTTAACCTGAAGCTGCAGTTCCCAGTTTATGTGAAAATCTAAGCTTTATTTTTATATTGACATCCTCATGGTAACATAAGTTGTGTTTTTTAACAACTTGAGATATGAAGGCTACTGCTTTTGAAGGGAGATATGAGTAAACTAGATGCTTTTCTTTGGCTTAAAAATTGAGTTTGTAGTCTTATGATTTTTAATGCTTGCTTTGAACTATACTCTGACTTTGAATTGTTTTGACAGCAGTTGGACATATCTTGACTAATGATTTATTCTTTGACTTTTCACTTCTCTTGGACTAGATAACTTGCATGTCCTAAAGAAAACAAGATACACTCAGTGTGATCAAGCTTGTGATCCATGGGTTGAATAACCAGCCATGGGAATATTTTCCCTTATTTTTATTGGAGATAGAAAGGAGCAACTGTTTAGCAGTGTATGAAGCACAGCTACATGTTGGCAGCCAGATACTTCCAGGATACAGTTGCAGGGTAGTTTGTTGTTTTCATTGATTGAGGTGGGGGTTTTTTGTTTGTTTGGTTTGGTTTGGTTGTTTTTGGAGTTGTTTTTGGTGTCTTTTGTTTGTTTGGTTTGGTTTTTTTAGTTAATATGTGTTGTTGTGACACATTTCTTCTTTTGAATGTATGCAGCATAGCACTTGGTCACCTTAGTGCACTGAAGTATGGCATGCTGCAATTCTCACTTTTTTTTTTTCCTGTTTTGCACCTCTAGACTTTATGCAATGGGATTTGAGTCTGCCGTCTTTTGTGCCCTACCTGTTGATTGCTATTTTTATCAGTGTAACAGAGAAAACAGTATCAGGTTGAAAGTATCAATAAATGAGAATGAGGTAATTGGAAGATGGTTACAAAGTTAGTTTTACTAGAAAGAATAGCTCCTTTCCCAAAAGGTTTTGTAAAGGCAATATAATTAGATTCTTGGAGAAGATTGGACTGTGCCTACTTTCTGGCTGGCTGCAGACATGTTTAAGATGTATTTTGAGTTTAGGCTTACAGACTTCTTTCCTGGTGTTTGTCTTTGTTTTATGTGAAAAACTGCCTTCACCTTTTCAATTTTTAAATTTTGTTGCTTGAGTTCTTTACCTTCAGCTATTACCTAGTGCCATTTCAGGAATCTGTTTGACTTTCCTCTTGCATTTTTCACTCAACATGGCTACCTAAAGAAATATTTAATGAGTTTTATTTTTCCTGGGAACACCTCCAATACCTACTTGACCTCTAAGTACGCGGACTATGCAACAGAAAGGATTGTGCCCCAGTGACACTTTTCTCTCCAAATTACTGTCATTACCAGTGGCATTTTCACAATTAGAAACAAAATGATTCTCCTTTTTTTTTTTTTTTTTTTTTAACTTCCAGTTGTTCCAGGAGCAGCTTATCCTTTGAATAACATTATGAAAGGTTAAAGAATTGATAGAGCACAGGCTGGCTTTTCATTCAGACCAAATGAAGTGGTGGTTTCAAAAAGTTCACCTGGCAATTTTCTGGAGTTACAGACAGATGAGAGAGCTTTAATTCATGTTTTGTTTTGTCCAGATTTTACTGCCATTGATGTAAAAACAAAACAAACCCCAAAGTAGTAATTTAGTGGTATGTCAGTGCTTCTAGGCTGGAAAAAAGAATTTGTTAAAAATGTGTCATCAAAGGAGTACAGTGTTCTTGCAGAATGTTTTGTACAGCTGCTGTGGCTTACATTAAAGAAAATGAGAGGAGGAAGACGGAGAGAAGAATGTGTGTGCCAAACATGTATGTGCAAATTCACCTTATTGAGGAGTCTGTCCCTTAAGGTATTGGCACCATTAGGACTTCTGATAATTAAGATGAACTATATTTCAGTAAGAAGACAGCCTTCTGGCCAACTGACTAAGCAGGTGCCAAGTGGAAGCAAATGATACTAAGTGGAGCTTTCAGGCAATTAACAGAAATTAATGGACCAGGTACCTCCAGTCTGTTTCCTGTGGGTGTCTGTTCAGTGTCCCTGCCCTTCTCGCACTTCCAGCTCAGATGACTTTCAGGGGTTTAGCACCTGAGGCTTCCTTATCAAAATTTGCTGGGGACCTGCTTAGTGGAGTTTATGGGATTCCTGTGGGGGATTAAAAATTTCACAGGATTCTGTTCTTTTAATGGATTGAGAGGGAATAATTGAAGTGATTCTGTGATGGCAAGGATCCTGTTTTGACTCACAGCATAGGGGTACAGAGGAGGCCTTCCAGAGGGATTTGCCCAGAGTAAAGAGCTGAAACCTATCACTCACCGTTTGGTCTGGTTTCAACCTCATTTCTAAAAAAACCATTCCATACTGCCATAATTAATGAAGCTTCCTAATCTGTGAAGGAATTTTTTGCGTGCTCTGTTTTTGACTGATTCTGTGCCTTGTGAACAGATTCATACACCAATTATTTATTTGTTTATTTATTTGTTAGACCCTTCCTTAAAAATACATATGTAGGCATGGGCAATGGCTGTTTATGTTCATCAGCCTCTGATGTTACAGTAGATGTTCTAAAAGGCATGTTCCTACTTCTCTTTTCCCTCTCTCACTCCAAGTGAGTTGCTGTTCCAGTTTCTTTTACACTAGAACCGTGTTTGCCCCTCCCTTCAGTGAGCTGACTGAGGAGCTAAACAAAACCCAGACACTGTGAGAAGAAGTGGGTGTTTTTATGTCTACTGGTTGTAGAAGTGCTGATCTAGAAAAGATGAAAAGACCAGGGAAGAGGTAGTAGCTCACTCTCCATGACTATGTGGTCATTCTGGGTTGGCTTAGGTATAATGTTAAACTGCATCCTCAGTCTGCTTTGCAGGTGGGTTACACTACAATGCAAAAATCTTTGAGCCCATAGGAAAATATGCAGTGTGGAATGGTTCCTGAGATACACTTGTCGTGGTGGGGTTTGTTTGTTTTTGTTGTTGTTTGTTTGTTCTGTTGTTTGTTTTGTTGTGGTTTTTTTCCTAGCAGGTCTTTCAAATACTTAAATACAATAACACTTGGATTGGCTTTTCCACAGTATCCTAATGAAGTAAGCTAGTATGATTTTTATAAATATAATTCAACTGTGGTAAAGAAAACATACCCATGTGGTTATTTTAAGACAGTTGTGCACACATCACTGTGCTGCTCTAGGATGTATTTGAGATTTTCACCTAAAGAAATCCTCAGAAAGAAAAAAAGTGGAGGAAAAATGCACTCTTGTTAAATGATTTGTTGAGTCTAAACTAAAAATATTCTTCCACTGTAAGAAAAAGTCACTGATTGCAATATTAGAAAGCACTGTTAAGGTGTTTGCAGTTCAGAGAAGAGAGAAGGCAATAGAAAGACAAGAATAATGTACTGAAGAGCAAAGGATCAGGAGCCTGGATGAGAAAAGTGCCATGACAACTTGTAGGTGGAATAACAGGTGTTTTATGATTTCTAATAGCTAATTATTATATGGTGTAAACAGGACCTGAACATAAACACTGCATTAAATAACTTGAAAAAAATTAGACAACACACCAAAGGGAAAAATATCTTGGTGTGTTTAATACTTTCCAAGGGTGCTTTCAGCTTTAGCAATGTTACTGGCCTGCTTCCATTACCCATTTTTTTTCTTTTATGTGTTGCAGAGAAAGGAATGATAAATAATTCAGTCCAAGAAAAGTATAAACGCCACAGGGTTAGAATACTTACCAGTGGGGGAACTGTTTAAACTACCTGTGAAACAAAGGCAGACAGCAGGGCAAAGCATTTTGCCTTGTCAGGAGAGGCTGTGTAGGCAAGTGGTAGTTTTATCTTCTTTTTAGGTATTTAACAGTTGGAAGCCCCAGTAATACTCATGGATTGGCCTGCAGTGAGAAGAAGAGTCGAAGGAGTTCAAACAAGCTATTTTACTTGTTGACTTGTTTACCTTTCCTGTTTATTTTACCACACACATTAAAGGGATGATGGGATAAGGAAAAAAAAATAAATTCATAAGGTATTATGTATGTGGGATGACAGTGCAGGTACAACATAATTGTGCTCTTCTTATTACATCTGTATTATGTTAACCATTCAGGGATGTAAATCAACAGAAAACTAATCTCTTTTCAGTTGATTAGCTTTTACTGCTTTGGCTCTGCAAGGTAGCCTTTGTTTTAAAACCAAGAGCTCTCCATTCAAGCATCAGAAAAAAAGAGAAACTTGATGATTTTTAATTAAATCTGAAGTAAATGTGGCCATGCAACCATGCACCATTCATACCATGAAAGAAGAGAAGAGTTTGGTCTTGTGTAGTTCTGTGTAGAGGACACTCACCTATAATGGATTTAATGGATTAAATGGATTGAAGCCTATGGTTTCTTTCTTTTTCCAATATTCAGTCAGTAGCCTGACAGCTAGCAGGTTGGGGTTTTTTTCCTCTTTTTTTTTTCCTTCCCCCTCTATAGAACATGATAGCAACTTCTGAATACCTTGCTACTGGGCCAAAAATCTTCCTTGGTTTAGTGTGTAAGCTTAGGGAAAGATGTAAGAATGGGAGGGGCACACATACATTCCCTTCATACATCATCAAGCATCTAGCAATCTATAGCTTAAGATTTATCAAGCCAGAGACTATCTCAGCATGTTATTCTGTATGTAATATCCTTGATGAACCTTCTATGATTTTGTCAAATAATTTCTGAACTAGTGTTTTTGCCCAATTTGCAGCAATGAGTCCCCACAGATAAGTTAGAGAAGAAAGTACCTCCAAAGCTGCAGGTGACTCTTTTAAAAAATTGTTATGCACCATCTTTTTTCACTGCAAGAAACAGCAAGTCATTCCATATTAGTCTGTTTCATGTCACTTGTCATTTCATAAACATCTAGCATGTATTCCTTCAATCATCATTCTTTCATGTTGAGTACTACAGATTTATTTAATGTCTTCACATGCAGAAGTTGGCCCAGGCCTTCAATAACTTCCATTTGGCTTTTTATATGCCTTGTCTTCTAGCCCATCCAGTAGGAGACAGGAAGACCGGGTTACAACTTTTATTTTAGATGAGAGAATATGATGAGTTTACACAGTAGCACAAAATATTGTGCTTTCTTTTATATTTGTTCCTAATAATCACTGATATCTGGCTTTTTTGTCTGAATTGAGGTGATGTGGTCATGAAATTCCCAACAGTTATTACTCCTGTCCGATTATACTGATTTAGAGTCTGTAAGTGAATCTCCCACCCCAAGTGCACTGCTTTGTATTTATCAGCTTTGACTTTATGTGCTGTTTTATTTCTTAATTCTTCAGCATCTTAGAGAAAAAAGAAAAGCTGGATGCGACTATTCACAAAAAACCAGCAGATATCTATCAGAGCAGATAAAAATACTGTTGCTCTAATTGGAGCCATGATTAAAACCCACGTTTTCTTCCTGACATTCTAGGCAGACTTAGTGAATGTGTTGCAGAAAATGGTTTAGCCTCAAAAGGAAAGATACAGAGACCCTTCTGAGAATCTCTGAACCTGTAGATTAAGGTGCTGTCCTGGGAAATGGGAAGTCTGCTCAAATTCTTGCTCCTCTTCAGTCAGCCGAGAGGAATGGATGTGGAATGTCCTTATTCTGAGAGATTGAATAAGTCACTTCTCTATAATCCTGAACTATTTTCTGAATGCCTCTTATTATTAGCTAGTGCCTCACTTTCAACTAGGCTGAAAAATCAAAACATGTCACTTTAGAAATGCCAATGTAAATGTTTTTTCTTGTGTCTATTTACTGAAATTGGGTGATTTTTTAAATTTTTTTTTTTTTTTATCTCAACCCTCTCATCTTTTATTGAGTGTTTTGCTACACACACCCCTTCCTCCCCAATTAAAAGAAGAAATGTATCCTCAGCCTCTGTAGCCCATTTCACTCCAAAGGAGAAAAAAGATTTTTTGGTTTTTGTTTTGTTTGGGATTTGGTGTTTTTTTTTTTTTTTTTTTTTTTTTTTTTTTTTTTTTTTTTTTTTTTTTTTTTTTTTTTTTTTTGGTTTTTTTTTTTTTTTTTTTTTTTTTGGGCCT
>JAWWEW010000112.1:60959023-60997008 GCA_035583185.1 Anabacerthia variegaticeps
TTTTTTTTTTTTTTTTTTTTTTTTTTTTTTTTTTGTTTTTGTTTTTTTTTTTTTTGTTTTGTTTTGTTGGGTTTTTTTTGGTTGTGTGTGGCGTTTTTTTTGTTTGGTTTGTTTGGGTTTTTTTAAGTGTGGAGTTATTCTATTTCCAATTTTTAAGCATCTCTACTTGGGAAGGTATAAAATATGTGTGTTTAAGATTTTTTGTAATACCTCTGTATTTTCGACTGTAACAAAAGTTAACTATAAAATAGGTTTTCTGTACTTATGTGGCCCTGAGAAAGGGTTTATCTGAACTCTGGAAAAAATCCAGAATTATCTTTATGCTCAGGGTTTCCTAGCCCCTGAATTTTCACTGTCTGAATGTGGGTGCTAAGCAAAAGGATTTGAACCATGAGAACATGCTTAGAAGTTGGGAAAAGAGGCTGTGCCAAGTGGGGAGAGTTTAGAGACACAAATCTAGCTGATCACTGACTTCTCAGTTCAGTGGCAAAATGGTTTAACTTCTTAAAGTAAAACTCAAGTGAACTTTAGGAAAAAAAAATACTTTTAATTAAAAACGGAAGGGTTAGGGGATGTTTTTTTTAATGCCAAAATGCTGTGTTGTGACTTCTAATGCTTGGAAAAAGGTTATGTGCACTTTTTCTGAATGTTTCTCTAAGCCCAGCTTGCCTTTCCCATTACAGGATGGAGAGGAGGGTGAATAGCAAGCTGAAACTTTCCTGAAAGCAGGCTAGATAATTATTTAAATTGAGATGGAAAAGTCTAAGTAGTGTTCAGGGGGCAGCTTCATCAGTCCCCTGACTGAGTTGACAAAACTGTTTTTTTTTTACCCCAAACCCACCGTTATCAGAAGGGCAGCAAGTCCACGAAAAAGAGGTTTCCTGCTTCTTGCAGTTTTGTAATACAAACAAACAAACCAAATTCTTCAAAGGCCACACATCAAAAGTTTGAGGCAGGACTTTGGAATCTGGCAGAATAATCATGACTTTCCTTGTCTTCATGAAAAGCAATATTTGAAATTTCTGAAAAAGTGCTTCTAGCTTTGTGTGCTGGGGCCAACAAACTTTGCTGGTAAAATGATACAACTTTTTTTACCCATGATTTTCTTTCATTACCAATTCTTATGTAAGTGCTCCTTTAAGGTACTGCTACTGTTTGTTTAATTGGTAGTATGGTGACATCTGATTTATTTTTGTCTCTAGGTATATTGTAATGTGCTCTTAGGTGCTTGGTTCAACATGCAGAACCAACAAAAACCCAGTCTTCAACAAAGTGCCTGTTATTCACAGGCCATCTAAATTTAATTAACAACATAGTTTACTTGTGTAATCTTTGAAGGTAGCAATATTCATAATGATGCATATTATTATAAACTGTATTATTAGCAGTGGATCTTGTACTTAGACACAAATGATGTACCGTGCAATTTTTTTACTGTAATAATTTCTTCCCTTCTCACTGTTTTGTAGAGTTGTTGATTTTGCTTGCCTTTCTTATGTGAATGCAATAAGCCTGGTTACTGAACTTTCAGTGTGCTAGCTCAGCCTGAATAGGTGTTGATTAATATAATATTCAAGAATTAAAATATGCAGCAGTAGAATAAGAAGCTGTGTGTTCTCAGGTTTGCTCATCAGAAAATAAGGTAACATAGAGTGGTTACAATAAGGTAGCAATAAAAGAAATTTTTTTTTACTATTATGAAAGCATATTTTATTTCAAATACTAAAATTGTGATGAGGTGGGAATCACCTCAGTTGCCTGAATTAGGGAAGCGTATATGAATTATACATTATCTTGCCCCATTTGATATCCCTGTCTTCAGTTTAGCCATTCAATATCAACACACCTGTATTTAAATAGAGAGACAGATTACTCGAATACAGGAGCACAACCAGCAGTAATTGCAACTGTTCAAAGTGAGGATCCAGCTAAATCAGGATTGTTAAGCAGTGGCTGGAGAAGGACTTCTCAGGACGAGGAAGAGCTTAGTAAGCACACATGACATTTCCCCTGATGCCCTCTCAGTATCTGATTCCCTTCAGCAGTGTTGCTGAGCCTGGTGGTTCTCTGATTAGTAAGTGGTACACAAGCATGTTGTCCTCTTATTCTGATGGAACATTTCTACAGACTCAAGTCTAAGAGTTTCTGCCTCTCAGATGAGTGGTATAGATGTAGTATGCAACCTGTGTCCAAAGGTATGGTTAACTTTTAGTTTCTAATGTGTGAACACTGAACATTGTGGGTTAGTTGTGCTGTGGATCTAGAGACACTCGATCTGGCTTTTACTGATTGTCCAATTAGGCTACGATTGAATGAGTCTGTTTCTTGTGAGACCAGAAGGACAGTCAGTGACTTCCTAGTCAGATTTTTCCTGACTAATCATGTACATATTACCACATAACAGTAAATATTTGCATCAGTAGAAGTAAGGTGGAAAATTTAGACTCTTACTGTACTTGGAGAGTTTCTATTCCAGAGTCATATTCAAACTTTGAATCTCTGTTGCATCAAATCAAAGATAACAGGATATTATCACCTAAAAAAATAATAAAATCATAAAACCTCATGAAATTCTTATTAGCATGCAGAAGAAGTGGTGCGGATTTCTTTTCTGATTCGGATTTTTATAAAGTTCTTCCAGGCTTTTCATTACAGTCAGAATCCATTTGGCAATGAGACGGTGGGCAGCTGCTTTGTTACCTTCATTTCATTTTTTTTTTTTAAGATCTGTCCAGGTGCTGTGGCAAGGATGTTGGTTCCTTTTGACTACCCCTATCCCACCATCCCCTTTGTGAGGATGGCTTTCATGGTAAAGCTAAACAAATGCAGTAACCAGCACCTGCTTAAAAGGCAGCCTCAATCCTTACCCTCCCTTTTTCTCTCTCTCAAGAATGTGAACTTGTGCTTTTGCTTTTGTGCTTACACTGTCTGTTGTCTGAAGCCACTAGTAGTTGCTGCAGGGACCCAGGAAAGCAGGAAACTTCCATGTACACCCCTGTACGATCAGTTTTAAACCTAAACTGCCTTGGATGTAGTGTAGTTGAGTGACAGTGCAAGCAATACTGATGGTGGGAAGCGGAGGAGTAGGGTTGCCCTTTGAGGTGTGTGTTAGATGATGTATATTTCACATCCATGATGCAAAAGTGTGGTGTAAAAATTAACCAAGTGGGTTACTGTTTTGGTTTCTGTTGGTTCATTGCATAGATCGAGGGAAGTGTCTCAGTACCTCCTAAAATTAACCCCCTTCTCTGTCATTCCAGTGGGCTGCCTTCTGGCATTTTTGGCAAGAAATATTTGGGCATGCTGTAATAAGAAATGTGAAGACATTGCTGGTGGGAACATCTAAATGTATCTTAGAAAAGATTATGAATAGAAATAGAGGTATTTGAGCAAGCAAATGCTCCTCAAAAATAAGTTTGCTCAAAAGTGGTGGATTCTGTAATTTCCCCCCATAGATTTGAATAGTCCGAGCACACACAAAATCTTTCTAGATAATCATTAGCATGTAACCCTTATACTAAATCATATTAGTTTTTCATTCGATGATAGTATTTAAGTGCTGACAGAAAACTTAACATCAGTGAATTGGGCTACCTGAGGAAGAACTTTGAAGAATGCCTTGCAAACTTGAAGGGGGAGGTTTTCTGTTCATCTCTGCCCCTGTGCATTTGTAAAGGTTTTGCCTTGATAATAAGTGTGTGAGCTGCTTTCTGTTCTTTTTTATCCCACTTCTGTGCATCCATGGTTTTAGCCCATAGTTTGGCTAATGGTTACAGTAAAATTATTCTTTTAAGTATGTAGTTTCCTTCATTTGATGGATCAAATAACCACACAGAGGCACAGAAACAGCAATTGGGGCTGCCTCGGTGGGCCCCAGGGTGCTGCTGGGCAGCTGAAATTGAGGGAGAACAGTGTAAGGTGGAGTGGGGTAGGAGCAGCCTCAAGCAAGTGATTTGGCACATAGCACTGTAGGCCTGCAGGCAGCTCACAGGCCTTGGCCGTTGTACTTAAAAATGAGCCCAGGTACTACATGGCAGTGAGCAGTTCTGGGGATGCCAATGGTTTCTCAGGTGCCAGGTCACCAGGTGTATTTCAGGGAATGGGGAGGCTGGAAAGGTCAGCTGTACATGACTCACCTCTTACATGCTTGAAGGTTCTGTAATTTTTATTAAATAAAACTGTAGAGTCTTGGAAACCAAAGCCATGCCAGCTAGTCCTCTCATCTGAAGGTACTTCATATTTCAGTATGCTTCTGATACAGCGATGTGTACAGCTCACTGCATTTATGGAGCATGATATGGTTTTGAATTCTTCCTCATGATGATACTGTCCCAACAGCACGTGGCACATTTTTCTCTGTCATTTAAAAGGCACGCAGGAAAGCTGGTGATAAAAAGTTGTGTTAGTTCTGTCTGGTTATAATGTGACTTCTGAAATCAGGCATACAGATTAGTTCCATGACAGGCAGGAGTGCTGTCTGGGAGAATTTATTTTAGCTTTCAAGTTTTATAGAGAGGTAGAGCTTGTGAGGTGTAAATATGTGTTAGTAGTTTTCTTCTTCTTTTTTTTTTTTTTTTAAATATTTATTTATTTATTTTCCTTCACTGAATTCTATTAAAATGCTCTAGTTTTCTTGCAGAGTATTTGGATTTGCTTGAGTTTGATTACAAATATGTCACTAATATTTGTTCCTCAGAAAGTTTCTGTGCTTGGCTTGTTTAGTCAGTAAACTGAATGTGAGCATGAGTCTAACATCAACAGATATGACAACAATGCAAAAATCTTCACAATCTGAGATTACTGGACCAGTTCAGACTTCAAATTAAATAAAAATAAAAATAATCCAAGTACTTGACAAAAAAACCCATATTCTCATTACACATTACATAACTGCAAAAAATGAAATCCTGGAGTCTCTAAAATAATAGTTTGTCATTCAGGCACTCTTTCTGTAATCTCTAGTTTTATTCCTTCTCATCACTGACATCATGCGGAATGCAGTATTGTCAAATATCCCATTGCAAAGCCTTGTCGAGTTGAGAGTAATTCTTTCTTGGGAAGTACCGATTTTGAAAAAGGCAATCAATTTTATTCTCAACCTGCTGATTCCTGACAATGAAGAAGATAAAATATTTCTTTCCAACAATAATCTCAACACTGAGATCTCAAGGGAACTACTGACACATGTGGATAATGAAGCCATTGTGATCAAGTCTTTGCCTGGGATATTTCTATAGCTGACTCATTTATCCAGACTGATTTTTTTTTCTTTATTTTTTTTTTTTTTTAATGAGTTGAATGTCTTCTCATTACTGGTACCTCTTTTTCTTACATTTATTCATTTTTCCTTAAGGAATGTACTGCATAAATGTCTTTAACACAATGCAATCTTTTTGACAAAATGTGTCATACTCTTCTAATTGATTCCCAGAGTAACATGGCCTACAAATAGGCATGTGTTCAGTTCATAAATTGTGTAGTGGGATGACATGTTCCAGTTTTCAGATAGACCTTTCTTTTGGGTGTTTTTTTCCCACACGTAAGGTGGGCATGTGCTTAACCTTGTTTACACTTTCTGCTGACAATGCTAAAGCTACACTCTCTTCCTTTATTTTAAAAGAAGGTAATAAAATGAATGTGGTGGTATTTCAAATCAAGGTGAATAAAACGCCATGGTGATGCATAGGATATAACATCACTATGCAGAAGTTAGCAGTTTTCACTCCTGAAATAATTCCTATTTCAGCACTTCAGGTGGTCAGTAACTGCCGTGTCACTTAAATTAGATATATTTTAGCTGCATGAGCTCCCAGATTTTCTCGTACCTACCACACAAACTTGATATATTAGGTGCTCAAAGCTAAATCAGTAGCTTGAAGTGAGCTTGTGACATACTACCCCTGTTCGCAGACCCCAAATTAGAGATATTATGGTGAAATATGTCAATACCTTACCTAAGTCAGCATCATGAGCTTGCTGTTCCATTTGCCATTTCGGTTTGTTGCTGGTTTTTCTCCAGTGGCTGGTTCTCTAATTAGTTACCTGAATTTCATTGTTATAGGTATTTTGAATGTTTATTTAAAATTGATTCTTTCAGGCTTTCCATTCCAAGTAATAAAAGACAATGAAAATGGTCTTGCAGACTCCCTGAAGTGAATTGGATAAATCACTGGATACGACCTGGTCACTAAGCTATTGCTTGGAATGAGTTCGTTGTTCCAGACAACTAACTCCCTTAATTAAAATATAACATTTTGTAGATATTATGTCTCAACCTCAGGACTAGCAACTAGTGCAGATACTGTACAGTTGTGATACATTGTGTTTTAAAGTCACAGAAATAATGTTTCTGGAGTCACAGAAATTAAGTCTGCATAAGCATAATTGGGAAAAAAAAAGAGCTGGAGAAAAATCTTCATGGCAGAATACTAGATCACAATTTGTTCAGGTTTCTGCTTGCAACCACCATCACTTATGGTCACAGGACAGCAGCTCAGATAAGTCTGAATTAGCTTTCGATTGTTTTTTGTTTCATTTTGGCTGGTTTATGGTTGTGGTTCTCTGTTTGGGTTTGTTTGTTTGTTTGGGTTTTTTTGTTTTTGTTTTTTGGGGTTGTTTGGGGTATTTTTTTATTAATATAAAGGCAGGCTTGTGGCTTTATGGAGCATGTAACTGTAAAAATCTACTGATTTCTACATGAAGTCATTGCACGGTGTAATTTGTCTAAGTTATTTATTTGCTGACAAAGTTTTTGCTGTGTTCTCTTCAGTATACTTTTGGAAGAAGATGTTGATAACTTGCATGAGCAGCAGGAACCCACCATAAATGCTTTCTCCAAGCTATCTGCAGAAGACAAAGACGGGAGCAATAGGAAAAAAAAAAACCACAAACAAAACAACAAAACTAATATAGAACAATCAGGCACATGTTAAAATGAGTTAAATTTGATGACCAGAGAGACATTTTTGACCACTGGGGAAAAGAGACATGAAACGAATAAAGCTCTTGCAAAAATGGTAAATGAGTTTATGAACTAACAGAGAAGCCAAGCAGTGGCTTGGAGAAAGATTAATTAAATGGTCAGGGCTTGTGAGAACTCCACAGGGCTTGCAGCTGGTGGGGTTTTTATTGCATACAATTACAATCAACATTTGGTCTTGGAGTAGTGGGTGTGATTCTAAAACTCCTCTGAGGTCTTTGTGAGTTATTTTGAGGGTTACACCTCGTTCAAGCAAGTGTGCCTTCTTGCAGCCTCGGCAATATGCTCTGTCTGCAGTCAAGCTCATCCCTCTGAAACCTGGTTTTGACTGACACTGTGCCTGATACTGATGTTCCCAACAAGGTGGGAACAAGACCAAGCATGGCTCAGGTGATGGTGGCTGATAGTGAGCTGGTGATCAGTAGTTGGTACAATGTACCCAAATGAGGGGGTAGGAAGTTAGTGCACAAAAGTGCAACCTCTGGGAAAAAAGAGGCCTGGGAGCCAGCTGCAAACAGGAAAGGCTGTTATGGCAGCTGCCTCTTGTGTCAGACCTTCCCTTTTCCATGGGCAACTCTATAGCAACTGAAGACTTTCTTATGCACCTATTCCTTTATTCTGATGTTTTTCAAATCCATCATGTCTTTTAGGCAGGAGTAATCTGTGTAGCTGATGTAGAGTATATCTGGCTGGGAATAAGCTCCTTTGCACAGGAATAAGGTGGACTGCTCAGGTGAGAAAATGGCGTACCACTCTCTGGTGTGCAAGCAAGAATCCTCTGAGCTAAGTCCCTCATGACAGCATTTCTCACTTAAGACTGGGTATGTGTCTGCAGTTTTGATGTGGGTGGTTAATATTGTCCTGTGGTAATTCTTTTAGTGAACTTCCTGTGTGAAGTCTTGATTGGTGGTTGAAAGGTCTTGGAGCAAAGATCTAGAAGCATGTTTTTAGAAAGCAAAAAAAGAAAATATTATTATTTCTCTTTTTTTTTTTTTTTTTTTTTTTTCCATTTCCTTCTTTCAGAAGCCGAGTACACTGCTCAGCTCCCGTTATTGAACTGTCCTCAGTGTGTTGGCAATTTACTTGATGCATAGACTGTTGCATTTTTTCATTTGTCTTCCATGTGTTACACAGAAAACCCTCTAAGGACCAAGCTATTCATTAGAAGTGGCACGTATAGGGTGACAGACTGAGCTGTGAGAGTAGTCTGTCATGCAAAGAGAGAAAACTTGAGATATTGTTGGAAATTTAAATTAAACTTCAGAGGCTTTCTGTGACTTTAAGGTTCACAATACCTCTGCTGTTCATCACATCTGTGCTTTTAGGTTGCAATCCCTGAGACCTCTGCATTAGCCTGTGTTCTAACTGTGTAGAAGAATTTCTCATCAGGCAAGTACAGCCTTCTGTAATACTTCTCCCCTTACTTAGCAAAGTCTCCTCTTTGTGTTAATACAGCTGTTTTCAGTGCTGAGGAGTGGCAGGTCTTGTCAGGTGGCTGTCAGCATAGAAGACAGCCAGTTGTCCTTACAGGCAGGCCAAGTCCAAAATATACCTATTTGTCTTAAATTCTGATTTTTGTTTTCATGTCAGAGAAGTACCTCCTAAAAATTTTGGAGAGTTGAATGAAATATTTCTAGCTCATATTAAAGATATGCCGCATGTAGAATGATTTTTCCAAAAATAAGAAAAAAACCAAACAGGGTTTTTGTTGAAAACCTCCATGGTTTGCTTTTATCTTCAAATTTTCATAGCTCATTTTGTCACCAACTTCATGACCACATAATTTCTTTCAGTCATACCTCTTTGGAGCCGTACATATTAGAATCATCTTCTATTTTTTAGCCCAAACATATAATTTATAAGAAGAAATCCAGCTTTGATGGACAATACTCAGACTTAGAATGCCAAATTTCCTACAGTATTACCAGTTATTGTTCTTCAATTGCTATTTTCATTGTTACACTTGTGGCTTAATACCATATTTGAAGCTTTCAGTCACTGCATCTTTTTAATTCTTTTTGTTGGTTTTTTTTTTTTCCCCCACACTGGATTAACCAGCTTTTAAGACCAAGAATTTTGTTTCTCTGATAGTACTCAGCTGCCATAATTCTTTCTGCTAAATCTCATACATTTTCTCCAACTCTTAAACAAATATTTCCACTTCTTCAGGTTTTCAATACTTTTTAAAAGCTATGAATCCCTAAAGCAGTATGTAATCTTCCAGAGCAGGCAGATCACTGAAGCAGTGTAGCTGTTGCAAGGGATGAGCAGCCTGCTTCCCTGTGCTCTTCTCGCCCTGTGATGTGGGTATTCTGACACAGCTTTGCCACAACATCTCCATGTGCAATCTGGAGCCCAGTGCAAAGGTAATGGCACATTTCTGCACAGGTCCAGCTCCTGGCAAACAGGATGTTTCCCTTTACCCTATAGGCCTTTGGTGTCTCAGACTGTATTGCCTGGGGTCTCTGGTCCCAGGGGGTTTCTTATAGTAAAGATTGTGCTCTAACTGTACATAGGTAGTGTGGGTCAGGCACTGAGCCTTAGCTGAACTCAACTAGAAACCCAGAGTACTTGTAAGAAATACGCAGACATACTTGAACAGCTTTGCAGGAAATTTCCATAAAAGCGGGAGTTTAATCTAGGTGAGAGCTGAGTCAGTCTTGAGTCATTTGTGGAGGTGTCTGTGCTATGCTCCCTGGAACATCCAATATTAGCTGTATTTACGTGACTTTATTTGTTTGTTTCTTTGAATTATGAGAAATTTTAAAGGAAATTTGTATTCTTTTGGTTGACCTGCTTTCTTGCTAGTTTGTGGCATAATTAAAACATATCAGTTTTAGTTTATGGAGAGGTGAGGCTGATGTTGTGCTTCTTTTAATAAATGAATTCTTTGTTATACTTGTAAAAATTAAGCTTTTTATGACTACCCTTGTTGTATGTACTACATAACCCTGTAACTTAATACTCATCAGCATGCCAGCTGTATAGCTGACACCAGAGGGAAGGCACACTGTGCATGTGAGTGGAGGGAACTGGCAGGCTATTAAGGCACAGCATTAATGTGTGGAGGTACTGCACGAGGCACGTGTGGGACAGAGGGTGGCAAGGATGAAGGCATGCACCTATTTGGTGTGTTTGAGCTGTGTGGTGACCAGTCCCCTCCTCCCCACTTCTCCAAGCCGTTCTGCTGTGAGCAAGGCAACAGTCTCCTCTGACTCGTGCACGTTACACTCAGCAAAATATGACTCTTGTAAATAAATTATCAGGCATGCATCCAGTATCTGTTTTTCTTCAGAAGTGGAATACCTTGTAGGATTCTGGTTTAGTAGTATTTTTATTTTATGCTTTGAACTGATCATTAACAGTATATGATTACTAGTAAGATAGTAATGAAACTACCTTCCTTTGTTATGAACTTAGGCGGTGTTTAATCTTTGAGGGCAATGTAGTAAGACTATCATCACCCAGGCTGGGTATATAGTATTGAGATGATGCCTTAAGATCCTTTGTATGCATATGTTACTTGAGAATATAGGAAGTTTTATGCATATTAGTTACTGTACTAATAACACCAGGGGCCTTTTCTTGGTGTTTGTTTGTTTTTTGGTTTTTTTTCCTAACTGTGAATGTGTAATTATTTTCATACAATATTTAATAGCAAAAATATGACACAATGACTTAACAGTAGGAAGACGTATAGCTGAGATTGATGCTTCATGTTTATTCTAGTCATAGGTGCCTAAATATCACAGTGCATTTAATATACAATGTCATATACATACTGATGTGAGCATAATGTACTGCTAGTAGCTCAGCAGAATAGGAACTTTGTACTGATGAAATGTCAGTCTTAATTTTTTATTACCTTAGCTGTGGGCATTTTATGTCAAAACCAGATCTGAGCAAATACTGCAAAATGCTATGCAATGAAAATACTTTGATTTATTTAATGTCTTGCAGATGTACAAGTGGTCTTCTTATACAGTCTTTAAGAGATGTTAGTGACCATGAAAACTGAAAGGGACTTCATCAGATTTAACACCTTCAAGCACTGGTTAAAATTATAGTCAGAAAATGAGTCAGTAATTAAACTAGTTACATTAAAAAAGGAATCTCAAATTGGGTGCTTAGCAAAGGGAGAAATGAAACTCACCATGCAGGGTCTTTGTTCAAACTGTTTAGTGTATCTTAAATACCTATTGAAATTGTGATTCTGCTGATGAGCTAAACCATCCATGGATTGAAATAGTTTTTCATAAAGTATTGTTTAGAACTTCATGGCTCTTTACAAAGGTTCATGGCTGAAAAAAGGGGAATTGAATGTTTGCAAGGAATACTGTCTTCCTTAGCTACATCTACTCATAATAATTGAGAGAGGTGGGTTCTTTTTTGGCAGAAATAAGCGGTACAGTTCTCCAGTTTTGTTGCAGTGATCAGAGCAGTGAGAGGGCGGAGGGAGGGTCACTGTACTGCCTGACGTGGTTTTCTGTCTGGGTGACTGGAAGCCACAAAGTGCATCAGAGTAGGGGCCATCTGCATGTAGAGTGCCTCGGCAGGGCCAGGCAGGAGGGAGGCTGCTGTGGTGGGTACCTCATGAGCCTGAGCTTCCTGCAAAGCTACCTCTGATCCAGGCTCTGAACATCTAAGCCAACACGTGGCTTAGCTGAAGCTAGTCGAGTTTTTATGTTGTTTATAAGACAGAACACAGTTCTGAGAGGGTGATTTTCTTTGGGGTTCCCTTTCACGCATCTCCTTTTATTTTTCATGCCTTATATAAGAGGATTTTCATTTTTGGCAGGTTGTCTTCTCAGGGCACTCTGCAGCTGTATTATTTGCTATGCATGGACACAGATTGCTGGGGTAAAAAACCAAGTATGTATACTTCCTTGAAGGTTGTAAACTGTGTTTTAAAATCCACTGAAAGAAGGATTTTTTTTATATATGTGATATATGCTATGGGAATGGCAACGGAAACATTAGTAAATGGTCTTTTTAGTTATCAATGGCAGTTTTTAAACCATTACAGTTTCAGGTTGCTGTATATACAAAAGGAAATTATGTGATTCCAAATTATAATTGGAGATGTGGTTATAGAATAACGAATGAGAATAATTAATAGAAAGTTAATTGAGTAACATAAGAAAAGTTTATCCTGGTATATTGGGATTGCATGCTTCAGTTGATACTTAGTGTACTTTTGGGATTTCTGGTTCCACCTCACCTCTGGTTCTGATAGTATATTGTATTATGAAGAATATTAATAATGCTGCAGAACAATTACTGGTTCATTTGCTAACTGATTAAAATTCATGCATAATTTATTTGAACTGGAGGAGACTTTATAAATAAGTCTTCTTGGCCTCAAGAGCTTAAAAACAAAATGTGTATGCTAATATAAGAATGTGCTTTACTTCTTAACATAAAAACTTAATAAGAAATGGTATATTAGTCTCATTAATGTGAGGGGTTTTTTTGTGATAATAGTGCTCTTAATCAAAGTGTATACTTCTAAACATAGCCATGTGTTTTAGAAGTTTATAACTTGGAGTCGGTAGTGCATCATGCTCATCAACGATTATGTTTTCTGCTGTAATATACACTGACCTTAGAATACATTAGTTTGACATTTAATATGTTAGTTCCACAGCAAATAAACTGCCCTCATTAAGCCCAGCTGCATTTCTGAGCTTTGATTCAGGTAGGGATCTAAATTAGTTCATATGCACATTTCTTGCCAAAATAGGGGAACATGTTAATAATTAATTGAGAAGTTTTCTACAGTTTTGTATATCCCAAAGCAGAAATGGAAACACCTTGGACCATTGACCTTTTCACTCCAGGAAGAGAATATCATCTTCCATTAGAGCTATTATGCCATGGCCACAGATTCCTTGGTCTCCAAACCGAGTGGTTTGAGACACAGCTAATTTAGACAAAAGTCTACATGAAATCCTTTTGTGCCAGAATGTGGGAATCTTGGTTGCTTATAGAGTGAATATAAATACACTGTTTGGAGCAAGCTCTGGTATTGGAAGGAAACTTTGCTGCTGGACATAGAGAACAGGGCAGAACCAGGGAGTCATTAGCCGAACTTGACTGGGCAGGGAAGATGGGATGTCAAAGGAAGGCTGCCACTCCCCCTCCACGAGCTGTGTCATTGACACTGGTGGGATCATTCTCAGGAGACAGAATATGTACAATTCTTCTGTGTCTTAACTTCTGCTATGCGGAGGGTGGGGGGGAATGAGAAGGGTCCCGCTCTAAAGAGATCTTGTGGTCTGGGCCTAAGTGTTATTTTTAATGTACTGGCCATGAGATCCTGTCTAACTGTTCAGAGTTGCTGCGTTGTTAGTTCTGCATCACTGCTGTGTGAAACCCCTGTGTGCACTGAATTTAGCATTGTTGCCTAATTAACTGAAACAAATTAGTTGAAATATGAGCCATCTGGAATGAAAATGAACCTTCCATGTTTATCAGTGGATTCATTTTATTAGAAAGTACATGTTGCTTGTGATTTGCTTCTTTAAAAAATCATGCTGAGGCAATGTTTCTGTGTTAACATTTCTCAGGGTAGGGGGGACCGCACCTTCCCATTTGGTTACCTGTTACCTGTCTCACATTGAAATTGCATGGAAATATTTAGGCAAGCAGAAGATGATGAGAACCGGGGAAGACAAAAGGCAATACACATCCTATTGTTTTAATTTCAAAATCAGCACGAAGTTACTGAAGAATCAAATATTATATGTTGTTGCCCTATGTCTTTATTTTGTCATTCTCCTGGCACTTTTGCTCAGGTCTGAGTATTCTGAATGCCGGTAATAGGCATCTGTTTCTTTTACCATTAACTGCTTCTGGTGGGTTTCAAATTAACTGCAGTGGTACTCATTTTTAAAAATGTTCTACTCAGGGCTAGAGTATCACCTACTGAAGCTCTTTCTGTAAGGAAAGTATGAGTGTAGATTCAGTCAATAAAAGAAAATCTCAAGTAACCACCACAATAAATTATATAAATGAGTTTGTTTTTTGGTTTTGTTTTTTTTTTCAGAAAGCAGTCTTAAGAAGCAGCAATATATAAATCAGATAGGATTTCATGGTCTCTAGCTGAGATTTTTAAATGGAAAAAATAGCAGTAAGCAGATGCCAGTGGTGCACCACTCATTTCCATCAGCTGAAATTCTCCTCAGCTCTTCGGCATTGGTTTGAATATGCTTCTGAGTTTTGGAATCTTTGCTGACCAAAATCGGACAACTTTCTGTGTAAAGAGTCCTCCTGTCAGTGGGTTTTCTGGCTTTTGTTATATCACCGTTTTATTTTTTGTCTCCCCTGCAGAGCCACCTCGGCCAATAGCACCCCCGCAGCTGCTGGGTGTGGGGCCTACGTACTTGCTCATTCAGTTGAATGCCAACTCCATCATTGGGGACGGACCCATTATCCTTAAAGAAGTGGAATACCGAATGACGTCTGGGACTTGGACCGAAACCCATGCTGTCAACGCACCAACGTACAAGCTCTGGCACCTGGACCCTGACACCGAATACGAGATTCGGGTCCTGCTCACCAGACCAGGTGAAGGTGGGACTGGGCAGCCAGGACCGCCGCTCATCACCAGGACCAAATGTGCTGGTGAGTGCTGTCTTGCAAAAATGAACAAAACCCCAAAACTGTTTATTTAATGGTTTAATTGATTGGCAGGCTTGTTGGCTTCAGTTAACTTGTAGCAGAACTTAAGGATTCTCTTCACACCCACAGGACTTTTAAATTTCTGGGCCAATAAGGATTTGCTGTGTCCTCTGCTTTGCTCAGTCATTGTCTGGGTCGCTGTTTGCTAAATCCTAGGAGGGTAGGTTAGGAGGTGAGACTTTAGAAATCTAAGAAAACATTTTGCTTCTCCTCATGCAAGCGAGAAGACCTCACAATTTCTGGAAAATACTGACTGCCTTGTTTTTTTACCTGCATATTTTCACTTGCATGTTAAGTCAACTTACATGAAAAGGAACTTGCGTGGGGAAAAAAGGTATGTGTAAGAAATAGAATTGTATTAAAAAAATGTAGCGTACTTCTGCATAATTTGTCTTTTCTAAAGCAGTTACACATGGCCTGCCAGAATCTCCAAGAACTAAAATACAAATACTAAAATCTCTAGCCGTGACCACAGCTGAGGGAAATGGTCATAGCATCAAGCCTGCCAGAGTTCAAGAAGCATTTGGAGAATGCTTTCAGGCACATGGTGTAATTCTTGGGGCTGTCCTGTGCAGGGCTGAGTCAGACTCGATGATTCATGTGGGTCCCTTCCAACTCAAGATGTTCTATGATTCTCCAAATCATAAGGTACAATTGGAAATATTAATACGAGTGTTTTCTCCATTTTTGACTACCATCACCAAAATGATGTGCTGCTGAGCCCTTCAGTGTTCTTGTTTCTTAGAGTGCCCCTGCATGGCCAGCACCAAGAAGTTTAAGCAGTGCAAACTTGTGTTATATGCTGTTCCTTCTAAAGATACTGAAAGTTATTTTAATCTCAGTTTTCACACGAGAAGGGTAATACCTACATCTCATGGTTGTAGGAGAAAAAGTAATAGATTTGAATCTCAGACTGAGAGGCAAATGACTATAACTTAAATTGTGGGTTTTCTTTCCCCTTAATCTCAGGACTTCTAGGGCCTGACAGTATCTTAAAGTTGTCACTATATTAGATTTATCAAGGAGTGTTGATAACCATCTATTAAAAATTGCATTAAAGTAATTAGAAGGAAAAGCTGCAGTTTCAGGTTTCCATGTGTCATGTGTATGTGTACATATGTGAATGAGAAATACAAATGAAATAGTTTTTTCACAAGTTGGTGACAGATCTCAGTGGGACAGCTCTGATGGATGACCACTCATTTTATTTACTTAAGAAAGAGTGACAGGATCTGTATCAGAAGTGAGAACTTCCAGTGGACTACGTCAATAGGTATAAAACCCAGAAAATTAGACAGTCTTTTTAGAAGTTGGGCATAGTACTGTCAGAAGCTTAGGTATGCAGCTGGAGTAAGACTAAGCTGAAGGCATCTTTTAGAGTTTGTGATCTTGTTTATAATTTAGTCTGTCTTTCCAGTGAAGTAGAAAGATCTGTGTGTCCATCTCAGTTAAGGTGACAGTTGTTGAGATCTGAGTAAGGTTAAAGCATTGATTTATTGCACTGAATTGATTTAGACATTCTTCTGAAAAAGTAGGAATTGGAAAACAGTTTCTGTTTTAGAGAGGCTGAGCTGAGACTAATAAATCCAGATGTTCTTGTTCTTTTCCTAGCACTTAAGAAAATAAAATTTCATTTACACAGGTCATGACAGACTAAAGCTTTTTAATAGGAAAGGAAAAAAAAGGGAGTCATTATTTATGTGACATATTTTTAGAAGGCAGTTAGAGGAAACAATGTATTTGTGGGTGTGATATTATTTTTAATTTATTTTTAGCATAACATTTGCATATAAGGCTCCAAAACCTAGTCTTTCTTGAGAAAAATTTTAAATTCAATTTAATCCACTATGAAATGAAGCAGAAAAAAAAAATACTTGAGCAGAAAAATCTGAACTTCTGTGATAGCATTAATAATAATGAAATTTCAAGCTGTTACCCTGCAGTATGACTGATTCTTCTTATTCTGTCAAAGTGAAGGCAAATAAATGTTACTATTAGCTAGTTTCAGTTAGAAGACGGTGAGTCAGCAAGGGCTTGTGAAGACTGAAGAATTGTGCCCAGCATTAAGGATGAGTCAGGGACAGAACCAGCTTGAACAGTGGGTCACTCTGGTGCCTCCTCACCTGTCTGGAAAATGAGACAGACCTTCCTTTTCTGCAGTATTCTCCCAGGGCTTCTGACAGACAACTGCAAGCCCCAGTAAATATGAATTTTTTATTTTTACATATTTTACTTGTAAAAGGCAAACTATAAGCATAAAAATTAGTCTCTTCCAAAGAGAAGATTTATAAGAAAAGGTAAAGGTAATAATGGAATAGCTCACCCTGCAGTCTCTGTTGCTGCCAGTATTGTACGAGTGACTGGCAGGTGATTTACTGTGCTATATTAGATGACATCTCTGCAGCAATATCTTCTTTCTGGGGATTCTTCAATTATTCCTAATTCTCATTTCTGACAAGATCGCTTATTTTTCAGACAGATACTCACTTTTCTTCAATGTTCTTTGTCAGTTTTGTCTTTCCTTAGGTTTTATATATATTAGTTCAAATTCTGAAACAAGTTATAATTGTTTATCAGCTCAGTGTCAGATGGACTGGCAGGCAATAAATGAATTTTCAACATAAATTTGACTGGTCTCTATATAGATTAAGAAGCACACATTAGTGAATGTTGATCTGATGAGATTGTAAACGTTAAAAATTTACATTCCGAGTAGCAGCAACAACAAACTCGCTGAAAAAATAATGAGAGTAGGTTAGTATTCTGCTCTCTGCTTAATACTTATGCAAATATTAGCATTGTTTTCAAATGAAGATTAAAATATTTTTTCCCCATAATTCATTCAGTATTTATATTTTCATGATACTTCTTAATAACATATTATCGATCAGTTGGCCTGTGCTTCTACTACTCCTTGGTGATTTGAGTGAGGATTATATTTGTCTTGTTGCCATACGTGCCCTTCTATTATTAGGTATTTAGATAATTTTCTGTCTTCCTCATAGCTAAACTAGTGTCTGGTGACTCGTTTACTAAATGTTTCCACTAATGCTAAACAAAATTGTTCTTTAATGAAGAGATAATTCTTCCACTAGTTAAGTCCTCTGACAGCCTGTTTGTCTGCCTGGCATTTGCTAGGTAATCTTTCCTGTGCTGAAGCTGAGCAAAGGCATTTTGCAAACTGTCTTGTTTTATTAGTCTGCGATTAAAGATAGCTGAGATATAGCATATATCAAATATATGAAAACACTAAGTGTTTTTTAAACATGTCTAAAACATCTGAAGCAAACCACTATTTTCTGACACTATCCTCCTTAATAACCAGGTGTATGCTTTGTTTTTTCCTTTTCTAAGCACTGCTGATGATGGTACTGGGCACTGTGTTCACAGGTGCTGATGCTGAAGGCTTCTGCCTCCCCATCAGTCCTCACAGGGCACCTGGGCTTTATTTCATTATGTCTACACAGTTTGCTCACGTTATCGACTTCTCAAGGATTTTAACACTAAAACAGAAATCAGAGGGTAACGGTTGAATCAGAAGTAATCTTTAAGGCTGTTTTCTGTGGCTTTGGGTTATGTTGTCCTTCTGAGTGTATCCTCTTTTGTGATTGTCTTTCCTTGGGGAGGTAAGAAGGTGTAGAAAATACGTGGCAATCTAAAATTGTCCACTTAGCCTGCTTTTTCATCTGTAAGTTAGAAGTTATTCTCTTACATTGGCTCCTGCTTCTGAGTAACAACTCACCGCTCAGTTTTATGATTAACTGATATTTTAGTAGCAAAGGAGGTCAATAGTTCAACCTGTCCAGAACTTAATATATGTACACAGTGGAATTGCTTGCTCCTACTTTACTGAAGTTCAGTGCAAGGGTATGATTTTTCAGAAAGACATGAATAACTGTAGAGCAGTTGGAGAAAGAGTCCCTTGTGTTTTCATTTTTTTTTTCCAAATGACTTGATTTTAGTAAACTGTTGGTTGTATGATTTGGTTTTGATAATAAAATGAGTAAGAGTGGTGGGGAGGCAGGGGGAGACACTTCATAGCTATAGCAGAGCTAGGAATGGAACAATATATATTGGTGGTATTATTATTATTGTTATTATTGTTATTTGATTGTTCAAAATCATTATCCATCACAGAGGTCTGCTTTGGTAACAGTCAGCCTCAAGGCACAACAGCAGAGATGCTGGTTCAGCGATGTAGGGCTGGCACATGATTGCCTGCAGTTGAAGGCTTGGGAACTATTCTGCTTTCTGCTGCCTTATTCAAGCACAGAATGTTTATGTACAGTTTCCACATATATTAATTTTGAAGATAATATACACAGAATACAGGATACTGCTGAATTCTCCGCTAGCAAACAAAAAAAGCAAAACATGGGGAAACATTGAAAAACAACAGCAAGCTTAAATGCTTTTGTTCATTGTCTTGAGATTTATAACAGAGTGGCCCCGACAATGTTGCCATCGAGAAACTGACCTTGCATGGTCCATTTGGAGAACTAAAATGTTGTTGTGGTTACATAAAAATTGTTATTTATTTTGAAAATGAGTGCAGTGAAAGGGACATTGCAGTATAGAATCTGCATGTGTTGATGTGGGATTCATGCAGTGCTACTTCAGTTGGTGCTATTTGCCTTTTACACTTGCAGAGCAAAGGCAGAGGGTTCAGGGTAGGGACATGAATTTATGGGCTTTGCTGTGTGCTGTACATGAGAATTTAGGATGTTAGTATGTGAAGCAACAGTCTTGTAAAATTGGGTACAGTCAACATCACAAGAGGGTTCTGGAAAATACGGCATTGAATGGATAAACTGTGCTCTTCATTTGCATCCCTTGCAGTAGAGAACCTTCAATTATTTAAATATTTGAAAGGTAATAAAAATATAGATAAGTGTGTAATTTTCAACAATTCTTTTTTTATAGCG
Source organism: Anabacerthia variegaticeps (assembly GCA_035583185.1). Classification (NCBI taxonomy): domain Eukaryota; kingdom Metazoa; phylum Chordata; class Aves; order Passeriformes; family Furnariidae; genus Anabacerthia; species Anabacerthia variegaticeps. The sequence goes on from JAWWEW010000112.1 coordinate 60,978,611, forward strand.
AACAGAGAGAAATATTTACCTTCACAGAAAAGTAGTTGTTTTAATGCTTCAAACAGATTTTTTATATTATTTCCCTCTAAGTAGGTATTATTTGGGACTTACCCTATAGCTTCAAGAGAATACATTTTGAGCATTTAACTTACATGTTTTTATTATTCATATTTTTGTTGTTTACAATTTGAACACTTTTTAAGAATAAACTAAGAATGATCAGCTTTAAACGAATATTATGTACTTTTTGAAATTATTTTACATTTGTCATTCCAGAAGGGCCCTCATTACACCAATATTTATAAGTTGCTGTTGTTTTTACAAATGTGTTTGGCACTTGTGTCTGTTTCTGGGCTTTTGGCCAGGTAGTAATTGGAAACATTTAAGATCTCGCTATCAGATTCCAAATGCACCAGAGTCTTGTTCCATTTAGGTTTACCAGTTGGCTATGATATGGGGAGGGCAGAGTAGGGATGTATTTAAACAATGGGAAAGGTCTGGACTAAGGAACTTCATTATATTCCCTTTAAGGTTGAATACTAGAATTGTTTTTGGGAGAGCATTCTGTAGGAGAGCTGTCTGATTTGGGCCATCATCTGGCACGTGCAACTGTACTCTGCCCATTGTGCTGCTTGTCACTGATGAGATACCCATACCACATATAGAATCCTAATGATGCTTGCATTCAGAAGAAAGGACTGTAGTGCAGCTGATTTACCTAGCAAAAGACCAGGCAGACTGCCCAGCCAATTTCTTGTCAGATTGTGTAAATTAAGCATGGTATCCTCTTTTTCAAAAGAGTGCAATGCTGATGACTCAGTTGAATTGGCTGTAAGCTGCAAGTTTATACACTGACCTCCTCTAAATTAGTTTTCAACTTTTTTTTTTTACTATATTCAGCCCTACTTAGTATCATGTATTTGTTATTTGCAGCTGCAAGTTTCCTCTGCACTAACTGTAAACTTTCTTCCTGCAACATTGTGAGTGACATGTTATACGATGAGACATGGGTTCCTGAATTCTCTTCTGCCTTATTTTTGGGTTAAACTTTGTTCATGGCTGGTTTTTTGTAGTATAGTGCAGCATTAAATCACACTGATGCTCTTCACTTAGAGTTAGGATAGCAGACCTAGGTAGATAGGCTCCTCTAGCATGGCCACCCACATTTTAAAGCCTTCGTTGTTTGCCTTCTTTCTGAATTCTCTACCAGTGGACAGCGAGGGATGAGTTACCTACAGCAAGACATGGTTATGGTCATTGGCACTTGACTTGCAGATCAGTCAAGGTTTCAGTGCAAAGTCACCAAGCCAAGGGAAGTACCTCGTTTAAAGTTACTGACACTCTTTCTGGTGAAGGGCACGAGGGCAGGATACCACGTCACCATGTAATAGAGGCTGGGGGACAAAAAAGGAGCAGCTTCCAACACCACACAGAGCTCCCTTCTCTCAAGCAATTTCTCCATCTCCTGTCTCACCTTGGTTTGTTTGGCATCTTTTCCCAGAGCAGAATATGCCATAGCACTGAGACTGTCATGATTTATCCAAAGTGCATGTAACTAGTCAATAGATCACACTTCCGAGAGGTGCACTGTCTGTGGCAAGAAAATGTATTGCAGTACATTAATCCACGGTGCCCATTGCAGTTGTAAAAGAATGGATGTGGGCAATAATTCATATTGCAGTACTTGAAAGTGCTGTGGGTGCACCTGGGCCAGATAACTCACAGCCTGATTATAGCTTCTCCAGAGTCTGGGGACAGATATTCACAGAGTTTTGGTCTGTATTTTCTTCTGAAAAACATGACTTTCCCTTTCAGAAACTGGAACTCTTTTTGTTTTGGACTGCAACTTTTATTTTTAATTTTGGCTGAAATAAATATTTTTTTTTATTATGCTTAATTAGTGTGTTTGATACTTTAGTTTGCTTTCATAATTAAAATCTCTCAACTTTTCAGGAATGCAGTATTAATTTTCTAGCATTTGACAATTGGTAAGTACGTAAATAGAACAAAATTTTATGGGACTGGCTTTTATTGTATTTTCATTTATCACTCTATTAAAAATTAATCAGAAAATTTTAATAAGATTTTGAAAGTTGCTCTGGTCATGGCAGCACTGAAGTGTTTTGGAAGCACACTAATTTTTCACTGTTACTTTGGCACTCTTGACACAGCAGTGTGGATTGGGTAGGGAGGGCTGTGAGTAGCAGGAGTGGTGATGTGGAAGGGTAGAAGAGGAAAGCAGTACCAGCAGCGTGTGCTGAGGGGGGGGATGTTGATGAGATTTCCCAATTGCATTCAATCTTTTTCTCTCTCCCCCATTTCTCTCTCCAGAGCCATTACAGAGAGATATCATATCATTCTTTCCAAAGCCCTAGTTCTTATTGGTGTAAATTCTGTAGTTCTTTATTCTGCTAGATAAATCTTTTTTTTTTCCTTTTAATTCTTGTTTGATTTTTTATTTTTTTCAACTTTGTTTCATTTTAATAGTGAGCAGCATAATTCTTTCCACCTAATTTGAACCTAGACTGTATGAGGCAGAGCTGAGTGAATTTCGCTCTCTTCATTTTCTTTTTCAGTAAATCCTCCTGCTGGTACTGAGAGGAGGAATGGACCAGCTGATGCTTTTGTATGCAATGATAATGAAAAAGCTTCCATTAAAACAGTGAGTTGAGGAACATATTAAGCAGCAGCGGATGTCAAGTCACACCTCAGGTGATCACTGTGTCCAGAAACCTAAAATGACTTGTCAAGACTCTTAATGTTATCTGGTTTTGTTTGCTGTTTGCAAATAAGAATCTGAAGCAGTCCTGGAAAGTTCCAGATGACTTAAAAACAGAAATTAAAAGTACTGGCACAAAGGCGCAGGATCACCCAATTAATTAAAAGCATGTCATCTTGGCTATAATTCTGAACAGAATAATGAACAGCCAATACCAGGGTTGATTAATGAAGAACTAAGGAAGTAATATAATTATAGACAGTCAACAGGTTTATAGAAAACTAATCTTGTCAGAATAACTTGATTTTTAAAAATTAAATTACAGATTTGGTTAATAAAGGTGATATTGTTCTTCACTAATGCATTTAATTTGATACAAAGCATTCTGATTAAGAAACCAGAATAAAATAAACTCAAATGCAGAAGAACTAGCCTATATATCTAAAACCAGTTTTATGGATTAATTGAATGAACATTTCCATTTGAGTCCTATCAGAAGCAGTTCCGTGTGATCTATAACTATGATAAAGCTGGCAAATTACAGTAGATTGTGAAACTGGTAGAAGAAAAGCCATTTGAATAAAGAATTGAGTTACTAATTTACAGTGGTTTGAATTGAGTGATGCTAATCTATGTTTCAAGTAGGCCAGCTGCAGTGTAGCAAAAACAAAGTAGACCGTATGTACAGAGTGGGAAAAGAAGCCTAAGAATCACTGACTGTTAGGGCTGTCACTTGGGCACTCGAACTAAAAGATGTCCTGTAGTCCTTGGCTTGTAAACCAGAGCAAAATTTCCCACTCTTTCCTTAGTATTGGAGAATGTTTTAAAGCTTTTGAGGGTGCATATTTGAAATGGCTTGCTAAATTACTTTCCTTTTACCCAAATCTTTTATCCCCGTCTTTCTACTCTTCAAATATATATGGCATCCTGTTCTATAGAATTAAAGGTATGGTCTTGTCCAAGAGTTTGTTGTCAGGAGGATTAGGAAACCATAGTAAAACACTTCTGGCAGCAAGTTAAAATCTTGTTGTTTATGATGTGATATGGCTGGAATTAATACTGGGTTTAGAGATGCAGATGTGATTTAGGCAATGATTTCCCATGTGGTGGAAATTTATTTTCCTTGTTTCACATCTACAATCCAAGTGCAAAAGCCTTCCATCCCTTTGTATACTAGTATTTTTCATTTCAACTTACCTTTGAAAACTATTTCTTTTTATGCTCTTTGTTTTTCAGGTCATTAATTGCTGAAAGCTATTTCGTTACTCTTGGAAATGACAACATACTTAATTATCATTTAGATAAAACTTCAGATACTATAATGGTACCATAAGTATACATTTTTCAGTTTATTGCCTTTATTTTAGAGGAATTGTGCTCAGCACAAGGGACTGTTGGAAATATGTTTGACAATGTACCTTCTTTTGTCTGCAAAGTGAACTCTAACAGGGTGAAATGTCAGAGCATGAGCACCCATTGGAATATGATGTGCTATATTCACAGTTCACAACTTGTAGCATCTTAGATAATTACAAATAAATAAACTAGTTGAATTGTACCATGTTTTCTTAAAGTAATGGCCTTTGAAGACAGAGCAGAACTGCATTTCAGGAAACCTGCTTTCAGTTACTGGCCTCTGATGTCACCTTTGACAAATCGCTTTGTTCATTTTGTGCTTCATTGCCATTTGGAAAGCAGGGTTCATTATGCATGTTTTCCCAGAAATTTTTCTCACCTTTATTTACCTCACATGATCTTTATTTATTTTTTTTAATTCAGACCAAGCATTTTTATTTTACTGCCTGCAATGAGATCTTGGATTTTTCTGTCTGAATACTTTCAACAGGTAAATAGGTTATGATGAGAATCTTATACAATGAAGATCATATGCTAGAGATGAAATTTTTATTCATTCAGGGACAGATTTTATTACTGATGTAGTTTTTGGGATTGTATAGACAGACCCTCCCCTTGAAAATAAAGAAGTGCAACTGCTCTCAACTGTTCTGCATTCAGCTCTCAGTGTGACCAACAGTTCTTTGTGTGTCTGTCCATGCAAAGTCTATTTTTGGTTTTGACATAGTAAGGGTTGAGTAGGGAGTGTAGAAAGAATGCAGCAATCATACTATAGAAATCTGTGGAGATCAATTAATTTCTGAATTTTTTTTTTTTTTGGCTTAGCCCTTATGTGTTATCCTGAATAGCCATAATTAGGGATCATGAAAGCTGAGCATGTTCTTTTCTTCTCTCTCCCACTTCACCTCAAAGACTTCTTAGGATACTATTACCAAAGTTTCTGTTGCTCAGCTTTTGGGGCTTGGTGGTTTTTTTGTTTTTTTTTTTTTGTTTGTTTGGTTGGTTTGGTTTGTTTTTGTTTGGTTTTTAATTTTGTATGTTTGGGGGCTTTTGTTTGTTTGTTTGTTTTGGGGTTTTTGTTTGGGTTTTTTGTTTGGTTTTTTTGGGGGGCAGAGGTTGTCTTTTTGTTTTTAAACAACCATACCTCCCCCTTCAAGGCCAGCTATTCCTTCCCTTCAGCCTTGAAATATAATTTAAAAGTTAAAAGCAAATGTGGATGCTTCTGTCCACACAAAGAATTAGGGAACTACTAATATGCTGTAGAAATTATTCATATTGGTTCATATGCTTGTAGGTTTGTAGTTCATATGGTGATGCATATAGTGTAAGAACCTATACAGAAAAGAAACAAAAGTTTCACAGATGTGACTTATCTTGCCTAGTAGTAATAGGAAAAGATAGGTGGTGGGTACGTATTTGAAAGATAAATTGAGATGGTAGACATTTTTTATTGTCACTTTATTGATGGACTTATTCAGAGCATACACCCATAGTTTATACAATGAGAAAAAATATATACAACAACATTGTGTAGAAATCAATAAACAATGATGTGTATGCCTTACTGTGAATTATTTAGTCCTGAATTTACTAGTTGTCGTGTGCCTTAAATAAAGGTGGTTCACAAATTTAGGGGTTTTTTTCTCCTGTGTTAATTTGATCTGGTCACACAGTGGGGAAAATATGCTATCGCTCTTCAATATTGCTTTCACAAATCAACTTACTGTCTCTATGTTTAAGAAAGGATTTGCAAGTTAAAGGTGGGAATTCTGAGTCTGTACAATGATTTCTGTGATGACGCTAGGTGATTTAAGGGTCTCTTGGAAACAGATGTGCTGTGGGTTCCAATGGGTGAGGCTTCTGCTGGTCTGCCACATCCCATGGGGTGCAGGTTCTGTGGGAGCCGTACTCTTTCAGTGCACTCTGAAAGTTTGTCCTGCGTACAGGCTTAAATTAGAAAATGTCACATGCTTCTGTTAGGCACTTCATTGTCTAAAACTAGTCTCTTGGACCCTTACATATTCTCCCAGTAGATGTACATGCCAATGTGTTTTTTCCACCACTGAAGAGCAGCCATCCTCCACCAGTAGTTCTGTCTAAGGCTCTTGGGTATGATGGGCAGGCTTGTTTTCCCCTATTTAGACCACAACACAGGCTAGGAACATAATGTGAAGCAGTTGTAGTAAAGAACAACAGCAAAAAAACCTTGTAGTATTTACAATCTGTTTTTTTCAGGCTTGGGTTGCAAAAAATCTGTCTTTAAATACCCTACTGTTACTCTCACCAATCTTTCTGTGTTTCTTACTTCATCTGATGTGGACTTGTGAGGTAAATATAGCACTGACAGCTCATGAAGAAACTATTTTGCTTCTGGTGCTGAAGGTCTGTTTTTTGGTGCAGGGTTTGCACAGAGCAGTTGCTGGTGAGAGAAAATGGGGTATTCAGAACACTGCAACTTCTGTTACAGAAGTTCCTCTCAGTGAATATGATGGCATTTATAAAATGTGAAAGTCATGGTATATGCCTTTTTTTAGTTCTTTGAAATTTTAGTAGTTGAATCAATTTCTTTGAATTTTACCATTTCAGGAGTAGTGTCATTTATGATGAACAAGAACATAAAGGATGACATGGGTCTGGGCTGCTGCAAAATAAGATGCCTTGTCACTGGGACGTCTGAGCATCCTTGCAGACAGGCAGCATTCAGAAGCAGAACTCTTAACACAGTGCCCAGGCTCTAATATTTTAATTTCTGCAAGGAAAGTGTGACTTTTCATCCTTGGTAAAGTGAGTGTCTGGCTATTTAGCAAGGGACAAAGCATAATGCCATCATTGGAGAGATGTATTGTCAACTTGGACAGGTGATATTTAAGGAGCCTGAAGAGAGAAATGACCTGGCAGTGTAACAAGACATATCACCAGTGACTGTCTCAGAAAGAATGAGAACAAGACAGACAATTTCCATTACTTCTCAGTGTTAAGGTACCAGCATTATCCCCTAAACAACCACATGCTCCAAGCAATAATCATGCACTGTCTTCTTCTTTACTAATATGAAAGTGGAATTCAATCTCTTTGACACATATTGCTTCAGCTTCTGTCTTGTCAAGTTGTTTCCCTGCTGGAGCTCAGCTGATATATAGTGAATGGGCTTTGTACACTGACTGAAATGGGGAAATAGTTATCCAGATTCCTTTGATGCTGGCCCCAGAGGTGCCTAGAATATGTTAGAAGAGAGGGGCTTTTTTTCTGGTAAACTCTTAAGTTATTTCCTGCTAGGAAACCAGTGAAACCACAAGCAGTTCTTCAAACTGGCTCCACTTTTGGACTCTCTTTTCCAGTCTGATCCAAGTAGCCCGTTAGCTGTGTACTAATTCCCGTAATAGCTTGGAAAGAGGCAATCACTCTTTTTCCACTGTCTTCCCAGCAGTGTGTGCACATGCTGGGTTTTTATGGCAGGATTTTGTGCTTCTTTTTTTGCAGTAGCAAGTAGAGATACTCTACATCTTTTCTATCAGTCACATACTGCCTGTCAGTGATGATATCCACCATTATTATGGTATTCTACATATTGCTGAGACAGATTTTTTAGTAAACTTGCTTTTAATTCAGAACTTATAGATACTACTGTTGCAACTGTTTTCTTTATATAACTGACTTCTGCATATGTAAGGAAAAATTAAATTATCATCTATAAAAATGAGGAAAATAAAAAACATCCTCTGGAACTTGCTGGTTTTTCTTACCCTGCGGTATAGTGAAAAAACCCACTAATTCCATATTTGAAAGATTTGAAAATTTAACATACTTGATCTGAGTCAGATAAAAGAAAATTTTAGGACCTCGGTAACTTGTGTATAACCAAAATAATGTTTTTAGTAGCTCAGTATCTATTTAGTATGCCTCTGTTTCTGTTCTTCTAATTTTAAAGCAGTCGTGTAAGGTTTTTTTTAGCTGCAATTACAAGATTAATTTGTTAGAGTTAGAGAGTTAGGATAACTGGAATTTTTTTCAGATTTACAGAGCAAATTGAGGATACTTTTTCTGTAGTGTGACTGCATGAGAACAGAAAACTGATAAACTACCCTAGCATGTGCTGGATCAAATAGTAGGTTGTGAAACTTATATTATGACAAACGTAAGTAGCTTAAAGGCCAGACAAACCTTTCAGGATATTCTCTGATGAATAAATAGTGGACCACGATGTGTATAATGGCTCAGGCAGCAAGACACCAATGCTGCTGCACTTACTTTTTCCTACAGTTTTCAGTAAGGTGTGTTCTTTGATATGCCTTTTCTGATCTAGTTGGATTATTTAAAAGCTGTATACAAAGAGTGCAGGAAAAATACATACATAGTTGTATTGCCTTTTTTAGCCTGTGCCACCTACATAAGTTGACATTGTATTTTTATGTATAGATTTTTCCATCTTGCCTTAAGGAAAATAATATTATAATGCATATGCATAGGGAAATTGAATGAAGATTGTTACTTACGTCTCAAAGGTGGCATTTCTTAACTTGTAAATACTTTATTCTGCTCTTACTGTAATATAACTTTTGTGAATATTAACTGCTATAAACAAGAACAATAGACAAGAATATCCTTCAAATTCTTTCACTTGAAAGTTTCTGCTGGCAGTTATAGAAAAAGAAAATTAATAAAAAATGTGTTTTGACATTTAGAAGAGAATTATTTTCCTTAAAATGCATAAAAGATGCAAACACTTAAATTGCTTGAGTTTGCATGTTTTAGAGCATTGCTCTGACGTTTCTTGTGAAGTTAAAGCATGTGTAGCAGGTTTCTCTGTAGCAAGCTTCACCTTTGTTTTTATAAGCTAAATTGCATTAGAAGAAATAGCCTTCCAGCTCTTGAGAAGGCTACAGAATTTCGTTTATCATCTACATGTCTTTCCCTATCTATTTAGATCTTGGATATAAAGCCAGACATGACCAAGTTTGTTTCCCTGTGACTTCTTATCTTTGGACTTGCACAGTGAGTGTCCACCTCATTGATCCCTACATTTTGTGCTGCTGTTTTTATGTTCATGGAGCATCTCTAAGTCAATTTCTTTGTAGCCTGTAACATCTGGATTTGTATTGGTGGTGCTGCTGTGTATGTGCCAAGAGTTAACAGACTGTATCCTCTGTAGCTGCTGGCCCTCAGGCCTTTTGCTTTGTCTGAAGGATCCTTCTGATCTCTTGACGGTTATACATGGACAGAGAAAATCCCAGAAGTGGTGAAGCTGGCATTTTCTTACCAAAGCCCCTCCTTCCCATCTTCTACTGCATCAGTATCAGTCCTTATACAAGAAGATAGCATTTCCTAATTTAAAGTAAAAAGTAGGGCAGAGCAATAGAAGTCTTGAAATGCACTTTACTATCTCAGATGATCTTAGTAATAAACTAATTGATAAACTTAACCATCACAATAGGTAATGCTACTACTACTAATGCTCTCCCTTCCCCAGCTGCCTCTAGGCCATGCAGTTCAGCTCATGTTGTGTGGAAGGTGATGGACTCTGTTTCTTCCTCCATGAGGCCACTAATATGCAGAGGCAGTTCCTGGCTTCCCATACAGCTTCCCAAAGGCTTAAGGGACCAGAGAAGATGAAGGTCATGAGACATGGATTTAGCAGTTAAGATCTAATGTACTGTAAAGCTGGGGAAGACATCAAGGCACTGCAGAATGTGAGAACCAACCCGTCCCTTGCAAATCCTTGCTGTACTTATGCTGTTGAGAGTCTGGCATGCACTGCAGTAATTGACTTGCAGGTGTAGGCAAGGGGCAGCTCATCCTTGAAGGCCAGTGTCAGGGAACAGCATGGGGCAATGAAATATGTTTATTTATCTACCTATTGTAAGAAAATTATTCAAGGCATAGACAGAAAAAACAACACCAACAGTTCCTGAAAGAGTCACGGTGAAATCCATGCTTCAAAATCAGTCTTTCTTGCTTAGCTGCTTTAAAAAGGGGGAAAAAAAAAAGCAGGCTGATATTCCTAGTTCTGTTCAAGGACAGTAAAAGATCCAGCTTTGTTTGGACTGCAGTGTTGAATTGAAATCTTGTGGTCCCTGATTGCTTCCAGCAATTGCTTATGGATGTCCATCACCATTCATAGGTGCTGCTGGCAGTATTTTCTGCAAAAGTATTTGAAAGAAATAGCGAAACCTTTGTTACGAAATTTAAAGCTGTGTATGTGCACCCAAATGCATAGATGTGTTGAAATATATATCAATTGCAAGAAAAATATTCTCATTGCTTTGTAAAAAAAAAAAAAAAAAAAAATTGTTTCAGCTTATTGAAACATTTTTCTGTAAATTATTGTATTATCTGTAATAACAAATCAGATGGTTAGAACTATTTTCTCTCCCCCAGTGTATTACAATAGACATGAAGGGAAAAAATCCATACCTGTTGTATTTTCTGAATTTGAAAAAATAGACAAAACTGTATGTTCCTGTCAGGTAGCATTTGCAAAGAAGCAGCCACTTATTTCCAGTACATTTTTCTAAATTGTTGTCTCTGCATCATAGTCATGCCTTGGTCTCAATCAATCTTGTGAGAGGGGTACATGAATGATACCAGCCAACTGGATGTCTGCAGCAACTTGAATTCACCCTAATATTTAGAAACCCCTGCATTGTTAGGACAGCTTAAGGTGAGAGTGAACGATATAGTCTTAACAGTTGTGTCAAGGAATTACATTAGAAATGAACAGATTTTTTTTTAAAAAAAACAATATAAATTATAAATAAATGCAGTTTGGAAGTTAGAAAAAAAATTATATAAGTGTTCAAGAAGTAGAATTAAAGATTTGTTTTTCCAGTTAAAGACGGTGAGGGAAAGAACCTTTTATGTTTTGGGTTTTTTTTTCTAAAGACATTCATAAAGTTAGAAAGGATTTTGGAAAAAACACAGAAGAATTGCTAGCGATAGAAATTATACTTGTGGCATGAGTTTGAATATAGTTACTAATATCAAAGAAGTTGGATTTCCTTGTATGATGGTTGTGGTGGAGCAATTCTGTCTGTCAAGATTGCTGCTGATCTTTGCTGGGCAAAGAGTGGCTGTACTTTTTACTCCTTTCAGTTCTGCTGGCACATAATTTGCCTTTTAGATGTCCTGCTTTTAATTTTTCTCAGAACCACTCGTCATTGGTTTTGTATTTTCATGTGACATCATTGGGACTGGAGCAGCCTTTGGATCTATGGTCAGAAGATCAAGCTGTAATTAAGGGTATGCTCAAGTATTCCATGAATGGTAGATCTGGTAGCTCTTGAATGCTTACTGAAAGGCACCTTCTTCTGCCTGGAGGGTAAATGGGTTGAGGCAGGATAGCGGAGTTTTTCAGTTGTTGCTATTGCAAGTAATTTCACTTTTTCAAGTACAGGTTTAATGATGTTTCCCTTGTGAGCAGTGTTTAGTGATCTCAAAACCAAGCTCCCACTGAGGCATGGCCAATGAAACCTGACCTTGAAATGATAATGCAAGCCATGCCGAAAAATTAATTGCTGGTAGCATTCTCTCTGCTGTTTGATTTTTAATGAATAAAGAGTTACTGCAAGTTTTAAAGTTTTTATAGATGGGATGCAAATTTCCTCTTTTTAATTTTTTAATTTCTAATTGATAGCTCAGTTGTTCTTGATGCAGATTATTGAAGCTATCTTTTAGGACTTGTTTTGATTTTTAAAGTTCTATTGTAGAATATAAAGGAAATACAATGGTTTAATGAAATTTAGAAGCTTAATTCATCAGTTTAATATTATACTTGCAGAGCACATAATTTAATTTAACAGTGTTCTCAGAAAAAATTGTGCAAGTCTAATTTATGTTGACAAAGGCAATACAAAAGTATTTTGCAATAAGCAAGGCACTAATACAGTGCACAAGAAATCGATTTCATGTTACACTTTTGTATAATTAAGTAAAGTGCTAACTTCGAGGTATTTCTTATGACAGCCCATGCGGCTGTAATTTTTTTACACTCTTGCAGTTACTGTTTAAGTTGAAAAGCACATTTGGTTTAAAAAGCATGGTTTTTACCAAGCATGCCAATATAATTTGCACTAAAAAAAAAAAGCTTTATATATTTTATTTTTAATTGAAGTAATTCTATATAGATTTTGTTGTCTTCTTGTTGTAATTTAATTATGATATTGTGAATATCGCACATTTGAAATATTACTCAACTTTACCTGGTGCAAAGTTAAGGGATGTAAGATAAAACCATCTTCACTGTATATTCCTCTCAAGCATTTACGTTAGCACTCAAACTTTTCCTTATGCTCAACATGCTTTTTTTCATATACTGTCCTTTTTCTTTTATTAATAGTTTTATTCTCTTCATTAATTTAGCTTTGAGTTTTAGAAGCAAGTTATGGAAGTATGTCTTGGGAAGTTCTTTTCTCAAGATTCCAGTTCTTTGTCTCTTTTTTTCTGGAAGATATAAGTTAAGGTGTTTTGTGATGGACAGGTTGGTGGGTTTTGGAGGGAGATTGCATTTTTGGTTTTGTGTAGAAAATATAAAACAAGGCAGAGAATGTAAGGCTATTTTCCTGCTTTTCTTCCTTTCAACCATTTTCCCTAGTGCTGATGGCAATGAATTGGATGTGCTTTACCACTTCACTTGTCTTTCTCTTCAAGTTTCTGACCCTTGGGTATTCACTTTCCACCTTTCTGCTGTCTCAGGATTTCAATTTCCAGTTAAGTATCTGATACTGGACCTGGAAATTTAAATACATCTATGGATGTGGAATAGTGTGAATCAAAGGAAGGCTGTAGTTCTGTCCTGCCAGCATTAGTGCCTGCTTTTATTCCTTTTGTAGTCACTCCTCTCTGTAACACGAGTCCCAAACTGCCTTAGCAATACATATAATTTTACAGTTTTGTTTTTCTTTGTTTTATATGTTTTTTGCCCTCTGCTGACAAGGCAGAAAAAAAATCCAAATCATTGGAAGAAGATGGGAGGTCAATTCTTTCATTTCTCATTAATGAACTTCTGTTACAAAAGAAACAAGGAAATCACCATATCTAAAATAAAATAATGAGGAGTGATTTAGTGTTTCAGTTTATTATTCAGTTGGAGTATTGTAGGTCGTGCTTGATTTTTAAAGGATGTGTTCAGCACTTGTTGAAGCTAAAGAGAAGGGGATTCCCAAGTCACAAGTTTCTTAGTTTTTGGCAGGATGATTTTTAAAAGTTTTATCCTTTAAGCATTGATAGCATAAACCCACATGCTCAGCTTAAAATCTGACATAAGCCTGTTAGACATTTTATGCTCTGCAGTAGCCACAGAGTTCTTGGTGTAACCAAAGCTCTTGCTGATTGGGATGACTTCAGTTCATAAGAGTGTCATGGGATATGACTGATTGATATTTACAAATAAAGTTTCAAAGCTTTCCCATTTTATTTGGACTAGCTAGATAACTTCATATTTGAAGACTATTGTATTCCTTAGGTACAATGTTTTGCTTATACTACAGTTTATTACTAGGATTCATATATGTTAAGCAGTTCATCTTTCAGCATGCAAACCTGAGGTCAGGAAATTGCATGTATTCTGAAGACATGGAAACTGCACCACCAGGATTATTCTTGAGTGGTATTATCCCATGTTTTCTGTTAGGAAGAAGATACTCTCTAATGGTACGAATTTTACTTCTGTGTTAATCCATATAAACACAATGGAAAAGTTTGCTTCAGTATGCTTCTGAAAAAAACATTGGCTGTGCTACTTATAATTATAAAAGCTTTGTGTCAAGCTGATAAGTTCCATAAAGCCATTGTTGCCTTCCTAAATAGCTCAGTTCAGGCAGTTGAAAGAAAATCATAAAGACAACTAGTTTATTTTTCCTAAATTTCCTATAGCTACAGAGCAATTTCCACAGAAAATAAAAGCTGAAACAAGAGTATAGAACAACATTAAAGTTCAGTTATCTCAAGAAACTAACAATGCAGATTGATTGAAAGAGAACAGATTGAATTACTACAAGTGTGATATAGCTAATAAATGAGTGCAATCATTTCTCAGGTAAGAAGTCTATCTTTTGGAAGACAAAGTTTCCTCAATCTACTGAAAAGTGAAAATAGCAAAAATTAAATAACATATTTGATTCATAATCCTTTTTTTGTCAAAAATGAAAAAAGTAGTGTTATCAAGAGTCATAAAAATAAATTAGTTGGAATATCAATTTGCAAGGTATTACCACCATGTAAGAAGTAATAATAATATTTGGTGCCTAAGATGAGTAGAAAATCAGCAATAAAATACCATGTGATATTATTCTACCGATATATCTGGTGCCTGAGAATTTAAATACTCTAATATTTTGGGCTTTTTAATCAATAAGATTTTCTTTTAATTTTCCATTTCCAATCCCAAAGAGAAGGAGTGCTTGCAAAGCTTTATGACAGCAGAGTGATCTATGCCACATAAAATGGTCTGTGAGTTTTGTAATGTAAGAAATAAAGTGGGATTTTTCTCATGAGTGGTTGAGACAGACTAACTCAGAAGAACAAGAAAATAAAATCATTATAGAGGCCTCTAGTGTGATGACTTTTTTTTCCAGAAGTGTGGAGGTACGTCAGTTGCACGGACGTAATTAGGATTATCTGTTGTAAGACTTCAAAAAATATCATTGCATTCCTGCACGTGTTATATTGCAGAATATTGTTCCAAGTACAGGTGAGTTCTTTCCTCAAAACCAAACAAGGTTTTGCATTACTTAACTTCCTTCCAATAATTCTACCTAATTTTGTTGCTGTATGCTGACTGCAAACTGCTTTACATATAGATGGCTTGAGGCATTTTTGTCCTTTGTCTTCTTACCATTACTCATCTACTGGATGTTGCCACCTTGTCTTCCCCAGCCTTCCCTTCACCAGGGAGAGCAGAGAAGATGACACAATGCCCCTTTGCCTACTGCCAGACAAAGCCAGCTGTGCTATTAGTGTGAGTCCCCCTTGTTGGCAATTTAATTGGCACTGCTTGACTTTTTCACTGTAGAAAATGAGATCTGCTTGTTGTACTGGTGGAGGTTTTTATAGGATAGAATTGCTGGCAGATAGGCATTAATTAACTAACTGCTGCATTGCTAATGCTTTCGGGGCAGGACCAGGATTTTGATTATATCTCTCTCCTTTCCTTGGACATATAGCTGCAAAAGTATATTCTGCCTAGATCATGAAATGTGAGTGTTTTAAGTTTACCTGTTATGAAACTGCCTAGAGAGAGCAACACGGGCCAGCTGACACTAAAACTGGAATTATAAGTCAAGCTACCTGTTTCCAGTTTCATGCTGAATCCCTCAGTAAAGATAGTGATATTAATGTTCATATAAGGCAGTAGGTCAAACTCTTTCATAACCATTAACTACTGTGTTGGGGTTTTGATGTGTAATGGTGATGCCAGGCCTCCTGCCTTAAAGATAACTGCTCAATCTTCCCAAGGGAGCTGGCATCTTGACACATATTGCAAAACACAGAAAATTATTTGGCTGGGTAAAGAAATGTCAGGTGTGTGTAACGGGATCTGATGTGTAAGCTGTAGACATCAGGCTCTTGTCAACCCATCTGATTTAGTCTGTAAATCAGCTACTGCCCCTAAACTGTTTGAAGTTAATTATTGTCTGTAATTTTTTTACTGCTAGTTTGAAAATAATGAATGTATAGTGCTTAGAAACAGTCAACTATGTAATGCCAAGCTTTGCTACTTTCATTTTCTAGCATGTAAGAAATAATTTGGCTTTTTCTTAGGTTGAATTATGCGGTACCATAAAGGACTGTAACAATACTAATTAGCTTGAAATGGGGTTGAATTTATCTCAGCCAGCATGAGCTTGCATGTGGGGTTTTTTTTCTGCCTGATTTCACGAATAGAAAATAAAATAAAAATTAATTTTCCTGCTCTGATCTTGCAGTCCCCCCCTTCCCAACCAATAAAAAAAGTTATCTTTAGGAGTGTGTTCAGAATTCACATTAGTAATACAATTTTACAGTGTTCTATTCTTAAAAAACATGAAACCAAAAAAGTGAGGCTGTGTGGGTGTCTTGTGGGGGTTTTTGTTCATTTTATTTAACTGTAAGAGAAACTATTAAAGCATTTTTCTAGTGGGTGTCATATGAAGAAAGAATGTTGATGAAAGCCAGTATCCTTGGTGTCTATCTGAGCAGTCGGTGACAGCTACTGTTGTTTAACCATCTAACCTACTTCCCCTCCTCACTGTAGACATTAACCTTATAAGCTCAAATTCTTTAGAAGTTAATGGGCTGTTATACAAGTCTAAGCATTCACGGTGATGGGTTATTAAGTTATGAAATGTATTTTGCTATGTAACTAAACCTCAAGTTTTTCTTGTAAATAATAGCTTAATTTGTTAGTTTAAATTGAGCGCATCTATTTTTCTGCCTCTAGTCCTTGTTATGTCAGGAGTGGTATTAAATTGTGAGTCTGGTAAATATCGGCATAAATCTCTTGCCTTCCCTGAGATAGTAAAAGAAGTGCAGATCATCAGGTTTTTTCCCTTGAAAATAGAAATTTCAAAATTAACAGATTAAGGAAGACAAATTCAGTGACAGTATGTTCTGTCAAGATCCTTACATGTCCCTGTCAAGCCTCGCTGAATTTCATTTTGCATTTTGAAATTTTCGAAGAGTTTAATTTGAATTGAAGCTAATGTTACTGACAAGAGGAAAATAGAAGCAATTGCTTTGCACTAAACAAGTTTGAATGGTTGTTAATTTGAATGACTTTCAGGCAGTGAATGTCAGAGAACAGTAGATTATTTTCTTTACCTCAGGCATTTTAAACCATCTCCTGTGGTAGGCCTGACATAATTTTCATTTTTTTTTTCCTCTTGAACACGGAAAGCAAAGTAATTGGAGTCTGGTAATTTCAGCCCATGGCTGATGAAGATAAATCATAACGAGCTACTGGAACACACACTGACAGTCCACATAGGGCTACTAGAACATGAACTCTCACTAATGCATTATTCAAATTTTGTTCCCCTCTGATTCACATTCTAGAAGGCCCCTGAAACTGTTAATTATGAGGCCAACTGCCATTCGTTATTCTGCAGAAATTTTATGCCAGAAACCAATTCATTCAAGACAATTTCACTTTGTTCCAGGACTTGGGCACCCGAGCACCACACTCGCTTGCTGTGCCAAGGCAGGTGCGCAGGCTTGACTAGTTTATCTGTGCGGAGTGAGAGCTCACATTGTCTCTTTGGGGTGAAGTTGTTCTCTATCTGAAATGGGAGCTGCTCCTCATGGCTGATGGTCACATAGTTCCATCCTGGCATTTGCTTTCATGTGTTTCCACTAACGTGTGGCCGACTGGTTGCAGAAACTCATCCTGTGAGATGCAGCTGAAGACTAGTCCTGCTGCCTCACCAGGCTTCCTCTGGATTCACCTGGTCACTTGGGGTTAATACTTGACCCAAGGGGAAAAATGGCAGACTGGCCATGGGATACCAATGCGGTGATGCAGTTTTAGTTTGGGTTATGCTTCCAGGGATTTGCACCCATTTGTGACTTTGTACCTTCTCAACCCTTCCTAGCTGATGATCTTCTCCTAGCCTTGATCCTCACAGCTGATCTGGGCAGTCTTCAGTAGCAGGACTTTCCAACCATATGTGATGGATCGAGCTCTACCCTTCTCTGGGAAGGAAAAGTACATACCAAATGCTTTGTGCATAAAAACTCTACATGCTGATGTTTCAACCAGTTGAAATAGACACGGGTGGCAGTGCCACATCACCACTGTCGTGGGGGGACCAGTGTGAATGTAATTTTCTCTTTGGCTACTCCATCTCTTGTCCTTGAATGTAGGCAGTGGTGTAGTTTGCATCCCACTGCAAATTACCCAGTAGGCAGATTGACTTATTTCTGTAGTTTCATATGTACTTGTAGTAATGCCTGATGAAATTGTTTTTGCAAATAGTTTATTAACTGAGAGACACAGCGTGGTATTGATCAAAGCTATTTTCTTGTTTTGAAGCAATTCATCCAGTAGTTTCTGCTGAGGAGAAATATTGGGAGCCTAAATATTTCATTTCACTGGTTTCAAAATGAAATGGCCCTACTTTGATTTTGATACAATGTTTTGTTTTCAAATTGAGATAAGCTCCTTTTTAAAAAGAATAAAAACTGCCTGGCAACAATTAGATTGAGACATCCAGAGAAAAAGTTTTACTTCAGTTTTACTGAAACTAAGTTTTCCTTTTTCTGTTTTTTCTTCCCACCATTTTTCCTTTTCTTCCCTTTTTCTTTCTTTCAATAATTAAAAATGTATTATTTTATTTTGAACTGAAAATTCCTCAAAGCTCTG